>OX638391.1:3415767-3863267 GCA_951813805.1 Limnephilus auricula
GCGGTTTTTTTTTTTTTTTTTTTTTCTTACATTTGATACATTTAAAGCCAAAATAACAAATAATATAACATAATAAGAGAATATATTTAAAATGAATACAAGTGTTATTACATTGTTTTAGGTCGATATTAGTTCCTAGCTAGGCAGATTGCCTGTTCTAAGGAACCAAGGTTGATTATGACTTTTTTTTAACTTCATACATTAACTCTGGTTTTAAATTTAAAGTTAGTCGGGAAATCTTAAATTTGGTGGCTCATCACAATATTTTGTTTTTTTTAAGTAAATACTTCTTTACGCACGCTTGACTTGAGGGGTAAACTGGCGAATGCGTAACGAAAAGTGAAATGCATTGCGATGCGAACGGGCTCACTGTAGAAGCAAGAGAGAACAGTGCGCGCCCACATTTTCTTTCTCTCTTCCTCTCATAGCCAGTGCATGAAATATTTCAGTCAGTATTTTGAAATACCAGTAACGCGCCAAACGCGTGGGGGGGGGGGGGGCGCGGACGTCGATGTGCACGGCTTATATATGGACATACATATAGATGGAGCTAAAGAAGTATTTACTTTAGTTGTGTGGTCTAAAGCACACTCGTTTTTTTTTCAATTCTAGAACTTACATTTTACAAAATTTGTCATATGATGATTACAGCAGTTTACATAGATAATAAGTTCCAATAATACAAAACAATGTTAATAATCAGTAACTGTATGTATGTAGGTTAGTAGTAGTGATTTGTGAACACCTCATTAGAAGAACCTGTGCTGTGGTGTTCGCAAGTTTTAGATTAAATAAGTCTTATTCTGTCGTCATAAGTAAAAACACAGTATCCTCCTTCGACTCATGCTGGCAGTATCGTTTTGAAGTTTAGGATTAATAGCAGTTAAAGTTAGATGTGACCAAGATATCTAAATTTTTGAAGTAAATACTTCTTTACGCACGCTTGACTTGAGGGGTAAACTGGCGAATGCGTTACGAAAATTACAGCGATACGAGAGGCGCAAAATCGGGCGTTATGAACGTTACGGAGGCGAACGACAATACATTTAAATTAATTTTAAGGTTCATTCCACAAAATCTAATCGTAACAACAGTGCTCAAATCCATAGTAATTACGTTTGGAATGAGTGCTGGCATTTATTTTGAACGTTGTAAGAATTAAATCAACAATCCCATTTAAGCGTAATAAAATTAATAAAATTTTTGTTTAGAGTGCGCGAACTCAGTGCATTGAAACGACTGATTTGTCACGATGGTTGGTAACAATCCAAAGGAATCTTTAATATAGATTCTTATACACTGATGATTGGAATGGTTTTATTCAATGCCAGAAAGAAAATTAGATTAGATTACTAAAGAAGTATTTACTTCAGTCATGTGGTCTAAGGCACACTCGTATTTTTTATTTTACATATAGTATCTACTATTTAAACTATCTGCAATAACCACATCAGATTAATTCCTCATCAATGTTACTACTTCAACACCTTGGAAAAAATCTCTGTTTGCATGAACCTTTACCTACAACATAAAAATAACAGTTATAAATTATAGTACGTAACAATAACAACCTTTCCCGCTGACAGTCGACAATAACGGATTAGGTGCTAGACAGTGCTACATAAACCTTTTATCGCACTGCATAGAAACACAACACGAAATACCTTCATTGTGGCGAACAACGCAATCCATTCGCGACGCTATTACCTCCTATCGTCTGTTTATAATACTTTTTGAAGTAAAACTTCTTTAGACGCGATACGCCGAGTAATTCAGACGTTTTTCGGACGGAAATAACGTTTTCAAACGGAAATGACCTTCGGATATCGGTACAATTACTCCCATCTGTGTTTGTTTTGTTTTTTTAGAGGGTTATCATCTTAGCTATAATATTTTTATTACCTTCCGAAATCATCATTCATCCGAGATTTGAATGTCTACAGATAATTGATATACAGCTACACCACCGGCTGTCGGTGATTGGTCGCTTGTATTGAGAAATGCAATCAAAATTACGAATAGAATCGATTTTGATTTTTCATTCAAGTTTCGGAAAATAAAAAAACGAGTGTGCTTTAGACCACGTGAAGTAAAACTTGTGCGTGCGCACTGCTCTCTCTTGCTCCTACAGTGTGATACAGACAATAGGCCTGCACTGTGTCTTAAGGGGGTATTACCAGTGAATATCGGAAATTAATCCTTTTTATATCAAATTCTAGATGTATTAACTCTTTTTTACAAAAAAAACATAAATTGATTTTGAAAAAAAAAAATTGTTATGTGACAAAAATACCTCAGTTTTTCTATTTTTTTAAGATCTTACAAACTAAAGTATTTCAATTTTTTCTTACACACTTGTTTTGTTTAGACATTATCGAAAAATCATAAATACTTACCATCAAAAAATACTTTCAAGAAGTACACGATATTTAATAATTTATCATTTTTTTTAGCATTTTTATTGCTTACTTGAATGTAGGTATATAGCAAGTTTTGAATGAAATAAATCGATATTAAATTTTTAATTAAAAACATTTCATACGGGGAATAATCGATCTTTCTCATTGGAGCCTCCCTGTACAGTTGCGAGCATTTTTAAACTTTTATTCTCAGCAGCTATGAGAGAAAGAGAGAAAGAAAATGTGTGAAAGAAAATGTGTGCTCGCACCTCTCTCTCTTGCCCCTACAGTAATACGAAACGTATCTCTCTCTTTCTATCTTCACTAACTCAACTCAACATCCGTTCCCCTCGCCCGATCACACTTTTCGTAACGCTGTCGTCACGCATTCACCAGCTTACTCCCCTAGTCAAGCGTGCGTAAATAAGTTTTACTTCAATAAAAATATTCTAGAGAAGGCGAGAACCCTTTATAAATAAAAACAGATTCAGAAGGCAGTGATTGTACAGTCTTAGTAATACCTGCCACAACAGTCAAAGAAGTTTTACTTCAACCGCGCGTAAATGTTAGACGCACTCATTTTTTGTACAAGAAACATACCACGAAACACGTCTTATTCTATTAGATTTATGCTAATTCTAATTTCTCCGTCGTAATAATAATATCGACACTACAAGAAGCAGAGGTTCCGACGGATCTCGAAAAATAACAGTCTTTCATATGGTATGTAATGTAGATTTTCGACTGGCTTAGTAATTATTGTTTCTGTCCCAACAATGGGAATGTGCACCGTTCTGGAATTGAGATACCATCATAATATTTATACACACTAAACAATAGAACATGCGCGCTATTTTTTTGGGAAAATGAAATTATGCAAACGCGCTAAGTGGATTGAGACTACTTACAAACATGCCATTACTTTGCCGCACAAGTAACTAACGTTAGAACCTAATTTTTATAGGTAGATTGCCTACCGAAAGGAACGGACTAGATCAATTTCATTTACTACATTTTGGTTTCTTTACAGTTGATTCCGTGAAAGATGACATCCCGGCTCACTTTATACAATATGCAATCGGTTTAGGTGAAATACACGGAGAAAATTGTTATTCTAAAATACGATCATTTTATTCGTAAAAACGAACTGTAAATAACATCGTATTATATCTATACCTTATTATTATTAAAGATGTTGAAGCGTACTCGTATTTTAGATTTTAAATTGGTATATAATTAAGTTTAAAAAAATAACTTTGTATTAAACCACTATTATATAATCACAATTATATGTCATTACAACCCTGACGAAGAAAACAATCGGTTTCGAAACATGTAGGTAATAGTGATTATATAATAGTGGTTTAATACAAAGTTATTTGTTTTAATTTAATTCAAAATGACGCCACAAAGTGATTTTGCGAAGTTTGAAGAAATGGTAAATAATTCACAAAAAATATAATTTGATAACTTTCGGGTCATCTTCCATTTTTACACAAGCATCTACTTATTTTTCAATATCCATATACGTACTACTTACATAGGTATACCTACTCATACTTTGAATAAAATTCTATTATGATGAGTTTGAACAACTCATCAAATTTCTGAAGATCTGTAATTATATATATAATATCAAACAACCTGTTCATGATGAAATAATAACAGAACTTAAATCTTCCACAAAATTTTATCTGGTTAAAAATTAACAATAAAAACACTTCGGATTATCATGACGTCCCACCGCAATTTCCAAACACTGTCACAAAAATAAGATGTCTGGTTAATAGTTTTCAATATTTCTTATCGGCAATTATTTCAGCGAAATCATTAAGAATATGTAATAGTATAAAGGGAGTATAAAATAAATAAACTAAAATCAAACCAACTAAGCACCACCTGGTTTCCGCCAAACAACTCGGTCTTTTGGCACAAACTTCTTGCCTCATTCGCATTGATACATCGTCTCATACATACTCTTCTATTATTCTGAACCTTAAAAGAAGAAAACGTCAAAATGTTCTATATCTATTTACTATGAAAAGTAAAGTGCTTGTGATTATCTGACCCACGAAACCCGTATTTAAGTTAAATCACTCCATCTCCGCAAAATGTCGCTGGTATCTCTTTTGGGCAGGATCTCTTATTTATCAATCATTCGGCTGTTTTCGCTCTCCTGTAAAAAATAACTTTATTGTCTTACGACACTTTTCTACGGGATGTGCGAATGTATTTTTCAGTACAATGTTATTGACATATTAGGTAGTGTTCAATTTATACATGTGAAGGAAAATAATGAATGATGTAGGTAGTTTGAAGAAGAAGAAAAGAGTACATTAATAAACATATAGTTATAATATTAAGAAATGTATAAAATATAGTAAAAATGCGAGACAGTTAAAAGTGACAAGAGATTTTCCACCTTGTCAAAAGGGCTCCTAGCCTTCTCAAAGCGAAGTAACAAATTAATCGCCAGGTATTCAATAAAGAGTTTCGAACAATAGTGCCTCCATACCATAAGAATAGTCAATATAGGTTCTCGTGCTTAATTAGTATACGCAATGAGGGTGTGTATCTAACTTAACACCTAAGTACTTATTTCTTAGGCAGAACTTTGACAGTTCCACAAACGGCGTTCCACAAGTTTAGTATTGTTCCTCTCTTATGTTTCACTTAGTGCTGTTAATTTACATATGAAAAGCGCGTCGTCTACTACACACGAAGCAGTATCACAAATTACACGACACAACACAACACGCGAAATTAACACTAAACTTCGAGCTACCTGTCTCGCTCTTGTTCCTTTCCTCTCGGCAGTGGCGGAGGTACAGAAATATTTAAATAATTTCCTTAATAATCTTGTTAAATATAAACAAATTCTCCTTTAACGGTCTAAACTGATCATCGACGTTTTTCCTCTTCCTTCTCACGCGTCTTCTTCACGATCTTTCGCTGGGATTAGTATACCCTCTGCAAACGTTTTCTAATTTATTTATTTATTGAAGTAAAACTTCTTTACGCACGCTTGACTTGGGGAGAATGCGTGACGAGAGCGTTACGAAAAGTGTGATCGGGCGAGGCGAACGATAATAAATTTAAATAAATATTTGTAGAAAATTAAAACATGTATATATTACACTTGTAAACATAGATGGAGCTAAATAAGTTTTACTTCAGTCGTGTGGTCTGGAGCACAATCGTTTTTTTAATTTATACTGGTTCACTTACGTGAGAACAATCCAGTTATAAAAACTCAATTATTGAACAAATAGAGACATACAATTTAAAAAAATATATACAATTACATACAAATAAATACAGATACATACATATAAATACAAATACATAGTGATTATTTTCTATTGATTAACTAATGTTTAAGACAAAGATTTTCTTTTAATGCATAGCACAAAGAAAAAAAAAAGTGATAAAAAAATACAACATATATACAAGCTCACTCAAGTAACATATATTACAATGAGAGGCAAGAGACATAAGAATTACGAGAGGCATACATAGAGAGACAATGACCCAATATAAGTTGTTAAACATATTTTTTAACAGCGCCAGAACTTTTTGAAGTAAAACTTCTTTGCGCATGCTCCACTTGGAGGGTAAGCTGGCGAATGCGTTACGAAAACGCGTTACTACGTTGCGCGTAGTCGGTCTAGGCGAACGGGCTGTAACACCGCAGGAGCAAGAGAGAGCAGTGCGCTCTCTAGAAGTTTTACTTCGGTCGTGTGGTCTAAAGCACACTCGTATTTTTTTCTGTCTTAGCACACAATCCTTTCTTATTTTACAACCGTACATCGTCTCACACAATAACTGGATTCCATACTCGACTCTTGTTGACTTGACGGCGAAGTCCTGTTTTAACTCGACCGTTTGGCATTTCATATGTTTGTAAATTTCATTGTGATTTATTCAAGAAAGCCTATTTAACCACGTGGCTAACTTTGACTGGATAAGTAAAGATACCTTTTTCAAATCTGAAATCGTCGTGTTTATTTCGACTTTAGCGTTTTGCGTGTACTATATCTGTCAAGAAAGATCAAAAAATAATTTTTTATCGAGATAGTGATGTATAAATTTAGTTTGAAATGTTTAAAAATACTTACAAATATGAATTGAAGAAAATTTTGGCTTTGATTTATTAAATCGACACTGGAAAGGAAAATGGCTAAAGCGCCATACAACTGGAAAGGAAAGGGCTTAAGCGCCATACAGTTATATGGCGGATTAACTATTTTTGAAGTAAATACTTCTTTACGCAAGCTTGACTTGGGGGTAAGCTGGCGAAAATGTAACGGAAATTGAAATATGTTGCGAGGCGAACGGCAAGAGAGCGCAGTGCGCGCGCACATTTTCTTTCTCTCTTCCTCTAATAGCCAGTGCATGAAATATTTCAGTCAGTATTCCAAAATAACAGTAACGCGCCAAACGAGAGAGGGGGGGGGGGGGAGTATATGCGCACGGCTTAATCATAATATGATAATAAATTTAAATAAATATTTGTAGAAAATGAATATATGTATATACATGTATATATTTTATACATACAAACATATAATAATAATAATGTTTGGATGATTTTTATAGCACCATTTTCGTGAGAAAATCACCTCAAGGGCGCTTTACAATTTCATTTATACATTTAACCTATATGTATATTACAAATGGACATATATGGACATACATGTAGATGGAGCTAAAGAAGTATTTACTTTGTGGTCTAAAGCACACTCGTTCTTTTTTCTATTCCATTTTTCGTTTTCAGCGTTGAAAAAAAGAAAATTGGAAGCGCACTTTCCTGGACGTGAAATCACATAACTAGTACACTAATAGTTCGTAGAACTAGTATAGTGTTCTCGTTCGTACTTATTCTCTTTGTTCTTGTCTTGTGTTCTTACTTATTGTACTTATAACCTAATCGGTGACTCAGAACTGCGTTATTTCAAAATATTGTTACAAAGTAGCAAGTGTAAATAACTCAAGTTGCGTGCAGAACAATAATTAATAGAACCGAACGAATCATAATAATATTTTCCTATCGTGGAAACCGAATTTGCATCGTGGAATATAGTTAATATTAAAACTTTGTGATATTCTCCCCGCATTGAAGAAAAGCTACACCTCTGACATTCCATTATACATATTATTGTGCACACCAATCGTACAAGTTGGCGTTAAGCCTGCACCAAGGGTGACATCTGGCGGGGGAAATAATCAACTTCGGCGCCCACAAAAAGTTCCCCGTGCCGTCGGAGGGAGGGGAAGGTTTCCTGAGACCCCCAAACCAACCAAACTCCTCATCGGCAGAATCTTAAAAGCAAATCAGAAACGTGTTTAAGTTTAATAAGTCGGAATATTCTCGGCGATGTTTGAAATTATTGTTTATTTATGAGTTGAACAGTTGGGTGACTCCCTAGAAGCTAGAAGCTTTCCTTCTCTGGCGCGTGTCGCCGTCGCCCGATTTCTACCTTCTCCCTCTGTTACCCTGTTTCTCTGTCTTTCCGATTTTCCAAGTTTGCCCGTTCCACCGAAAATGGACTCGGTAGAATTAGCTTCCGAAGTAAAACGACTTGTGCTTCGGTTATTGACCGGGCTGTAATATTAATATTTTAACATGGGTACCGACTCGCCTACCTACAGTTTCTACCTACCCCGCCGCCTGCCGAACACTGCTTTCCATTTTATGAAGAGAGCTGAATTTATGAAGACTACGCATTATAAATTTCCACGAATTAATTGAAGAATTTGTAGAATAATGGAGTTTTTGATTTCAGCATTGGTACCTACTCGAGTTACTCGTAAACCCGGGGAAGGAAATGAATCTGAAGTCTCACGAATCGTAATCTTAACTGGTTAAAGATTGATCGGTCTAAATCATACTTTAACATAATTAATATCCACTACAATCTATAACTAAAAGCCAATATATTACACGCATTTTCATAAATTTACTTTAACAATTAATAAGTATGAGGGGTAACATTAAAAGGGTTATTAGTTGATTGATTTTGTTTATATAAAATATTAAATTGGCCAAAATAATGTACCAATACAACTGCTTTGTGTTTGCATTAATTTGGAATTAGTTTGCGGGGTGTAAAATAAATTATTTTGTCGTTTTACTTGTTCTATTTTTTTTAAATATGTTTGGGTTTTTTTATTCTATTACTAGTGATGTGCTGTGTCTGTCACACTAGGAGCTCTCATATTGAGAGCAGGCGCAATGTGTGACAATAATACAAATAACAACACAATAATACGATGGATACGTTTTTAGATTTTCACGGCCAAAAGCATTTTTGTTGTTTGTTTTTGGGGTGTTATGCCGTGTTGTGCTACCTCCTTCTTTAGCCAAAAAAAAAATAAAAAAAAAAAATAAAAAAAAAAAAATAAAATAAAATAAAAATAAAAATAATAATAATACAATAATACGTTTGAAATAAAAGATAATACGCATACATATAGATATTATAGCTGAAATCTGACCACTCAACCACTGACCGGTCAGTGGTTGAGTGGGCATTGCGTTTGGGTCCCACCCAGGCGTTCCGTGTTCGATCCCTCGGCTGGCTAAGTCCTCCATCACAACACAAGCAACATCTTCCGCTTAGTGTAGTGGTAGTAGGAGATTTTCAAATGTTGTTGGGTTATTCGTAACCCGGGAATGTTTGTCTTTCTTTAAAAAAAAAAAATCCCTGCCTTACCCAGAGTTTTTGAAGTAAGACTTCTTTATGGGCATTACTATGAGTAGATCAATTTTTTTTTGGACGAAAATAACATTTTAGAACGAAAATGACGTTCGATTTATATATCATTATATAAACGTCGTAGGTATGGCAAAAGTGCGTAGCCTTGCAACGAATAACAAAACGTCAAAGCACACTCAAACGTCAGACGTCACCCGTTTATTTTTGTTTACTAATTTTTAAGATAAGTTCAACAGGTTTTTGTTATGTTTTGTTGATTATTATATGATTTTACTAAAGATTTTAGTTGAACCTTTTGATATCTAACTGAATTCAATACTAGCTGAAGTCCCCGGCGCTGCCCCGGCTTTACATAAAGTTTTCCGAAATAAGATATAGACAGTGAACTTCCTATTAGTTTTAAAACTCAAGTGTGCAAAAAGTGTAGAATTGCATAAAAATCAAATCCGCACTTCCCGCCCTGGGTTCGCCAAGTAGCTTAGTTAAGTTAGCCCGCTACAGATGCTCTCCTTTAAATAAATACATATCTTTTTTTAAATGTTTATAACTGTAATAATACATGTTTCAGTTATTTGTAAATGCTTAATAAATCCATCGAGCTTTGTACACTTCCCCATCCTATTATAACATATTACATTAACCCTAGGAATGTTTACCATTAGATCCACTATTGCATTATGATAATTTAATGGCTTTGCAATAGTTTGTTTACGGCGCCATAATAGAATGGTAAATTGCCACAATTCGGTGATGGACAATCGGCATTCCTAAACCAATAACTAAATGCATTAATGTAGCGTAAAAGTGAGTGAAAGGTATCTTCCCCCTCAGGACTCTGAGTGGCAGATGGTTTAATAGGTAAGTGGAAAGTACGGTAGTATACAGTGCAGGGGAATGGGGGTACAATCCCCAACAAGAACCAAAGTTAATTCGAGTAAAAACAGCACATCGTCAAACTTGTAAAACTTAATATATTATATTGCGTCTATAAACCTTTACGCGCAGTTGAAGTGAAACTTCTTTGTCTGTTGTGGCAGGTATTACTAAAACGGTACAATTTCATTACAACATTCATGTCTACAGATGAATGATACACAGCTACACGAGAAAAGCAATAAAAATTATTAATATAGATTCGCTCTTGATTTTTCATTCAAGTTTCGGAAAATAATAATAATATTCTAGCAAAGGCGAGAACCCTTAAAAAATGATAACAATCACAGATGGCAGTAATTGTACCATATCTGAACGTCATTTCCGTTTGAAAACGTTATTTCCGTCCGAAAATAATCTGAATTACTCGTCATATCGCGCCAAAAGAAGTTTCATTTCAAAAATTATAAAAACGAAACTAATTCAAAAATCGTTATTTTCTAAATCCTTTTTATGGATTCTCTGTTAATATTTGACAAGTAGGTAACATATTATGTTATAATAGTTAAGTATATACACTTGAATGACGAAAGTCTTATCAACTTTTGAATTTAATGGAAGTAATTTGAATTGTAAAATCGCGATTTGCATTTTATAAAAATTGTCTAAAAATTTTCGTCGAAGATTACTTTAAATTTAAAAACTTAGATTTGTTAAACAGCTGACAAACATTATTTAATTCAATTAAAATATATAATTATTTATGTATTAGATGAACGTTCGTAGTGTTTTACGAACTTTACTTGTCGAACAATAATTCGGTAAAAATGAAAGTAGGTAGTTACATTAGTGAGTTAAACAGTACAAAAATTGTAGAAACTTAGATTTAAAGATATTTATGTCAGATAGGTATACCTACTAAGAACTGTTGGTCGATGCTTGGAAGTAATTATTTTTGATTTGATTAAGAGGCTAGACTTTGAACCACACGCGGAACACCCGCGTCTATCATTCTGTCCCGCTCACAATAAGCTCACGCACACTTACAATACATGCGAATGCGAAATGTACGAATGAGACAACGCCCAAATTTACCTACAGAAATCGCTCGAAAAGGGGTTTATGGAGAATACACTGTTCTACACCGAAACGTTCACGAAATTGAAATTTAAAAAAATATATATCTTATAGAAAGAAGAAGCTACGTCGGTAGCTTTTTATAATTTTATAATTCTTTATGAGAGTTGAGTTAGCAGCACTTTTTCCTTAAATAATATTTTTTGATAAATCGTACATGTTTGACAGTGAATTTTTACGTTAATACAAAACGCATCGAAAATTCGAAAACATACCGACATAGTTTTCACCCTCTAGAAGGCAATATAAAAAAAATATATTCATTTTGTGCAATTTTCGATGTAGAAAAGTGTTTTTTCTCGGGCATCCTTTTTGTATGGGCCGAAAAGCGAAGTCTATCATCTTAAAGACGAAGAAGTTTTAAAAATGTCGAAAAGGTCTGTAGAGATAAATATATATATTTTTAATGTATATACCTCACAAAAGTCCCAACTGCTCCCGCCTGGCGCCAGTGAGACTATGTCATCCGAAATTGGGGTATGTTGTGAGGCATAATTTTGCATAAGTGTATATACAGAAGCTCTTGTGTAAAATAGTTCCACGTTAATTCAGAATCAATTCAACTCAACACCTCTTTTGAAAAGTCAATAAAAGCGATGAGTTGAATTCATTCTGAATTATTCGGTCACTGTGTAAAATATGTTGCAGCTGAATATAGTTGCGTTAGTTTGTTATTTCCACACATAAAAATATGTGCAAATTTCATGATGTCGGAGGTCACCGTTTTAGAGTTTTGGCTGTATGAAACATTTGTATGAACATTCAGAATTTAGTATTTAATTTTCCATTTTCTAATGTTTCTGCGCGTTGATTTTTACCAATTTCACCTGTTATTATTTATTCACTTTATTAAGAGGTGTTTCAACTGCAGTATCTGAATTTGGTAGAGTAATCAGTGGTTTGGTAGAGTAGACCGGTCAGTTGTTGAGTGGGCATCGCGTTTGGGTCCCACCCATGTTCCTTGTTCGATTCCTCGGCTGGCTAAGTCCTCCATCACAACACAAGCAACATCTTCCGCTTAGTGTGGTGGTTGTAGGAGATTTTCAAATGTTGTTGGGTTATTGGTAACCAGAGAATGTTTGACTTTCTTTAAATAAAAAAAAATCAAAATCGTTGAATTGTTAAACTGAAGCCACTGTTTTGCATATCGCACATTCCGTAGAAAAAAGTCGTAAGTCAAAAAAAGTTAATTTTATGAGCGAAACAAATAAATGAATGTTGAATTAACGGTCCCGTCATAAAGACAAACTATAGCGATATTTTGCTGAGATGGAGTGATCAAACTTAAATACTGATTTGGTGGTCATACATAATCACAATCACTTTACTTTTCACAGATAAAGCGTAAAATAGTTTTATTTTTGAAGTAAATACCTCTTTACGCAAGTTTGACTTGGGAGGTAAACTGGCGAATGCGTTACGGAAATTACAGCGTTACGAGAGGCGTAAGATCGGGCGTTACGGAGATGAACGATAATAAATTAAAATTAATTTTGAGGTTAATTCCTCACAATCTAATCGTAACAACAGTGCTTAAATCCATAGTAATGACTTTTGGAATGGGTGCTGGCATTTATTTTAAATTTTGTAAGAATTAAATCAACAAAATCTAAGCGTAATTCCCATAATAAAATTAATCAAATTTTCGTTTAGAGTGTGCGAACTCAGTGCATTGAAACGACTAATTTGTCACGATGATTGGTAATAATAATCCAAACGAATCTGCAATATAGACGATATAGAATGGTTTTATTCGATGCCAGAAAAAAATTAGATTAGATTACTAAAGAAGTATTTACTTCGGTCGTGTGGTCTAAAGCACACACGTATTTTTTTTTCTTGCGACATTTTTCTATTAAATGTGCCATATATATCGTAGGTAGGTATGTCATATTGCCTAGATTGACACCGTCGCTACCATTCTAAAGAACTGCAGTTCTATAAACTATTTCAAACAACTGAAGTTCTATGGACTATTCCAAACAACTAAAGTTCTATGGACTATTCCAAACAACAAAAGTTCTATGGACTATTCCAAACAACTAAAGTTCTATGGACTATTCCAAACAACTAAAGTTCTATGGACTATTCCAAACAACTAAAGTTCTATGGACTATTCCAAACAACTAAAGTTTTATGGACTATTCCAAACAACTAAAGTTGTATGGACTATTCCAAACAACTAAAGTTCTATGGACTTTTTGGGACTTCTGGCGGCAGTTGTGAGTGCCCAATGGACAAATGCATTTTATAATCCTGTTATTAGAACAACTACATAACAGTTGTTATAAAGGATACTCGTGTCAATTCGTCGACAGCGCAATGGCACTGGGATTACAGGACGCTACAGTCGAATTTATTGAAAAGGCATTCGTCACTCTACCTCCGTTCGTGATTTACATAAAAATATGCTTCTGACATATAGAGCAAATGAACGAAGATGAATGGCAGAAAAAGTCCTGAGACCAGGTCCTCTAGCGCAGTTGATCGATAAGGATTGATAGGATAACTTTTAGTAACTTCTCATCGTTCCCTAGGACAACTGCAGATCGCTAACGTACAAACAACAATTGACGTCGAATATATTAATGATACTTAGTCATTGTAAACTGTTACTTATTCGTTGGCGATCTGCAGTTATGATAGGAAACGATGAGAAGTTACCAAAAGTTATTCTATCAATCCTTATTGATTGAGTGTGCTAGGGGGGGCCTGGGATGATCAAGAATAATTTAAAATACGAATTTATTATTTTTTATCAGAATAACTCTGAAATAATAATTTAAGAAGGTTATTCCCATCAATGTAATATCATTGAAGAACAAGATAATACTAACAAATCTAAATGAAATATAAAAATGAACAAGACACTTTTTTTTCTGTCTCTTGTTCTTTTTCGTGTTTCATTTAGCCATGTCAATAGTCAGAATAACAGGAGGGTGTGCATGAATGATGTATGAATGTGAATGAAGCAAGGAGCGTATGCCAGCGAGATGTTTGGCGGTCCTTCTTCTCTGTCTATCCCTTCGGTGAAACATCTTGATGTTTTGTTAGTAAGTTATACATGTGGAAGACAAAACAATTTCGACACAAAATTGAGAGAAAAACCTAGTTCAAAATATATTTTGGCACATTGTCAATTGTTGCAGGTATATTATATTATTATTTTAGCGAAGACGAGAACCCTTTAAAAATAAGAACAAACACAGATGGCAGTAATTTCCGTTTGAAAACGTTATTTCCGTCCGAAAAAAAATAAATAATATTAATAATAAATAAATAAATAAAAAGATCTGAATTACTGCTCTTCATCGCGCCTAAAGAATTTTTTCTTCAAACTGGTGGCATTTCACCAGAACCATGCTGATAGTATCTACCATTATGAAATCAAAACTAAGTCTTGTGTTAAATCAGAGTATCAATTTGAGTGATTCATCTGCAGTAGTGCCCCCCTCGCCCTCGTCTGGATACTGCCTGGCCTAGGCCTATTGCGTAATTCAGTGTAGACAGATGTCGCCCGTAGTAGGTTGGTTGGTTGCGCCCACGCGCCACGTCCCAGTGCACATTTTGATTGACGTGTTATTTTCGGGCTTTACGCCACTTTGAACAAGTCTCAGCCGGATTAGCCCCTAGCGGCTGACAAGTGGCCATCGGTACATTGCAAGCAAAAACACAATGGGATTGCGTTGAATCACAATCCGACTGCCTGGTGAGGCCCGCAACCAGCGGAACACATCGATTCTACGGTAAAATGATGGAATTACACTGACGGAAATTGCACACCCTAAAGTACGCATGTGTTCGAAGTACATCCCAGCCTCCAACTATCAGACCTAACTGTTAACAAAATCTAATTGTTAACTTAACCTAACTGTTAACATAACCTATCTGTTAACATAATGTAACAGTTAGCACAGCCTAAATACCAACATAACCTAACTCTTAACATAAAATAATTGTTAACATAACCTAACTGTTAACAAGACCTAACGTAACTCTTAACTTGACCTATCTGTTAACATAACCTAACATAACTGTTAACATAACCTAATATAATTGTTAACATGACCTAACTGTTAACATAACATAACTGTAAACTTAACCTAACTGTTAACATAACCTGACTGTTAACATACCTAACTGTAAACATAACCTAACTGTTAACATAACCTAACTCTTTACATAAACTAACTGTTAACTTATCCTATCTGTTATCATAATGAAACGATTAATATAACCTAAATATTGGCCTAAATGTCAGTACAACATACCTAATTATTAATATAACCTTACTGTTAACTTAACTTAACCGTTAACAACACCTAACATAACTGTTAACATAACCTAACTGTTATCATAACTTAATTGTTAACATAACCTAACTGTTAACAAAACTTAACATAACTCTTAACTTGACCCAGCTGTTAACATAACCAACATAACTGTTAACATGACCTAACTGTTAAAATAACCTAACACTTAACACAATCTAACCGGTAACATGGCCCAACCATTAACAGAGCCGTAATTTGAACGATTGTAACTTTCACCGTGTTAGTTTGCAATAGTTTCCTACCATGTCAACCTACAATGATTAAACCTAACTGTTGATATTTTTTTCAAAGTGAGGCATTTTCGTACAAAAGAAAGTCTCTTTGGACGAGTGCAACTTTTGTAGGTGTTATATCCTCTTCTATTGTTTCACCCTGACACTGACTTCTACCATGTCAAAACATTGAATGTGCCATTGAATAATCTTAACATATATATATATATATATACCTAATTTGTTTATTTTTAGGTAGTTTCATATGCCAGTCGAATAATACATACCTAGTTAAAGTTTTACAAAATACCTATTTTACACTACTGTAATCTTTTTCTTCTTATCCTTTTGGAACTACTAATAAATCAAATGAAATTTTAAATGCTGGCTATTTATGTAGAAATGCCACACTGCTGCGCATGCGCGTACGACCGCACATTTCAACGACGAAGCATTTTAAAAACAATCCGTCTTCAAATGTCGCTGACAACAACTTTGTAGGTTCTACAAATCATTTTAACCTCCGCGTTTAAGTAAAGTCAATCTATTTTAAACATTAACCTCTTTATTATTAGTAATTCGATTTTTAAATGCTGACAATTCAAAAAACAACGCCAGCATTTAAAAACGATGTACAAGGAGTTCCTTCATCCTCCTGGTGATCTCTACTACCGAAGTTTGGTTAACAATAGTGCTAGAAACTAAATCCTGAAGACTGTCACTCTAAACAACTGTGCAGAAGTGCACTCAGAGATTACAAACCCATGATATACACAAGAATATCAAATCTATAAAACATTTTTAAAACACGATGTTTGTGGTTGCAAAAACACAGTTTTTATATTTTGTTGGTCACCAAAACAGTGCTCTACCCCTGTATGGAATAATCCTTGTCACTTTTGGCAATATCACCTTGTCAATATGTGTCAGCGGAGGGTATTAGCTGCCGACACTAGCCCTAGTTGCTGGGAAGACTGGCCGTGTGATGTGTGATGTACCACACCTTTGTTTGTTCAACACGACAAACTTTTACAAATTCGTGCTCGACAGGATTACCAAAATCCTTCAATACGCGACTGCCGTTTGGTAGATCTCACTTCTCGCCTTTTCAGATCCATGCCATTGACAACTTGGGTCTTGCAGAGTAAGACCAAAAGGTGTGACACATCAGTAAAATGATGTGCGTTAAATTGCAGTTGACAAGAGATTACCGCTGCGGTGCGTCACGAATTTGATTTGAGAATGCTGGTTTTAAACCAAATATCATTTTGTCGAAGATAGGCATCAATAATGTTGCATCTTTAAAATAGAAGTTACTATTTCTTCTTATTCTTCATTCAGACCTAGGCGCGATATGACGAGTAGTAATTCAGATCTTTTCGGACGGAAATAACGTTTTCAAACGAAAATGACGTTCGGATATTGGTAAAATTAGTGCTATCTGTATTTTTTTTATTTTTAAAGGATTCTCGCCTTCGCTCGAATAGTAATTACCTGCCACAACAGTCAAATAAGTTTTAATTGTAAAGACTAGACGCACTCATTTTATTTGTTATGGTTATCCGAAAAATCACCTATGTTGTTATATAATATGTACTTACCAGCTGTTTACAATTTAAGCAAATGCTAAAAAATAAACCGAAAATCGGCATTTAACGAGACATTTCATATGTCAAAACACCGCCGAATGTCGATTTATGGTCAATTTATGTGATTAAAACACCTAACATCAATGGGTACCTAAATAATCTTCAATATTTTACACCATTTATATGTGCTGAAAATTTGATAAAAATTTTATACTACTAAATTTATGCTTTCATATTTTACCTACCCCTTTTTCTACCTAGAACGTCCTGTCATTTCATTAAAAAAGACCCTCACACAGCATCCCCAAAGATGACATACGTTCTTTTCTTGAGGAAAATTCTTTTCCTCGGGGCCTCCTGTGTGGGGTTAATGGAAAAAAAAAACAAAATATGTATGATTTTTGTGATTTTGTATCCATGTAGGTTTCCTTGTGGGATAAAAAAATGCCAATTTTAAATTAAAAGTTTTTTGCGGAAGATTGTTGGAAAAAACTTCAATGTTTTTTTAAAAAAATACTTCTTTACGCCCGCTTGACTTGGGGGTAAGCTGGCAAATGTGTAACGGAAATTGAAATGCGTTGAAAAGAGAGAGCACGGCTTGATCGGGCAAGAAAATGATAATAAATTTAAATAAATATTTGTAAAAAATTAATATATGTATATATTTTATACATATTTTTTGTTTGTACAAGACACGTTCCATATATCATCCTAATTTGACTGCCCTAAAACGGGATTCTTCCTAGTTAAGCAGCCAAAACATTTTATGTATAATGTATAATATATGTATTAAAAAAAAGTAAATAAATATATATATAAACATATATATGGCATACATACAGATGGAGCTAAAGAAGTATTTACTTCAGTCGTGTGTTCTAAATTACACTGGTTTTTTTTTTTTTAATATCAAATTATAGAAAATATCATTAGAAAATGTGCGTGAGACAGGATAAAAGCATTGTTGTTAATTTATTTATTAAATTGAGGCTTATTTTATTACTACACAAACTTATAAATGTAGAATCCAGCATAGTTATTCAACAATTCAACACCCCCGGCGAACCTTAATGTTGATTGCAAACGACTCATTTACATCCCGGCATCCATCGGCGGGAGCTCTCTACTTATAAATGGATTAATTAATGAATGTACTACAATGCATTAATACGTTTTGTATTCGGCAGTGTAGGCGCTCGGATACCAACCCACGGTCGTGTACCAACACGATAACGCTATTATACCATCCCCGGTAAAGTCTATTCTATTGGAGTGTCAAAAGGGGGTGTGAATTCAACATAATCCGTGAGTAAACCCTTCGTACTTGAGGGAATACTCGTTGATCCCATTTTAATACAAAAAACGCTCAGCCATATGTGACGAAAAAGCCTGTCTATGACGGCTCAGATTTTTGGTCCTACGAGCCGGATTCCCATTGTTATTAGCTGATTGCGTGTGTTGTATATATATTTTCCAATGTACTTCATTTGCATTACAGACAAAGGACAAAGGATAAGCCCACTCGTCTCGTGCACTTGTCTGGAGTGAAGACAGACGACAATATGGGGGATGTTTTAAACAAGATGAGGAATATTCTTGTTTAGTGTTTACCTTGACTTTACCGAAATCATGTGGGGAGAATTCTCATATTTTATCAAATGGATGCAATATCAGTGCATTTTTAAAACTATACCCCGTTTTACCCGTGTTTTAAAACTGTTTTTTTATTAAATACATTTTCTTATTGAAAAATTAAACATGTAGCTAACTAAAATATTGCATCATTTTTCAGTCATTGAACAGCTTATTGATAATTCAATGTTAGATATTTTCTTTATGAAGATAATATTAGCGAAAGTCTATCGAAAAACCGAAACAGAAAAATCAGAAAAATACCGCATATTTTTATATCCGCAATACATCTGGGACTCGAACCCAGGACCTCTGGCAATCCGGGCCAAGATTGCCTTATCTTTTTCTGATTTTTCTGTTTCGGTTTTTCGATTGAATTTCGCTAATATTATCTTCATTTAGTAAAATATTATAATTTGAGGTTTAACTCATTAAGTTAAAAAAGTTAAACATAAAAATAAAAATATTTCATCCTAGACTTGCAGAAAAAATCAATAGATGTCGCATATTAATAAAAAGTGATAAAATTTATCCTGACACTATCTAGATGGCATTTAGTTCGAGTTGAATCTTGCAATCATACATAAAGATAGCAGCCAATAAAAATATGCGTTAGAAAATGAAAATAATGTTGGTGGTTCTCAGTCGAAGTATGATACAGTTAAAAATGACCGAATCGGATAGGGTTACGTTGGCGCAGTGGATAGCGCGTTGGCCCGGATTGCCTTTAATTAAGTAAAATATTATAATTTGAGGTTTAACTCATTAAGTTAAAAAAGTTAAAAATAAAAATATTCGATATTTTCGTTTACTGTTCAGACAGAATTCTTCTTCTTCTTCCTTGCACTGTCCCAACTCATTGCCTAGGTAGGCTGTTGGGGTCGGCTCTCCTCTTTCTCAGGTTGTAGCTTCTTCGGTTCTGGGTATCGCTCTCTTCCAGGCCATTTCTTCTTAGGATTTTAGATCATTGAGTCATCCAGGAGTTCTTTTCAGACAGAATAAAGCATTAAAAAGTAACAAAGTTGATTAAATTATTTTTAATAAACATCATGGTAGATGTTCTCAGTGTGGTCTTGAGGCCTTAACACAATCGATCGATAACTTTCAGTAACTTCTCATCGTTCGTCAATCAACGTACAAACAAAAGTTGATTTCGAATATATTAAGAACACTTAGTCAATGTGAACAGTTATTTATTCATTGGCAATCTGCAGTCACGCTAGGGAACGATGAGAAGTCACCGAAAAATATAGATATAATCCTTATCGATCGACCGCGCTAGGGGTCCTGGTGAAAGATCTCCAATTAGAATCGTGTTGGTGATCATATTTGAATACCAAACCTTCCTCTACACGTCTCCTTTCCACTCTATGGAAAATTCTAATTGATGACATACACCATTTTGCTGTTTGCTACGTTTTGATTGAGACTCGTATTTATACAAATTTCACTTTAATAAATTGAAACATCTTAGTTAATATTAGTTTTACGTAGCAGTACGCAGCCATTTCACAGTAGATATATTATACATAGTTATCAAGCTAAAAAGTAGGTACCTAACTAATCCGATTTTTTTTAAATATTGCGTTGACGTTTTTTATTAAAACCAACTTCAACTTTCGCCATTTTCTTGGTAGTACATCTCACAGCCACCGTAATCAATCTCTTCCATATAACAGGTCGTAATGCGATTATCAAATCATAATTAAAAGGTGACTCGGAGTGAATTAATGACATCTCCCCAATCTACCCCTTTCACCCTTGGCGGAATACTTCCCTCTCTTAATTTCATATAACCCGGGAGTCAATACGCCTCCACTTACCCTCGCCGTTATTTTCCGAAATTAGGGTTGATGCGATTTTCGCGAACATTAAAAGCATTCCCTACCCAACCCTCGGTTGTTTCCCTTACGCAGAGGGTAGTTTCTGTCAACCGCTTGTTTATGAATACGTACACTCATAATATGAAGGTACGGAGACCTTTGTTAATAGCTTATTAAGATACGTATTAATATTAAATAAAATGCAGCAAATGTTAACAATTAAATACACATTTTTTAAAGTAAAACTTCTTTAGGCGCGAAATGTCGAGTAATTCCGATCATTTTCGGACGGAAATAACGTTTTTAATGACTTTCGGATATGGTTTCAATTACTGCCATCTGTGTTTTGTTTTTAGTGTTAAACATGCATAATACACAGCTACACCTCCGGCTGTTGAGTTTGGTGGCTCGTACTGAGAAATGCAATAAAAACTATGAATTTAGATTCGCACTTCACTTTTATCAAAGTTTCGGAAAATAATAAAAATATTCTGGTGAATGCGAGAACCCTTTAAAAATTAAAACAATTTTAAAGAAGCTTTACTTCAAAAGTTACGCGCACTCATATTTTTTTACTGTTAGATATAGGACCGGGAAACGTGTTTTAGCGCCGAGTACTACATAATAATAATAATAATTAGGATGACTTGTATAGCGCCGTTTTTGTGAAAAATCACCTCAAGGGCGCTGTACAAATTTCGCTATGTACTGTACATCACGTGTTTGATTGAGATGCCAAGACACGTTTACTCGCTTATATTCGAATACGGAATGCTGTATGAGACGACCTACTGTCCTACGTTGTCCTTCTTGTACTCCTTGCTACGTTTGCTATCTCACTTTCTCCAATGGCGCTAAAAATCTTCGAGAATCAATCGTATTTTTTTATAATAATAAATAATTAGCGTGTATTTAGGAATGAAATGTTAGTTCTTGGCTTTTACTAATGTTTTCCGTGTAATGGAAATATTTTCTCATCATACACGAGGGATGATGAGAAAATGTACCTATATATTTTTTGCAATTTACTTACTAGTGGGATAGGACCTTACGCGAGTTTAGTGGCAGTTGAGTACCTACTAAAACTATGAAATCGAAGACCAATACAATTGCCTTGTCTTTGGCTTACCACACTTGAGGTTTCTGCCACGCGTGTAATTGATTTTAGATATTATATACTTTTTATAACTGTCAGTAGACTATGACATTAACAAAATCGAGGAATTTTGAGAGGCTAAAGGAAGTAGTGATGGAGTATCGAAGTCAGTGCCACAATATGGCTCTATTTCCAAAACCACGGATTGCTTTGTTGTCAAAATATGGAAAAATATTCTCTAGATTCTTAATATGTTATAAAGTTAACGATTTAATAATATTTTTTTATAAATCCTACCAATATGTGATAATAGACAAAATATAGGTGAATTCATTGGCTATAGAGAACTATAATCAGTTTTTATGTCTCCGTATTCAAATTCGGAAGTATGTTTTTTTTTATGTTGACGGAAAAATTTCGTTTAGCAATCCGAGAAAAAGGTTTAAATTGCTCTGTCGCTCCAGTGGTTAAATAAATACACGGCGTTCTCACCTTAAAAATTATGGTCAAGAAATGCCTAAATGCGTAATGAAAGGTTCATTCACCTGTAAGAAATGCCTTCCTGCAGTAGTGTAGGCAATATGTATCATCGTCTATCCAAGAATTATGGACAATCCAAATTATTTATCCATCAGGTGGCGCATTTCATCAATTAATAATGTTGTGAAGGAAGAATTTTGTATCTTGAATATTTCCTTTCAGAACACCAATTTTACAATAACATTACAAAGTTATAATTGAACACAGTAGACAGGCAGAAAACAATTATTATTTTGAATTATTTTACATCCAAAATAAACTAACTGCCATTTGCCGTGCATTCGGGTAAGTGCCTACCAGATTAGTGCACATTATAAATACATACATATATTCAATCATTTTAGATCAGTCAGAGTAGGCGTTAACTACTTTTTTGAAAATTTGACAGTCTTCCTTCAGAGGGTATTATCATAAAACACCGGAAATTTGTCTTTTTAAAATCATTAAGAAAAATATATCTGAAAATTTGTTTTGTGACGAAAATACCCAGTTTCTCTATTTATTTAAGGTCTGACATTATTAAAAAATCATAAATACTTATGATCAAAAAATACTTACAGAAGTACACGATATTTAATAATTTATCATCGTGCGTTCTGAGCATTTTTATTGCTTACTTGAATGTAGGTATAAATTAAAGCAACTTTTTTATGAAATAAATCGATGTAAAATTTTTAATTTAAAAAATTTGATACGGGTAATAATCGACCTTTCTCATCGGAACCTACCTGTACAGATTAAGCATTTTTAAACTTTTATTCTCAGCCGCTGGTCAATGGCTCTTAATTAACTGTATAAATTTGAATTATTTCAGGGAAGCTTAGGTATATGACACAAAGGTAACTAAATACGTTCATACATCACAAACGTCGCCACAGGGCATGTAGATATGCAAATATCCACAACATATCAAGGTCCTGTGTCACACTTCATGTATACATTCATCCAGTCAATTCAATGCAACACAAGCATTCACGCCTGTCTCTAACATATTTAAAATTTGCTGCATCAACCTTTAAAATGCAACAATCAAATTGAATTGAATGCCATTCGAAACAAACCACCGCTTTCGTGCATCGTAAAACGTATATTTTTGATTTTAAAGAAGCGTGACGCAATCCTTTCATATTGAAAATTTATTATTTTTAATTTGAAGGAAGCAAGCTGTGGCAATGGCCCCCTTCTTCGAATCCAGGGGGCGGGAAGGAGTGAGGGGGTGATTGACACTTTAAACTCGCGCAAGTGTCGTTTTACAATAAGATCTCGCAGCATTAGCACAATACTTGACACTACTCGCAATCAAATTGTATAAATATATTTTTCGAAAGCAATATCGCAGGGGTAGAAATATTAAAAAGGGGTAAGTTTTGTAGTTTCATTTTAAAGACCTTCGTTTTAAAACTAGACGGCCTTTGTAAGGCAATGGACTGTGTAATTGATTTTTGATTTGGAGGTTGCGGAAATTTATTGATTAGTTTTTTTTTCTATTGCATGTAATCTGGAAATCTCCAAGCAAATGGCGCTGGTGTTGTTTTATCATTTGTATAATATAACAGCTATGTGATAATGTTTAATAGTACTGACACACTTGCTCATTCAAGCCGGCTTATGAGCTGAGCATGCTCATCAACCGTCACATCTATACAACTATACATATTATTTTATAAATGAACAGGCTTGGTTTGAGCTTTCTCATGATTGAGCATGCTCAAAGTCAACAATTGAACACACATGCTCATGTCAAATAATAAATGTCATCGTATAGAGTCAAGTCCGTTCGCCCAGAACATCTTATTGCTTGCAACGCAATTATTAATTATTTAAGAAAATTACAAAGATTATATTTTATTAAGAAAATAAAAGGATCGATTTGGGTTGGTAATTATTTCACTAGAAGAGCAAACCTTGGAGCAAATAATCAATTGTGAAACGAGAGAAGAAGATTTCAACAGATATAAAAAATATATACGAATGCTTCCGTAGAAATTTGACGAACTACTCTCTAAAATTGAAAGCCTCATACAAAAACGAGATACTCAAATGCGGAATGCGATTTCGAACTGAGATCGAATCATCGGATTGAAATGAGTATGCTCTTAAGCCAGCCTGTTTACACGTGCTTAGAGGCTCCCCCTTCCATTCGATAATCCATTGAGCATGCTTACGAATCAAACTACTGTTCATTTGTGAGCATGCACATTGCTCATTTGGCTTCAAATTGGCATGCTCATTACTAGCAACGTCACTGACACACATGCTACTAGGTAGCATGCTCTTTGGCGTCTAATGAGCAAGTGTGTCCGTAGCTTAAACGTTTTGTTTTAAAGATTTAAAGGCTTTTTAAAAATAAATGTTTACTATTAAAATGATTTGAGAAATATAAATGCAAAAGTAAAATATAAACGTAAAAGGAGGAAACTTGGTTTGTTTATAAACGCAACCTATTTCAGATTGACTGGATGTTATCATATTTTCATATAGACATATAGTAAATATAAACTTTAACGCCGACCTTGATATAATACATTCTTGCGCAGATACAGTCACATTACTGACATTAGAATGACCGTAAGCGAAAGAGAAAGATGCGTAAAAATATACGTGTGACAGAGAAAGGCGTGGGTGGGAAGTCATGCCACTTTTCGGACCTTTAACTTGCCTCTTGCGACAATTTTTGAATCAATTTCAGGTCTGTATTAAAGTCTTAGTATTATATCCACAAGTACTTTTAACATAATAAGATGAGAAATAAGTATTGCTGTTTCTTCTGATTATCGGTATGTCACAGAAATAACAATTTCCAGACTTTGAGCTAAAATTATGAAAAGTGAGATTAATCCAGTTTTGACACAATGCTTATTTATATTTATATCGCTATTAAAATAGCATTTGGTTCAAATTAAACTGTACTTACGATTATAACAGATTCCAGAGACATATACATAGATCACATAGTCTAATAAAATAAAATATTTATTGCAAATACGATACATAATTACATAGAAGAAAATATTACAAAGTTATAAAAGTTAATACAAAAATTGGTACCAATGACATGTTGCTGTTATCTTTATATATAAAAATCTCGCCTCACAATATTCGCCCTAGGTAAACTTCGAAACTTCTTAACCGATGTTCATGAAATTTGGCTTACTGTGTGTAATTTAGTCCAACTTAAAAGATATGATAGTTTTTATCGCGATTATTGAACTCAATATTTGTTATTGCGAATTATTTTTTTTTTATGGGACAATTATTTCAAATTATTTGTAAGTTCCATAAATTTCTAACAGATGGCGGTGTGAGTTAATTTATTGACACTACACTTGTGGTTATCTAGGTTAGATAACCATCCAGTAGACGGCCTTGTGTTTCGTTAGCTACAGCAACGCAAAACAAAAAAAAACTTATGTATGTTATAAGTTTTTGTTTGATATATTATACCTTATACCCAAATTAAGTTAGTTAGTATATTACGAAGGAGAGATGTGTGTGTATGTGTGCGTATGCGTGCGTGGTTGTGTGTGTTATGTGAGTGAATTCTGTGTGCTATAAAAGTCTTTCTTAATAGAGGGACGGAATCAAGAAATATATGGGTAATTGAGTTGAATTTTTTTGTTTGTTTGTTTTATATTTGTTTATGTATTTTTAAGGCACAATTTAATTTTTTTCTTTACTGTGTATCACATGGGAACATATGAGGTTATACACCTATATACCCATTGATAATATATATCATTAAAGAAGAAGATAATAATAATAAATCAAAACGAAAATATGAAAAAAAAAACAAGATACAAAAAAGTAAAAACGCCTGTACCAACTCGGCCATTGAGACCTCTTTTAAATTCATTAGATCGACAAAAATGACATTAAAATGATCCAGGGTTTGAAGGTTCCTTTAAAGAAATAAAAACACATTACGTAAATACCATTTCGATATACGTAACCATAAAAAAAAACTACGTTATATTCATTTATCATGTAGGAGATCTAGTATGGCGCTATCGGCCGAGTGACGTCTCCCTAAACCTATAATTTCGCACCTGTCCAAAACTAGACAAAAACCTAACACAGCTTGTCCAAACATTATCGCACTAATTAAAATTTTACCGTCGTTAAACTCTACACTAAAACAGATAATGTTTATTGAAAAAAAGCAAATAATTACTACTGTATCCACCATTTTTTACCCAAACATCTGATATACCGGTCATTACTTTAAACGACTTCATTAGGTCTACTGAATCACGTAATAACAATTCAAATAACCACCTTGCCTAGAGCGGTCAGACAAGATAGCAATTTTACTGCCTGCAATGAAAAGGTATTGATCTACGCATGTATTATTTGAAACTGGATAGCGAATGAAATGGCCTTTAAGTAGTGGCAAGGTGATTTATTTGTGGTTTGATGGATTGAAGATCAAACATAGGATCAAGATAATTTTTTAAAAAGGTGAGGAAAAAGAGTCAATTTTTTTTTTGGTGTTTTTCGTTTGTAATGTTATTTATTATTTATTAGTAAGTAGGTAATATGGCAGGAGATTCGAATAAAAAAATATTGCTAAAATTTAATACACTATTTATTGGATTACCAACCCCTCAGCTATAGGCTACGTTATGTGAAAAAGCAGTGGTGACCGGGTTCATGGGATGAGGTTTTTCCGGATCTTGATGCGCATGCGTCTGCCCGCCAACTGCTTGGCAGGCAGGATCGGGAGAGACTGGTTGAGGAAGA
Source organism: Limnephilus auricula (assembly GCA_951813805.1). Lineage (NCBI taxonomy): Eukaryota > Metazoa > Arthropoda > Insecta > Trichoptera > Limnephilidae > Limnephilus > Limnephilus auricula. Next base: position 3,442,862 of record OX638391.1, read on the forward strand.
TCTTTTGACCTCTCCAGCACGACTCTCCCGAAACATAGCCTTGCACCGCAGTGTGTCGGATATTTTCATAAGTCCGTCATTCTTGGACACACTAATCCCCAGATTCCTACCAAACCATCAGACCTTTTTCCTTCAAAACTTCCAGAACTTCCTCAACTTTCTTTCCTAAACAGATCCTACGCACAGCATCCCCAAAGATGACGTAGGCCCTATCATCGAACAGCAAAATATCCTATACTTTATTTCTTCAATCTTTGCAAATTCACTTTCTGGCATCACTTTATTTAAATGAAACAATTTACTTTTGTGTAAACCTATATAATCAATGTTATAATATCTATCTACATGTTGACCGATGTGAACGTCAGGATAATAACATGAATAATTAATTAATAATCATTAATAATAATTAATAATCATTCATGTTATTATCCTGACGAAGAAACCATCGGTTTCGAAACATATAGATATAATAACATTGATTATAGTGGTTTACATAAAAGTAATTGGTTTAATTGACCAATACTTTTTACTCCTATTTTCTATTTTATCCTGTAGTCATTTATCTACCTATAATATTATATTATTTATATTATTTATTTATAATAAATATTTTCCATTTTCAACATTGGAATTGATTTATCGAGAAATCAAACTATCCCGTGATTTTTCACAGGTTGGGAAAGTTTTATATAATATATATATATATATATATATTAGGTATGATAGACTATGTTTTATTGATTGTGTAACGTGTAATAATTAGTGTGAATAGATACTCCATCACCAAACAGGCACTTGTAAGTGGGAACTTATCTTTAACTTATCCCGTGATTTTTCACAGGTTGGGAAAGTTTTATATAATATATATATATTAGGTATGATAGACTATGTTTTATTGATTGTGTAACGTGTAATAATTAGTGTGAATAGATATTCCATCACCAAACAGGCACTTGTAAGTGGGAACTTATCTTTAACTTATCCCGTGATTTTTCACAGGTTGGGAAAGTTTTATATAATATATATATATATTAGGTATGATAGACTATGTTTTATTGATTGTGTAACGTGTAATAATTAGTGTGAATAGATACTCCATCACCAAACAGGCACTTGTAAGTGGGAACTTATCTTTAACTTATCCCGTGATTTTTCACAGGTTGGGAAAGTTTTATATAATATATATATATTAGGTATGATAGACTATGTTTTATTGATTGTGTAACGTGTAATAATTAGTGTGAATAGATACTCCATCACCAAACAGGCACTTGTAAGTGGGAACTTATCTTTAACTTATCCCGTGATTTTTCACAGGTTGGGAAAGTTTTATATAATATATATATATTAGGTATGATAGACTATGTTTTATTGATTGTGTAACGTGTAATAATTAGTGTGAATAGATACTCCATCACCAAACAGGCACTTGTAAGTGGGAACTTATCTTTAACTTATCCCGTGATTTTTCACAGGTTGGGAAAGTTTTATATAATATATATATATTAGGTATGATAGACTATGTTTTATTGATTGTGTAACGTGTAATAATTAGTGTGAATAGATATTCCATCACCAAACAGGCACTTGTAAGTGGGAACTTATCTTTAACTTATCCCGTGATTTTTCACAGGTTGGGAAAGTTTTATATAATATATATATATATTAGGTATGATAGACTATGTTTTATTGATTGTGTAACGTGTAATAATTAGTGTGAATAGATACTCCATCACCAAACAGGCACTTGTAAGTGGGAACTTATCTTTAACTTATCCCGTGATTTTTCACAGGTTGGGAAAGTTTTATATAATATATATATATTAGGTATGATAGACTATGTTTTATTGATTGTGTAACGTGTAATAATTAGTGTGAATAGATACTCCATCACCAAACAGGCACTTGTAAGTGGGAACTTATCTTTAACTTATCCCGTGATTTTTCACAGGTTGGGAAAGTTTTATATAATATATATATATTAGGTATGATAGACTATGTTTTATTGATTGTGTAACGTGTAATAATTAGTGTGAATAGATATTCCATCACCAAACAGGCACTTGTAAGTGGGAACTTATCTTTAACTTATCCCGTGATTTTTCACAGGTTGGGAAAGTTTTATATAATATATATATATATTAGGTATGATAGACTATGTTTTATTGATTGTGTAACGTGTAATAATTAGTGTGAATAGATACTCCATCACCAAACAGGCACTTGTAAGTGGGAACTTATCTTTAACTTATCCCGTGATTTTTCACAGGTTGGGAAAGTTTTATATAATATATATATATTAGGTATGATAGACTATGTTTTATTGATTGTGTAACGTGTAATAATTAGTGTGAATAGATACTCCATCACCAAACAGGCACTTGTAAGTGGGAACTTATCTTTAACTTATCCCGTGATTTTTCACAGGTTGGGAAAGTTTTATATAATATATATATATTAGGTATGATAGACTATGTTTTATTGATTGTGTAACGTGTAATAATTAGTGTGAATAGATACTCCATCACCAAACAGGCACTTGTAAGTGGGAACATTAGTCTTGCAGGGACCTGGCAAGGCTTGCCCTATATTAGCATAACCCCATCACACCTGTCTGCCTCATCATCCCCGCTATCTGATGGTGTTAAGATCTCCATTTAAAAAATATACATTTTAGTTATCCAACGTTCAATATAATAATGTTTGTATATGTCGCCTGTTGGTTTTACAATACCAAAGCTTCTTTGTAGATGGCAGTACATTTTTTTATAATTTATTTATTTATCTATATTATTTATATTGACGGACTATGACGGCCGGCATAGTCCAGCGGTAGAGCGTTAGACTCCCATTCCGAGGGCCGCGGGTTCGAACCCAGCGTGCGCAAATAAATTTTATTTAATTAATTTGTGTTATTTTACAATTAATTATTTAAAATAATATGTAATATATTTGCGGCACGTTCCAGAGTGGAAGATACTCTTAGTATCGCCCTGGTGTAAGACCACCATTCAGAATTGAAACGTTGCTTGAAATGGCTTTAGCCGTGTTTAGTGACTAGATCTGAATAGCCAGGTACTTCCCCACCTTCCTCCTCCTCGTCTCCTTCCCTTCCCCACTTACCTTCAGCCTTATAACATACCCCAATTGGGGATGCCATAGTCTCACTATAAAAAATATATATATATATATATTGATCATCCCAAGTGGTTCGCTACATTTTGGTGACTTATGAGGGCTCCGGGTTGATGGCGGCGGTTGCATTTGTCCACCTGCTGCGAAGCAGACCGGTTGAGGGAGACCTTTTGACCTCTCTCATGGATTGATACATTCATTGACCCCCGGATTCCTAACCTTCCCTCAAAAAAAAAATCCTCCCCAGAACTTCCTCTTCTTCCTTTCACGAAAAAGACCCTACTTACAGCTTTCCAAAGATGACATGGGCTCTGAGGGATTTTTTCCTATTTATTTTAAAGTTTACTTTTTGCAATTATAATATACTTAAGTTCATTTAATAATACTGTAAAATAAGTTAAGTTCATTTAATAATACTGTAAAATAAGTTAAGTTCATTTAATAATACCTATATAGAATAAGTACGTTTTGTAGCGTCAAGGTTGTATAATAATATTATAAGAAAGACAAAATTAATATTATGGTCATGTTTGAATTGGTGTTATTAAAATTTTGTATCTTTGGTTTTCATCCTGAGCCAAACATTATGATCGATTATTAACATTAAGTATTAACCAAATAACAATCCAGCGGCTGAGAATAATTGTTTAAAAATGCCTGTAATTGTACAGGGAGGTTTCAATAATAAAGATCGATTATTCCCCTTATCAAATTTTTTTAATTAAAAATTTAATATCGATTTATTTCATTCAACCTTAAATAAATAGAAATACTGAGATATTTTTCACAAAACACGTTCTCGGATTTATTTTTTAATGATTTTATTTTAACTAAAATTAAAATTCTGAAAACTGTGTTGACTAGATTATGTATTGATTCATTTTGTTGCATGATTATATGATTTGAAATTTGTGTTGTTTAATAGAATCTATCGTTTAAAAATTGAACAAATCTGCTAACGACCAACGGTAAAACCTTAGTATCTTAAAAATACACTTAGTTTTTCAAAATTTTAAAACTGCGTGCAATAGATAAAATAACAATCTTTCAAAATCAGTTTATGTTTTTTATAAAAAAGAGTCAATACGTCTAGAATTTGATTTAAAGGGGACTAATTTCCAGTATTCTCTGGTAATAAATACCCCTTTTAAGTAACTACAACATAAAGTCATAAAATACACAGAAGATACACAAGCAAATTAATTATTAATTAATTGTATTAATTAATTAGGAATTAAGGAGTGGAGCTTCACGGGAGGGGGGACGAGGGAGAGGGGAAGGCAAAGAATGGGGAAGTGGAATGTTTGAGGAGGGGGAGAGAGAAAGCGGAGAGCAGGAGAGGGGAGAGCGGAGAGGGAACGGGGACGACTTGGAAATGACACGAAGGGAGAAACAATTTATTTATTTAATTGGCATCCCAATAATGCAAGCCGGGTGTTAACTTTTTTTTTTTTTTAATAGAGAATTCCTCAGAACAGTCTTAACTGCTCCCATCTGGAGCCAGCGAGACTAAGGCATCCCCAATTGGGGTATGTTGTGATGCTGAAGGTAAGTGGGGAAGGGAAGGAGATGGGGGATAGGAAGGTGGGGAAGTAACTGGCTATTCAGATCTAGTCACTAAACACGTCTAAAGCCATTATTAAGTAACGTTTCAATTCTGAATGGTGGTCTTACACCAGGGCGATACTGAGAGTATCTTCCACTCTGGAACGTGCCGCAAATATAGTATATTATATTTTTATTAATTAATTGTGAAATAACACAAATTAATCAAATAAAATTTATTTGCGCACGCCGGGTTCGAACCCGCGACCTTCCGATTGGGAGTCAAGTATCTTACCACTCGACGAGATAGACGTTCCTTATATTTATAACTATTCTATTCCTTACACTTATAAGCATATTAAACATACTGTGTATTTTAGTTATTTTTCCAGATTCGTCCATTCTTCTTTCTTAATACAAAGTGCTAAATACCAGTGAGCTAGTAATAGTCCATGCTCCCCCACCCTTCTATGTGAAAAGGAGGGGTCATTAGAAGTGAATTATTCCTTTGAAACAGTTATCTTACGTTTTCATGCAGTAACAAACTGGCCGCCAAGTCAACCAAGACCTAGATTGTTAGGTACCTAATTTACAACAACCAAAACACGTTGTAGTTAAAGTACTTACTTATTCAAAGTACGCGCATAATGTATCTGATAATAATGTATTAATTAAAGCTAATTAATGGATAGCAAGGTTGTTTACTTCGTACACACGAACTGTTAGAATATTCTCGCATTTTTTTAAAAGTAATAAATGTAATGTGTTTGAATAATGTTAAAAATATGCATATTTTCAAAAGTAGGCAACAAAAAGGTCTGTATTAAATTACATGCCACATCAATCAACTTCGCACATTTTATTGGACCGTTTAACAAAATCTAAGACCGTTTGATGTCCGTCAAAAAATCTAATACATCAAAACGAACGCGGTATGAAATTATTATTTTACGAATATTTCACTGAAAAAAAGACAACACCGTGTTTTTAACGAAACATAACCTATTGTTATCGACAATTTATACTCCAGAGGTAAATTTATTACACATCCCGTGCATTGTTTTTGACGTTTCACCTTTATCGACACACGAAAATAAGTGTTTAGAAAAAGGCAGACCACTAATCGCACGGTCCGGAAAAAGACAAGTTCTTCGTGAAGCAATCGAGAACTCACAAAGCATTGATATAAAATAATCTAATAAATAATAACAAACCTCTTGTTTGCAAACATATCGGTGAGGATATTTACAAATAAATAATTTATCTGAATAAAACTAGTAAATATATATCTAGGGAAACAACTGACAGTCGATTACATACAATTTTTTTATGGATAGATAAACACAGTATCTAGTAAGACAGTACAATTTACAAATACATCATTTAGCAAAAAAGAAGCAAGTTAATACGAAAAAGGAATCAGCTAGTGCACGACGAAATTTTGGTATCTGCGATTAAAAAGATAAAAGACTTATTTTTTTATTTATTTACATTGGCTACATTTATAGCAAAAATAACAGTAATAATAAAATGTGTACAAGTGTTTTAAGTTTTGTTAGGTCGATATTAGTTCGTAGCTAGGCAGATTGCCTTTTCTAAGGAACCAAATGTTATTATCTTTTATTTTCCAATCGTTTTAATCTTCAAACTGTTCCCCTTTTTGTTATTTGGTATTAATTCCTTGGAAATTAGCCATTTATTTGCACCGTGCCTACCGGGAAGAGAAAAGGGTATAGTAAGGTGGGGTTAGAAGTAACAATGCTAAGTAATTGGACTAAATGATTGTTATTTATGGGAAGATAAGAGATAGTGTTATCCACCATCCGGCCCACGGTAGAAAGCAATTGTTAGAAATTAGAAATTGGTAGAAATACGGCAGCGATCTCAAAAGCCGAAGATCAAATTTCGTTTGTAAAGTAGATAAGAAATAATTATGTGACAAAATTTTTAAAGGGCTTTTTATCGTTTCGCGTTTCATCTTATTTGTAAATTAAATATATTCGCATTGTATCTATTCGTCTAAAAATTCAATCAAGAGTTTTCAACCCAATCAGACACAAGCACACACGATCGATAAGGATTGAATCGATAACTTTCGGAAACTTCTCATCGTTCCCTAGGACAACCGACGATCGCGAACATACAAACAACAGTTGATATCGAATATATTAAGGACATTTAGTCATTGTGAGCTGTCACTTATTCGTTGGCGATCTGCAGTCATGCTAGGGAACTATGAGAAGTTACCGAAAATTATCCTGTCAATCCTTATCGATCGATCAATAAAGATTGCATCGATAGCTCAGTAACTTCTCATCGTCCCTAGGGCAACTGCAGATTGCTAACGTACAAACAAAAGTAGACGTCGAATGTATTAAGATTATCAGTCATTGTGAACTGTTATTTAGTCGTTGGCGATCTGCAGTCATGCTAGGGAACAATGAGAAGTTAGCTAAAGTTATCGCTACAATCCTTATCGATCGATTGTGCTAGGGATCCACGGACGATGAGCCAGACAGGCGGATGGGTCAAGTGTGCAAAATTTCATCAAGGAGTATCTAATTCTGCACTAAATGGTGAAAAAATGTGATGGGATGGTTTTTCGAAAACCCGCGTGGTGGTGACTTTGCTCTTGTTATGAAAGTCAAATGTACAATCTTTATATGAAACTATGAAATGATTTGTACAAAAATCAATTCAACTCCGCCCGCCACAGACGCGCTTCTTTTATCATTTATTAATAACTATATAAAAAATACAAAGTAAAGTAGTTTATTTACAGTCCTCCTCACTAGGAATTCCTGTTCCGCGGCGGACTGTAGGTTTGTTGTATAATAGTATAATATCATGATTTCCTATTCTTCAGGTAACCTGAAGAAATAAATATATTAACGCAAAGAAAAAAACAATTAAGAAAAAAACAAATAAATTATAATTTCCGAAACACAAATTCATGAGTAAATAGCTGTATAAATTTGAATTTGGAATTCCTGACCAAAGAGAAGATATTTGTGATCAAAGTTGCCAGTACGGCAAAACACCAATTTCATATTATGTAATGACCTAATAGAATAAAAAACGTTTATGTTCGTTGATCGTAGGTAATGTTGGTGTTACTTCATAAATTTGAATGATTTCGTCATCTTCATGTTTAGTTAATAATATTTTTAGAAAATATCCAATCTGTCTCTAAATGAACTGGCAATTCGATGAAATCGCGCTCGCAGTACAGGTATGGAAGTACAGATAGTGCTATAATTGTTACGGTGGAAAAGATGACGGAGTCGAGTGGATTGAACAGGGACACGAGTATTTATAAAAATAATCCATGATGATATTCAATTAAATAGTTCTCCGGGCGGTGAGTTGTGGTAGTCTTAGATTATACATTAAAGTACTGTAGTAGACATAAATTACAGTTCGTCTAATTTTGTATAAACATATCTAAAAAAACTTCATTTGTACTTTCTCCAAGTATAAATAGGAGACCATACAGGAGATGCGTATTCTAGCTGCGATTTCATTTGCGTAAAGCAGTTTCAATGATTAAACGTTACAAAAAGTCCTGGTGTTACATATTACTAAAATTTGTATGGCCTTATTGGAAATCGTTTCACACTGACAATCAAATTATTAATTAAATTACAATTCTTATAGATTGCTTGTACAGTAATTTTTTGTTTCTTTCCAATTTTTCAACATGTCAGAGTCACCTGATCTCCAGTCAATAATCATTATTGCAATACAAGCAAGCAATTAATATAGAAATACCCTCGTACAACAATATAACAAGCCGCAAGATTGATAGTTACATATGGTACAAGCTTTATTACTGACCGGAATAATTACCCTAATGGCGTTACCACACTGTGTCTTCCCGCAGCACTGTACAATGTACACTTACACTGTAGAATGTACACTTACACTGTACAATGTACACTTACACTGTACAGTGCGCTGTGTAGGTATTGTGTGCCACGTAGGGTAACTGCTGCAATTAAATAATTACTTATTACCTAGGTACCACGTTCAGAATAATTTAGGGAGATAAAATATATTGTCTTAATTAAGTTTTTTAACCTTTGAAGTGTTCGCTGCAATTTCAATTAAACCTTGGTACCTAACCACGGGCGTATAAAAAGGGGAGAGGAAGGGGTTCAACCCCCTTATAATATATAATTCAATATAGATATATTGAAAAAAACCATCCATCGCCTTGTACGACAGTTGAAGCGATGGATTCATATGTCCGTCATTTTTTAACACACTGACCCCCAGATTCATACCCACCCTTCATATCTTCCTTCCCAGAATTTCCTCTACTTCCTTACCTTAAAAAAACCCTCCACGCAGCATTCCCTTAGATGACGTAGGCCTTTAGGGAAATCAGTTTCCTTGGGGCCTCCAGTGTGAAGCTAATAAATGTTAAAAAAGCAACAATATTGTTCTTTCGATACCTATATTATTTTGGGTTATTTTTATTACTTTATAAATTTATCAACATTCACACAGGCTTGTCCTAGTGAGGTTACAAAATTGACCAAAACAATAACATTTCTTCAATCTTTGCAAAATTACTTTGTGGCATCATTTTAATCAAATGAAATAAATTACTTTGTGTAAACCATTATAACTAACATTGATTAAATTACTTTGTGTAAACCAACATTGATTATCGTGGTTTAAATCAACATTGATTATAGTGGTTTACACAAAGTAATTGGTTTCATTTAAAACAATAGATAATACCTACCATTTAAAGAAGCAATAAATAAATAAAATATGAGTGTGCTTTATCAACACATCAGTCGTTTCAATGAACTGAATTTGATTAATTTGAGATACATTGAGAATTTGATTAATTTTATTATGGGAATTACGCTTAGAATGGGATTGTTGATTTAATTCTTACGAAGTTTAAAATAAAACTTTTTTGATGCGGATTCTAGTTAGAGAGTGACGTTTATTGACATTTACAACAGGAAAATCAAAAAATTCCAATCGAAAAATTGCTAGTTATTAGTTAGATTTTAACATTTATAATGTGAGAAACAACAACACAACTATTGTCAGCATAAATGCCAGCACCCATTTCAAACATAATCACTATGGATTTGAGCACTGTTGTTTACGATTAGGTTGTGAGGAATGAACCTCAAAATTAATTTTAATTTATTATCGTTCGCCTCCGTAACGTTCGTAACGCCCGATATTATGCCCCTCTCGTAACGCTGTAATTTCCGTAACGCATTCGGCAGTTTACCCCTCAAGTCAAGCGTGCGTAAAGAAGTATTTTCTTCAGTAAATATTATTTCAGTCCGAAGCACCCAAAGGGTTAATATCGGGCATTTTCTACCGACATTTTTATAACCAACTCATAAAGAAGTTTTTTTTCTTTTCTTTACTGTGTTAAATGTACTTTTCACATGATAGCAAGTGCTACACACACTAAACAATATGTCGTAAATTTGTCTTCTTCCTTCTCTACTTTATTAGTATTATTATTTTAACACTTACAGTATGGTAGGTACATTTTATATATTTTGTGCTTATTTTTAACGTGTAATTATTGTCCTTATATATAATGAAATATTTCCATGGACCACTTGATAAATTTTTTCTAAACATTATTTCTAAAAGTGAAAGGTGGTAAAAGAACACCATTCAGAATTGAAACGTTGCTTGAAATGGCTTTAGCCGTGTTTGGTGACTAAATCTGAATAGTAAGGTACTTCCCACATTCCTCTTCACCATCTCCTTCTCTTCCCCAATACTTTCAGCCTCACAACTCACAACATACATAAATCGATAGCATAGATAGTAATATCATTTTCTAGACCTCCCCCGCAGTTCGGTGGATGTCGGTTTTCACACTTGGCCTCGAATTAGAAAGTTGCGGTTTTGATTTGAGCCGACTTCTAAAAAAATATTATTTGTTTTCAAATCCAATTGTAAAGAAAAACGAGTCAAGTATGAATCCGTCGCTCCAACCTCAGTCCTGCAGCAGAGGTCAAAAATTGTGCCTCAATTAGTCTCTCCTGATCGGGTCTGCCACTCTGCTGGTGGCAGTTGCATCCATCGCCAAGACCTGGACAAACCTTACCCCATGAACCCGCAAGCTGAATGTTTTAAGCCAGTTATACTTTTTTTTTGTACAACGTCCTTAAGGTTATTTTTCACAAGAACGGTCCTATATAAATCAGCCAAATAATATTTAACTTTATCAGCCAAATGTTAAACAACCTTCCTCTACCATTCTTCCTTCTCTCCCCACTCCTTACTCAGCCTCACAACATACCCCAATTGGGGATGCAATAATCCCGCAGGTTCCCGACAGTCGGGACTCTTCTTCTGTATTTATATAAAAAATAAGGTTTCTAAACCCGTAAATTAAACCGGCTAATTCATTCGAAACTTGGTTAGAAAGAGAAAACACCACGCTTTATATTCAAATCTTCAAGGTAATCACAAATAAATAAACATATGCACCGTAATAAAAAAAAAAAAAATTAATAAAAAATTAATAATAATAAATTAATTAAAAAAATAACATGTAAAAGCCCAGCAGGGCGTGCAATACAAATAAATAAATAATGACACCAGAATTTCCGAAAACGATTTGAAAAAAATTGTGAAACTTTTTTTATAATTATTTTTACACGAAACGACAAAAAAAGTTGGTGACGATAAAGTTTATACATTTGCCTAATAAAATAAGTATGTGTTTGTATTATATTGTTTATCAGTAATGTTTGTTAGAATAAACATGAGATGAGCCATTTTTCTAACTTTTTTACGCCTGCATTCAAAAATTTTATATCTTTAAAAATTATTTTAATTTCGAATCATAAAATTTGACAGCAGCGTATTTCATCACCCTTCAAAAACAGTTTTTAGTTTTCGGATGCTTTCAGAAATATTCGATTTATTTGGATTTTATTGCAATGCGGAAATATTTTGACATTTCGACAAAATTGCCTGAGGATTTAAGAACCTACATAAACCGATGTCTCTATTCTAGGTAACCTACATACCTAAATGATCTACACATTTGGCAAAGATTGCATATTCAATTTTACTAATTATTAAAATTACAAACTCATAAACGTTTAAATTAATAAATTATTTTCTTAGTATTAACGCTAAACGTAATAATTAAATTGATTGTCTTAAACACTCCCTTTGTGATACGAAAGCTGCACGTTTCGTGGCCTGACGACATTCATCAGTAATAATACGAACTTCGCTAATACAAATATGTACCCACATTATTTGTGCATGGTATTTAAATTGCCAGTTTAAATTTGCATGGTTATTTATTTATTTGCTGCAAATTTCAGCAAAGCTCATTATTTTATGTAAATTTCATAATAATTACTAATTACGGTGAACATGGTCATTAAAAATGAAGTAACGAATGAGTTGATTTCTACTCCTCATTAAATAATGTTATTTACTTATGCTCTGTATTGCGACGAATGTTGTACTTCAGAATTTTTTTTAGTACCTAACTTTGAAGATGGTGGGTTCTATTATGTTGATGTTTCATTATGTCACAGAGAAAGAATGATACATATTTATATCATTGAAGAAGATTGGTATTGTGTTCTTCTTTCAGTGCCCTTGAGGTGATTTTCCACAAAAAACGGCGCTATACAAATCATCCAAATATTATTATTATTAAACCCTTCAGATTTAGGGCGTATTTGGTAAGAAGGTTAAAAAATTTCCGCTTTGCAAAAAAATCCAAATAAATGGATTATTTCTGAAATTTATCGGATAACTAAAAATTGTTTTTGAAAGGTGATAAAATATGCTCTCTAGTTTAATTATTTTAAATAAAAATATAATTTCTGAAATATTAAATTTTTTAATACAAACATAAAAAAGTTTTAAAAGTGGTTCCCCTAAATTTTTTTTTAGCAAAAAATACTTTTTTTCTATATGTGTCGTTTCATAAAAAAAATTTAATAAAACATTTTCGGAATTTTATAAATTTTTCTCAAATTGCTATCGGAAACTTTGTTTTCCTAGAGGTGCAAATTAATTTTTAAGTCATTTTAACCAATCTCATATTTCAAATTCAGATTTAACAATGTTATCTTCGACTAATTTCTATGAGAGGTCTTAATGGCCGAGTCGTTTAAGGCAAGAAATCCTGGGTTCGAGTCCCAGTTGTGACCGTTAACTTTGTATTTTTATGTCTTGTTCTTTTCCATGTTTATTATTTATCATTTATCTTCCTCTTGATATCTCTATAATCTCGATAATTACCTTCAAAAGTTATTATATGAGAGGTATTCTTAAAACAAATTAAATAATACATACCTTAATTATATATACAACTTAAAAAGAAGAAGATGGAGAGATACGACAATACGAACGTGAGAGCGAGCGCGCTAACATTAAAAACCATAAAATTCATGCGAAAATTGTGAAAATGTTTAATAAAAGACGACTCGTTTAAAAAAGAGCAAAAATCTCGTAGGGGCTGTGTCGAGTAGCATTTAAGGAAACATTTTGAGTTTTTTTAATACATATAACTTGTAAAATAACTAAAATAATATTTTTTGGAGCATACTTTGCGATTTATTTCTATCGAGGGAATTTCAAATAATTACCGTTTCGGCCTGGGGAATGTTTAGATACTATCTTAAAGAATGACATATAGTACTTAAAAACTTCAAACGTTTAAGGAAAACATGTAAGAAATCTGTAGAAATTGGCAGAGCGGCCCCTTAAATGCAAAAGCAAAATTCACCTCGACTTAGATAAAATTTTATAATATAAATCATAAATCACCAGGCTGATTGGTGGAAGGTCCACATGTTCATGATTTTTCCTCGAGCATGTTAAGATGATAGACTTCGCTTTTCGGCCCATACAAAAAGGACGCCCGGGAAAAAACACTTTTCTACATCGAAAATTGCACAAAATGAATATATTTTTTTATGCTGCCTTCTAGAGGGTGAAAACTATGTCGGTATGTTTTCGAATTTTCGATGCGTTTCGTATTAACGTAAACATTCACTGTCAAACATGTACGATTTATCAAAAAATATTATTTAAGGAAAAAGTGCTGCTAACTCAACTCTCATAAAGAATTATAAAATTATAAAAAGCTACCGACGTAGCTTATTCTTTCTAAAAAATATTTTTTTTTTAATTTTCAATTTCGTGAAAGTTTCGGTGTAGAAAAGTGTATTCTCCATAAACCCCTTTTCGAGCGATTTCTGTAGGTAAATTTGAGCGTTGTCTCATTCGCACATTTCGCATTCGCATGTATTGTAAGTGAGCGTGATCTTATTTTGAGCGGGACAGAATGACAGACGCGGGTGTTCCGCGTGTGGTTCAAAGTTTAGCCTCTTAATACGGCCCAGCCGGTTGTAAATGAGCCCGCGGAGTGCGTGCCTAGTTGGGAAGTTGTAAAAGGCTGCTAAACTACTATCGAGCCTTACAAAGAGCTTTATGAATATAGCCCAAACATTAAATAAGCATTAAAGTCATATAAATTTCGAATGGCTTATTTTTTAAGTATTTGTACACTCTGTTAGACTCGGGAGTATGGTAGTAACTTTTACAATGTTCTGTGCTAGATTCTGATCTGGCGTTAATGTTAGAATGGCTAGAATAGTTGTTTTTTCTGTTTATATTAAGAAGTAATTTATTTCAATGATTTTAGGATCATAAATTTACAGTATTTTCTATTGATTTTCTTTGGAATGGGAGAAATATGTTTTTTTTTAAATTTACAACTAGGTGATAAACGTAAAAAAACTTGAAAATAATATGTTAGGTCCAAAGTGCAAAAATAAGCATACTTACATATTATTTTGTGTTTTTAAATTTAGACGAAACCAGAAAATGATTTTATTAGGTTTTTTACGACCAAAATATTATAATTAATTTTTTTTGGGGTGTTGCGTTACCTCCATTAGGTTAAAGAAGGAGGTAACGCCACACAACATTACACCCAAAAAATAAATAACTAAAAAAAAAGTTTTATTTAAAATTGATTCACTCTATGTGGTCTTATATAAAGCTTAGTACATAATAACATTTTAATTTACACTTCCGATACTTATTACTCACATAATTTTTCTTCAAATTCGCTTAATCTGGTTACATTTTTAATTTCACTAGGATCTTATTAATTAATTCATTGAAAGGGACGCTTAGATGGTTTGAACATGTAGAGCAAATGAATGAAGAAAGGAGTGTCAAAAGAATACATGACGCAAATGTGAATGGTAGAAGAAGTCGAGGACGCCCGAAGAAGACATGGCACGATCAAGTGAATCAGATACTTGAGTCAGGCCATGTCAAGAGTCAGAATAATATAAGAGCATGTATGATAAGATGTATGAATGTGAATGAAGCGAGGAGTGTATGCCAAGACCGAGTTGTTTGGCGGTCCGTCCTCTCTTCCTACCACTGCGAGGAAACGGCCTGATGGTTAGTTAGTTAGTTACATCTGATTTCTATTTATTGTAAACAATTCTGTGTTTTTGATTAGTAATTTTTAAGTACCTATAATGTTTTCTTTATGTTTTGTGTGGTGTGTGTGTGTGGAAGTCTTTGAATATAGTATCTATATTTGTATGTGGTAGTTTATAATATTTATTATTTTTATTTATTTATTATTTATTTATTTATTTTTTCATGTTCTCCATAAAACAGTTATACACCAATATATCATGGAGAAGATTATAAATTACAAAGTACACAAGGGCGGTTTTACCACTAAGTGACATGTGCTAAAAGATAGTTGCTGAACTGTATAAACCTACTTTCGATACAGACTAAATTACATCTGCTGTAAGTGGCTAATGCCGAAATAATAGTCAGGATGAAAGTTATACTTTCTTAAAATATATAAATTAAAATACAATAAGAAGTTACGAATGTCGGAAAAAAATAAAACTGTTTAGACGTCAACACGTTTCGTTAAGCCCCCAATTTGAAAATGTTTTAGAAAATATAATTGACAGCATCAACAAAAAAATCTTAAATCAACTCTTGAATTTTTTTACTGATTATATTTTGATAACAATGGGTAGGTACATTTTGTTCGAAATCAAATACACACTCCCAAGCAATTTGCTCCAGAAGCGGTCAATAATAATATGTTAAGATTAGGCGTTTGATTAATATTTTGTTATTTTGGAATAATCCTGGCTTGAACCTATTCTTTTCGAACCTAATATTTGCATGTCTGTACAAAATAGTGTATACTACGTACAGTCCCTGACAATTTATTATAGCCGCCTCGAAATATTAGATTTTATTTTTCTACAAATTTATTACCTAGCGAACTTTTTTCTTCATTTTTTTATCTAACTAACTAACTAACCATCACGCCGATTCTCCGCAGGTATAGGCAGAGAGGACGGACCACCAAATAACTGGGCCTTATGGCACACACTCTTTGACTCATTCACATTCATACATCGTTACATACCTACTCTTCTGTAATTCTTACCCTTGACATGGCTCGACTCAAGTATCTCATTCACTGGATAGTGCCAGAGTGGAAGATACTTTCAGTATCGCCCTGGTGTAAGACCACCATTCAGAATTAAAACGCTGCTTAATGAGCTCGAAATAAAAGCTTTCTTGATGCCTCAATTTATAACATGACTGGGATTATGCCAGTTTTAAGGTTTGTTTCGGCATTTAGATAAAAAAAATTCTTTACAAGTACAGCTTTTTAAAACAAGAATAGCTGCAGCCACAACACTAGAATGTATTAATTCTCGGCAGTGAATTTGAAAGCAAGTTTTTTAATCCGATTTTCATGATGAACACAAATACTGCAGTCAGAATACGAGAATGGTTTATATGCGGTATGGTAATATGTAGAGTGCTGTTTTAATTAGGGTTGCGGGTAATTTAAAATTGTAGTCAGAACATGAGAATAGTATGAGGAAACAGGTTAAATAGCTGAATTGTCTACGAAAGATACAAAGTTAAAGCGTGCGCTTCTTAGTCTTAGGCGGCAGCCAGTCCGCGAAATAATAAAAATTGTTTTGCCGGTCCGCAGGTCTAAAAAGGTTGGGAAACGCTGACCTATGTGATTTTAGATATCATAAAGGAAGTAAATAAAGTTATTACAGAATTTACCCTCTGTTTATATTTTATACTCAATGTAATTTCTTTAGGGTTTTGAACCTCTCTGCCGCTAAACTGTATGAAATCCACACATTTTTTCAAATACGAGTATGTTACCTACTGCAAAAATTGTACACATAACAGAGTATACAGAAACTTTTGCGGGCGTAAACACAACAACTTACCAAAGTTTCATTGCAATCGGATGAATACTTTAGGAAATAATTTCACAACCCCAGAGCTCACTATTATATATTACTCACCATTGCGGGTACGCACCTCAAATCACAAGCGTTTCATTGCAATCGGGTGAATGGTTTAGGAACGCAAAGAGATACACAAAGAAACATTCATTTTTATATATTAAGTTTTAAAATATTTTTTATCCCGTTTTTGTTACGTTAGGTCATGGGAATGGATTAAGACCTGTCTCCGAGAAAAAAATTGCTTAAACATAGAGAAAGTGTAGATACTTTTAGGGAAACATCAAGAGCATTATTTTTTAATTACAGAAAATTGAGGGTGGCCTTGGTAAATTGTCAGGGGACTGTATAAAATTAGGATAGGGACTCCACAATAAATAAATAGTATAAAACGTCGCTGCACGAATACCTATAAATAACACAGCCGAGTTCCCGTGTATTAGTATTAAATGCTTATATTGAACTTATAACACTTCCGAGATATGCAAAACGCCTAACAACGAATTCTCGCATAATACACACTAGGCCGATTATATCGCACTTTTATACCTTGGCTTACAATTCCCGGATTGTTGGAATAAACTAGAACGTAAATATTAGTATTTTATTCCGAGATGCAATCTTTCCTCGTTTCTCGCACAAGGGAGTGCCGCAAATACGGTGGCGTGATGAAAAAATATCAAATATTCCGACGGACCTTAATATTAATATTACTTTCACTTGCCTAGTGTTATAATAATGTTAAATGGAATGTAAAAATACTTAACTAAATGAATATTGTTAATTTTATTTCTACATTTGTACTTCGGAGCTAGAAAATAACGTGTTTGCTTATTCCTACGCAATCTGCGATCGGTGAGGCGATATTCGTACAAAAACTCGGTACAAGAACATAATACTATGTTTGAACAATATATCGAAATGGATTTAGGTAAAGGTAAGCTAGAGTGCGTGCTGTTCTCTGAAAATATCGTTTTAATGTGAATACGGCACAAGGGTGCTAACTTGAGCTTCAATCCCGAGGATCACGGATCTTTTTCTGCCCCGTAATCCCGGTATTTTACAGAATTTTTCTTGGTTTAAGAACCTTGGTTCAACTGTGTGTATCTTGACTGTGGGGAAATATCTTCTAATATGGCAGTATGTCGTTTATTGCCCAATATTATTGAAATCTTAGGATACATATTTTTTGGTAGATTATATTAATTGTACAGCTCACATCAAAAAGATACTTATAACACAACAACGCTCGCCATACAATCCCATGAGACCCGCCAGACGTAAAAAGATCATGTGTTATAAGCGTGGTTTGAATCTTCGCTAATCGGCGTTATTTTTCGTATTCGCTACCGTCGCGATATCAGAAGAGTTATGCGCCCCCCCCCCCCCCCCCCCCCCCTTCGCCGTAAACAGGAGAGGGGGTCATTTTGAATACTCGGAGTATGCACGGAGCCGTCAAGTTGACATATCCAGTACAAAGAAATGATATTCTCTCGACCGCTTCCGATTTCAATTGACCCCTTCTCCTGCCGTGGGAAGAAATATTTTATAACGTAGTGTGTCAGTAGAAAAGATACTTTATAATACAGTATCTTTGTATGAGAGCTTCGAGTCTGTGCCGTGCTTTATTCGAAGTATTATTGAAGCCAGAATTTTGAATATCAGAATTTTGATTTCATTCAGAATTTTGTTTGGTGACATCACCATACCGTGATTTTTCAGGCAGACAAATTTTCACCTCTCAATTTTAGCCTTATTAGTTTTTAGAACAATTTCTTTCATAATCAACAGCTTTGGCAACATTGGTTTTGTTCTTTAACTAAAAGAGTAACATGCTCATCGAATAAAAGAATGTCCGACTCGTGTATTTTCTTCGATCCAGTTTATGTACTCACGCTAATAAAATTATACAGCAATTAATTTATACCCACTGTTAAATTTTGGGCATTCGAACAAAACAGCAATAATCTCAGTGGTTGCTGACATCTCAAAATCAGTCGAAGAAAAGATGTCTTTCTATATGTCCAGAAATAGACATTAAAATTGGAGAGCTTACAAGAAAAGCTCGATAGAGGACGGTCTTTTGTCTTTGGAAAGAAGGTGGTCTTTTGTGCGGCTATTTTTATATTACTGAAATTTATTTAACATTCATTAATATTAATATTCAACCCACCATAAGCAATGTTAATGTACCAATATTGTTCTTTGAAGTATTATTTTTGTTTACCTATATTATTTTGTGTTATTTTTGTTACTTTGAATAATTGTTAACCTCAACACAGACTTGTTCTAGTGAGGTTAAAAATTGTATTATTAAGTGTAATATCTAACATGTGAAGAAACAATAAATAAATAAATTACTTCATCTGAATATAATAAAAGAAAAAAATATTACAACTCCTATTTTTTATAATAATTTTAAAAAAATAATTACCGGTGTCAGTACCGGGATCCCAGTGAGAAACATTTCTTTCTCTATGTGATATTTCTTTTTTGGTAATATTTCTTTGAATCATAAATTTAGTCATTTTAAATACATGTAGGATTACGAAAAGTCATTTTAAATACATGTAAGATTACTAAAAGTCATTTTAAATACATTTAGGATTACGAAAAGTCATTTTAAACACTTGTAGGATTACGAAACGTCATTTTAAATACATTTAGGATTACGAAAAGTCATTTTTAATACATGTAGGATTACGAAAGATTTTTTAAATATTTATATTATAGGATCTGTAGAATTTATCGGTCAAATTAGGAATTCCTCCGAGCCGAACCCTCTGATATGAAAATATCTGGAGTCGGTGAATTATTTTCCCATTTAATAGTTTGGTAGATTAACATGTTGTTCATGTATTGTTTTGTATTAATTATACTTATATCTAGATGATCGTTTATACGGAAAAGTGTATGAAAGGGTTTAGTTTTTCCTATGGGAAAAACTAAACCCGGACCTGAAAATCTGGTGCGTAAAAAAATACATCAATACGTAAGAGAGAGATAAGATACGTATGAGAAAATTGTAAAAAAAGAATTAAAAAAAAAAAATTGTGATAAATATTATTTTGTGATGTAATATTATTATAATAGCTGAAAAGAGTATTGCGTTTGCCTGGCAAGTCAATCGTGTATTATGCAATTTGTATCAATGCAGTCGGAGTTTGAGTGACATTCGGCCAAAAAAATGTGTTATGTTATAAATAATAAATATGTTTAAAATTGCAATAATACGAACATCGTGTGAACACGGAGGTTGACAGCAGAACAAGATTGGTGTATGACACCTATGTAAAGTCATTCATCCGAAATTTTGTTCCTTTGTTGTCAATTTTTTTTAGTTGTTAGGTACATTCAATAGACTACATAAAATAATTCAGGGGTATTATGTTCAAATTGCAAAAATGTTTCGTTGACTTACAAGGTGTTTGACAGAACTGGGGCGATATTTTGTAATGTAAGTACAAACTACAAGAAGTTGAACATAGAATAAAATGGAGTGTTTTTTTTTGTTATTTTTGTGTAACGAAATTTTAAAAATACATATCTCTTTCTTCACTAATCAAATTTTATTTGATTATAGATATTTTTATTTGATTATAGATATTTTTTACAATTTATTCATTTAAAAGAATGTAGTATATTTGCTACACGTTCCAGAGTTGAAGATATTGTCAGTATCACCCTGGTGTAAGACCACCATTCAGAATTGATATGGCAATTTTGGTGATCAGATCTGAATAGCCAGATACTTCCATACCTTCCTCTTACCCATCTCCTTCCCGTCCCCTCTACCTTGAGCCTCACAACATACCCCATTTGGGGATGCCATAGGCTCATTGGCTCCAGACGGGAGCAGTTGGGACTCTTATAAAAAGATATACTTACGGTACTCATATAAAAAGTTTTACTTACGGTACTCATATAAAAAGTTTTACTTACGGTACTCATATAAAAAAATTTACTTACGGTACTCATACAAAATGTTTTAATTAAGGTACTCATATAAAAAGTTTTACTTGCGGTACTCATATAAAAAGTTTTCAAAAAATATATTCGTCGCTGTTGAATATATCTGCTACTTCTGCATATTGGTTACCTAAGCTATTTATTTATTTATTTATTTGTAAGAGACAGACAGCTTATATACAACAATAAAATAGAGATACATAGTTAAATTTAGTCAAGCCAAAAAGGTCTCCTATGTTAAATTTACATTGAAGATGGAGTTTTAATATATCTCTTAAAATGTTTTGGTGAGGAGGAGAGGAAGAGGAAAATGGGATAAGGATAGGTGATGCTCCCGATGCATTCCACACTGTTGTATTAATTTTCTATCATTTATGCATGGCATAGGGGAGTTCATACAGGAATTGCTATTGATATGATTATTGAAGTAAAAAATATTGTGACAATTATTATAAGCAATAATTATCAGCCTGAAACACTCATCCACATTGAAACAATCTTCCGAGAAAAGATACATGCCGCCGACGGGACTCGAACTCGCGCCCTTCTGATGTCCGGTCAGGTGCTCTTAATCCACTGTGCTACGGCGGGTTACCTCTTACCCGCCAAATGATTCAACACATACTAGTGTTTCATTCAACAACTACTGCTTATTACATTTTTTTACGCAAACAACCAACTTTATTTTTTTTATATGAGGAAGGCATTGTAGGCATAACGCGTCGGCGGCATGTATCTTTTCTCGGAAGATTGTTTCAATGTGGATGAGTGTTTCAGGCTGATAATTATTTCTTATAATAATTGTTACCCTTTTTTGCTATGCATATCTTGTCTTAAACATTAGTTTATCAATTAAAAATATTTTTGTTCGTATGACTCTAACATGAAATGATATCAATTACAATAATGCAAGGCTTTTAATAAGGGAATTAATGATTTTTAAAAGAAAAGTGACATCAGAAACCAATTGTTGCTATATATATATATATATATATATATATATATATATATATATGTATACATATATATAATATTAAATGTTTCATTAGACAGTAGTTATAGATTATATTTTCATTCGAAATATTATGTTTATCGATACGTTTTTAGATTTTCACGGCCAAAAGCATTTTCGTTGTTTGTTTTCGGGGTGTTATGCCGTCCGGCAGATCCGACGATGTGATGTTACACTGCAACGCTGTCCGAAACGTCGGCTAAAGAAGGAAGTAGCGCAATACGGCATAACACCCCAAAACAAACAACGAAAATTATGTTTATAATTTTTTTTTAAATGTTCTAATTTTTATAAAGAATAATATTAATTTTAATAGAATCTCAGTGAACTTTATTATGCGGTGACCAAATATGTGAGTTATGTTCAATATTGATGTATCCAAAATAATATTGTAGATCTATTACAAATATCTTTGGCAATTCTTATTATGAAACCGAGCATTTCCATTGTTTTATCCTTTAATCTTCTCCTTTTTCTTCCCTACTTCCTCTGAAGGCCGGGTGGTCTCTTGTTATTCCTGCTTACCTCACTTATCACATTACCCTATTAGTATTCTCAAATTATAATTTCTGACAGTTTTTGCCAAGATGTACAGAATATCGAATAAAAAAATAATTGACATCGATCGGTCGATCGTAATCAATATACAATTTTACAAGCAGATGTGAAGTTTATTCGCCAATCTGAGCGGTGTGTGTAGTGTGTATGACGACCACTGAACTAATATGATCAACGATAAAAGTCAAGAAGTTGGTCAATTTCCATTATTTATTATTTTGTAAACGGACAAATAAAAATTTCAATTAATTATATATTATGTTTGAGTAGTACCTAGGTACTACCAAAAATAGAACGTTTCGATTATTAAGAGGGTATTAACAGAGAATACTGGAAATTAGTCCTTTTTAAATCAAATTCTAGACGTATTGACTCTTTTTTACAAAAAAAACATAAATTGATTTTGATAGATTGTTACTTTATCTAGTAAACGCATTATTTAAATTTTGAAAAGCTAAGTTAATTTTTAATATTCTAAGGTTATACCGTTGGTCGTTGTCAGATTTGTTCAATTGTTAAATGAAATACTGCAATATACAACATACAACACAAATTTCAAATCATATAATAATACAGAAAAAATAAATCAGTACATAATCTAGTAAAGACACCTATCAGAATTTTAATTTTAGTTAAATTAAAATCATTAAAAAATAAATCCAAGAACGTGTTTTGTGACGACAATACGTCAGTTTTTCTATTTGTCTTACAATATTTACATATATTTTTTATATTTTTTTTAACCTCTTATTTTTTTTAGACATTATTGAAAAATCATAAATACTTATGATCAAAAAATACTTACAAGAAGTTCACGATATTTAATAATTTATCATCGTGCGTTTTGAGCTTTTTTATTGGTTACTTTAATGAAGGTATATTAAAGCAAGTTTTTTAATGAAATAAATCGATATTAAATTTTGAATTTTAAAAATTTGATGCGGGGAATAATCGATCTTTCTCATCGGAACCTCCCTATACAGTTTCAATAATTTTTAAACTTTTATTCTCAGCCGCTGGTCAACGACTCTTAAAGGACAGCGTTTGTGATATATGTATATGCAAGAAGATATTTAAACGTTTTGACAAGTTTTTTTTAAGTAAAACTTCTTTAGGCGCGATATGACGAGTAATGCAGATTTTTTCGGACGGAAATAACGTTTAAAGAACAATTATGATCTCGGTACAATCACTGCCATCTGTGTTTTTTTTTTCATTTTTAAAGGGTTCTCGTCTTTACTAGAATAGTAATACAACAGGCAAAAAAGTTATATTTCAACCGCGAAACGTTTTTCGGTATACTTCGGGCGAGGAGGAAGTAAATGTCAACGCTCTCTCATATCTCTAAATCAATTATATACGTTTATGTATACGGCTAATCAATTAGAAAGGTGATTTAAGTCAAAATATTCTATTTTACTTTTTAACTCTGAAAAGTAAACTGATTGTGATTAGCTGTATTTAAGTTAGATCACTCCATCTCCGCAAGATGTCGCTAGTATTTTTTTAGACGGGACCGCTTGATCATCATTCAAATATTTGTTTTCACTCTCCTGTAACATTAACTTATTTGTCTTACGAAATTTTTCTACGGGATGTGAGATATATAAATATTTTACATGAATAAAAGACATTTTTCGTATTCGCATACTAGAAAAATAGAGTAGAGGTCACGATCCTCAGCAATAAGGAACTGACTTAAGAAGACTCGAACGATTTTACTTCAAAGTTTCTTTTCAAAATTTCACTCATACGTCAAATTCAGATTAAACAATTTTAACCTCAACTAATTTTCCCCATATTTTTGGATGTTCCTCCCCTCTCTTTTTAGTATTTACAAAGTTCTTTAATGAATTGGTTTGTAACATAGATAGTGTCTCGCATAAACATATTCTTTTTTTGATTTTTGAAGTAAAACTTCTTTACGCACGCTTGACTTGGGGAATAAGCTGGCGAATGCGTTACGAAAAGTGTGATCGCGCGAGGCGAACGATAATAAATAAAAATATTTATTTGTAGGATCTCTGCACACTCAATATATATTTACGCACCAGACTTTATCATTATTATATAGATGGAGGTAAAGAAGTTTTACTGCAGTGGTGTGGTCTAAAGCACACTCGTTTTTTTATATATAATCTACATAAATGACAAAAAAAATATAGGCCAGGCCCTTGGCGAAGTTGGTTGGAGCGCTGTGTCCCGGTAAGACAAGAAATCCGGGGTTTGAGTTCTAGTTACGAAAGTTGCCTATTTTATTTTTCTGTGTCTTGTTCTTTTTCATGTTTAGTAAAGATGTATTAGTACTATCTTCTTCTTCAACGATATGTAACAATAATGTGTATAACCTTCAAAGGTCATTAAAAAACTATTCCAATAAATATTGAAAATAAAATTAATTATTAAAAAAAATTATGTGACATAATATAGGTATCCGATCGTCCATTTGATTAGTCAGACATCTTCGAAAAACGAATATTTGAGTTTAACATGCACTTACATGTAAAAGTATACCCTATATCTGGTTTAATACTCGGATTGCTCATAAACACCACTAAATCAATCATATCGCAGAAAAACTTTTAGTGAATTAAACAAAATATTGATGTCTTCTGGGTCACTAGTAGAATATTTCAAAATCTCATACTAATGTACTGGACCGTATGCCTCCCGGTGTTATTTTATATCATGTTTAATATTTAAAACAGGAAGAAATACTGGTCTTTGAAAGAAGTCTTGAAATCCAAAGACCTAAGTATGCAAATAAAAAGGAAAGTTTTCAACACGTGTGTACTTCCAGTCATAACCTATGGATGTGAAACTTGGGCACTCACCAAACGCCACAGAGAAAAGTTGGAACGCTGCCAGAGAGCCATGGAGAGAAGTTTGACAGGAATAAGGAAACAGGACAGGGTGAGATGTAACATAATAAGGGAGAAAACTAAAGTTGCCGATATAGTTACCCGAATAGACCAACAAAAGTGAAGATGGACAGGTCACATGATCCGCGATCCACAAGAGAAATGGTGCAAAAATGTCACTGACTGGTATCCCAGAGATGGCAAGAGAAGTAGAGGACGTCAACACATAAGATGGGAAGACGACCTAAAACTCACGGCTGGACATCAATGGAGAAGAGTAGCGCGTGACAGGTCCCAATGGAAAATGTTAGAGGAGGCCTATGCCAAGAGGCAAACTGTGCTTCGGGATATATTATAACAAACAAAAAATGTTTAAATAATGTACCTAACCGAAGTCCAGAATAAAAGGCTGATTATTATATTATATATTATTATAATATTTAAAACAAAGACACGTGTAAATAATATTTGATTTGCGGTGAGCATTCGAATTTTGTTTTTCCCATTATCTCGAAGCTTAGTGTGCAGATGTCCGACTACTGAACTGGACGATATATAATGATATATATATATTTATGTACAATTCAAAGACATAAATAAACTTTGTCGTTGATCTAAAAAGATACTCGTAATTCGGCAAAGGTTCCCAACGCCCTTTGAGTTTCAATGGTATCATGGATCAGTGAAACGCCGCGGGTAAAATATTCTCGCTTAGATTAATTTGTGTTATAAGGAAAATACAAAATTTTTAAATTATGTGTCAATTATTAATACCTGGGAATGACGTGCAGAATTTCTACCAGTTGTACGTGCTTCACAAATAAGTTTTGACAGTTTTATAAATCACGATTGTTTGTTTTATTTTTCGTGGCTTTATAATACGAAATTGGTAACAATCTAAATACCACTGTATAATAATTCTGTTGAAAGTTTAAGCCAAAATAATCCTCATTGACCAAGTTTGATTCCTTTTGAAGTGAAAGATTATTTCACAATTTTATTTTCGTTTTTTAGTAAATTTTTTTTTTTTGTTGAAGTGATTGACAAAATAATTCATATTCTACTCTTTCATAGGTGACTGAAGTAAATACTTCTTTGGTAATCTAATCTAATTTTCTTTCTGGGATCGAATAAAACCATTCCAATCATCAGTATATAAGAATCTATATTGAAGATTCGTTTGGATTGTTACCAGTCATCGTGACAAATCAGTCAATTCAATGCACTGAGTTCGCACACTCTAAACTAAAATTTGGTTAATTTTATTATGGGAATTACGCTTAGAATGGGATTGTTGATTTAATTCTTACAAAGTTTAAAATAAATGCCAGCACCCATTCCAAACGTCATTACTTTGGATTTGAGCACTGTTGTTACGATTAGATTGTGATGAATGAACCCCAAATTCAATGCATTATTCTGTCACATTAGAAGTATGATATAAGGGGTATTTCATTAAAACTGAATTTTAATTTATTATCGTTCGTCTCCGTAACGTTCGTAACGCCCGATAATACGCCTCTCGTAACGCTGTAATTTCCGTAACGCATTCGCCAGTTTATCCCTCAAGTCAAGCGTCCGTAAAGAAGTATTTACTTAAAAAACTCAAATCTTTCAAGAAAGGCTAACAAATACAATATTTCATCAGTGATTCAATCCAATGTTTTTTTAATTGACAAAACTATTTGTTCATATTCATATTGCTTGTGTACTTCCGCGAACAAAAAATAACGTAAAAAGCGTTTATAAGTAAAAATACTATAGGCGCGCCATCTACGAAAGCGTGAATTATGAATTCTTTGGACGTTCACCTTAATTAAAAATAATAATTTTGAATTAGATAATAAATTTATTAGCTAACACTCTTCTGTCTGATAGTTAAGATATCTGAAGTAAGTAGTTTGGGATCTGTAGTAAAATATGAATTTGAAAATCTGCTGAAGAATGGTGTCATGCCTAACATTGATTATTGTGATTGAGGTATGTTTTTAAAGCCTTCTTATAATTATATTCCGTGTATTCGAACACATCTACTACTTTTGAGAAAGCATTGTCATCTGCATGCAATCTAGATACAAACGAGGACCTAAATGACTGAGTCGTGATATTATTGTTGCAATTAAAAATAATTTTGGAACGAGTAGTTCTTGAGGGTGTATGGAAGGTAATTAAAAGCGATTGACCAGCCCCTCAGAATAAAAGTTTTAAGGTGAATTTCAAAAGAATTCATATTCTATGCTTTCGTAGATGGCGCTCGTAAAGTATTTTTTACTTATAAACGCTTTTTAAAAGTTATGCCTCGAAATATTAAGAAAATTTTATTGTTCGCGAAAGTAAACAAGCAATATGAATATTAACAAATTATTTTGTTAATTAAAAAACTTTAACCTTTTAAGAAAGGCTAACGAATAGAATATTGGATTGAATCACCGATGAAATATTGTATTTGTTAGCCTTTCTTGAAAGATTAAAGTTTTTTAATTAAAAAAATATTTGTTAACATTCATATTGCTTGTCTACTTTCGCGAACCATTAATTTTTCTTAATATTTCAAAGCATAACTTGTACAAAGCGTTTATACGTAAAAATACTATACGAGCGCCATCTACGAAAGCGTAGAATATGAATTCTTTTGACATTCACCTTAAAATGCTTGCAACTGTACGGGGAGGTTCCAATGAGAAATATCGATTATTCCTCGTACCAAATTTTTTAAATTAAAAATTTAACATCGATTTATTTCATTCAAAACTTGCTTTAATGTATACATATATTCAAGAAAGCAATAAAAATACTCCAGACGCACAATGATAAATTATTAAAAATCGTGTAATTCTTGTAAGTATGTTTTGATCATAAGTATTTATGATTTTTCAATAATGTCTAAACAAAATTAGGGTGTAAAATTTTTTTTAAATATTTTAGTTTGTAAGACTTTAAATAAATAGAAAAACTGAGGTATTTTTGTTACAAAACACGTTATCGGATTTATTTTTTAATGATTTTAATTTAACTAAAAGATAAAATTTTAAAACTGTGTTGACTAGATTATGTATTGATTTATTTGGTTGCCATAAACATAGTTTTTCAAAATTTGAAAACTGCGTGTACCAGATAAAATAACAATCTTTCAAAATCAATTTATGTTTTTTTTTTGTAAAAGAGAGTCAATACGTCGAGAATTTGATTTAAAAGGGACTAATTTTCGGTATTCTCTGGTAATACCCTCTTAAGGTTAATAAATCAGAAATTAAAAAAAATAAAATTCAAGTCGTATTATTATTTTTTAAGAGGCCAGACTTTGAACCACATGCGGAACACTTGCGTCTGTCATTCTGTCCCGCTCACAATAAGCTCACGCAAACTTACAATACATGCGAATGCGAAATGTGCGAATGAGACAACGCTCAAATTTACCTACAGAAATCGCTCGAAAACGGGTTTATGGAGTATACACTTTTCTACAGCGAAACTTTCACGAAATTGAAATTAAAAAATATATATTTTTTAGAAAGAAGAAGCTACGTCGGTAGCTTTTTATAATTTTATAATTCTTTATGAGAGTTGAGTTAGCAGCACTTTTTCCTTAAATAATATTTTTTGATAAATCGTACATGTTTGATAGTGAATATTTACGTTAATACGAAACGCATCGAAAATTCGAAAACATACCGACATAGTTTTCACCCTCTAGAAGGCAGTATAAAAAAAATATATTCATTTTGTGCAATTTTCGATGTAGAAGAGTGTTTTTTCCTGGGCGTCCTTTTTGTATGGGCCGAAAAGCGAAGTCTATCATCTTAAGGCGTAATTTGTACAACATATTGTTGTAGGTGTTGACGACTACCAACATGATAATGTACGTAATATAAGATGCATCTTAAGGAGCCGGCTGAACGTCGAACTAAGTTTGACGACGAGACCGGTCCAAATACGCACAGCGCACATCGATCATATTTCATAAATCCGATCACGTTTTTCGATGAATTTTTATACCAATTCGGGCGAGCCTCGCTGGCCGGCTCCTCGCGATTGTTGGGCATTCCGAACCCGTGGAGGTAAACATAAAAACTCACGATATTGCTACATTAAAACGATTTTAATCATTAAAAATGATTTATTCCAGAATGCCGGAATGTCGATGGAGCTATGCGGGGAATATCAGTCACCATTATTCCTTGTCGACATGAAAAAGTGAATCGTATTATTAAAATCAGTATTGTACATCATGAAATTAACCACCGGCAAAAAGTGTTTTGCAACTCGCATGTTTTGGATGAGCTTTATAACGGGATTTTGTCAGGATGACCAAACCTTGATTCAATGAAGAAGGTAGTCTTAATGTATAAAAATGAATGTTTCTTTGTTTGTCCCTTATGTGTTCATAAACCGTTCATCCGATTGCGATGAAGCTTTGGAGCTTTGATTTGCGCATGCCCCCGATGGTTTTTTATATATAATAGTGAGGTCTGGCGTTATGAAATTATTTTCTATACTAATCATCTGATTGCGATGAAACTTTGGTAAATTGTTGTACGCATGCCCGCGAAGGTTTCCTTATATATACTAGTGAGCTCTTGCATTATGAAAAATGTATAAAAATGTTGTAATAGGTAGGGCGCGACTTGTTTAAAAAATTGGTGTATTTCATATAGTTTAGCAACAGATAAGGAAGGCGGAAGGGGAAGGGAAATCCGTGTTTATGAGAAGATGCCTTGAAGAAGAAGATGAAGAGGAGGCCTTGAGGAAAATAATTTCCCTCAAGGCCTATGTCATCTTTGGGGATGCTGTGTGGAGGGTATTTTTTAAGGAAAGGAAGGAGAGGAAGTTCTGGGAAGGAAAAATGTATGAGGGTTCAGTGTGTCTAGATCATCCGCCGCCAAGACCTAGACAATGAACCCCGTGAACCCGGGCACCCCTGCTAAGTCACCAAACGTAGCGAACCACTTGGGGTGACCTATGGCAGAGGTGTTGGTTATCCAATAAATGGTTCCCGGGGCGGCGGTACCCATTCCCGCCTCCCAAATTGATGTATGAATGTGAATGAAGCAAGGAGTGTGTGCCAAGACCGAGTTGTTTGGCGGTCCGTCCTCTCTGCCTACCCCTGCAGAAAAGGGCGTGATGGTTAGTTGGTTAGTTAGTTAGTAGAGTAGTTTCACCATTATAAGATTCTCGATTATAGGATGGTTCATATTAACTCTCTACAGTTTTGGTCAAAATGTGGCCGTTTGAACAAGATTTGAACACGTGCCCGCTATCGTCCAGCCGATGATGTGCCTAGAACGGACACTCACAGACTTGTGTGTAGGTGACACGATCTCTTGTTCACGAAAAATTGCTAGTTTGCAGTGGATCTTAGGGATAAATGCTGCTATACCACTGGAGATGGTTCCATAGCAATGTTTATAAATTAAAATCAACATTATTTTTTTATAAGAAAAGCTCTCTTTTTTAACTTTTGAAGGTTATTCCTATCAATGTAATATATTATGGAAGAAGAAGATAAAAATAATAATCTAATTTTTTTAAATATGAAAATGAACAAGACTCAGAAAAATAATAAAAGATAATGGTTGCAACTGGGACACGAACCCAGAACCTGACGTCTAACCGGGACATACGCATTAACCATAAAATAAAATCGTATATATTTATCCGAGACACTATCTAGATAACAAATACATTCTTTGAATAATTGTTTCCACTGAAAAAGGTAGCTGCCAATAATTTGTAAAAAAAAATATTAGTCGAAGATAATATTGTTAATTCTGAAATTTGAAATATGTATTTCACAAATACGACAGTCTCATAATGGCAAAATTGGTTAATGCGTATGTTCTTGTTAGACGTGAGGTTCTGGGTTCGTGTCCCAGTTGCAACCATTATCTTTTATTAGTTTTCTGTGTCTTGTTCATTTTGATATTTAAAAAAAAAAAGATTATTATTGTTATCTTCTTCTTCAATAAAATCAACATGTTTAAAAATAATACTATAGGTAAAATCAGGACCCTACACGGTTAATCGATAACTTTGGCTAACTTCTCATCGTTCCTTAGGACAACTGAAGATCGCTAACGTACAAACAATGGTTGACGTCGAATACCTGTATTAAAAACACTTAGTCACTGTGAACTGTTATTTATTCTCTGGCGATCTGCAATCATGCTAAGGAACGATGAGAAGTTACTGAAAGTTATCGATACAATCCTTATCGATCAACCTTGCTGGGGGAGTCGAACGATATGCCGGCCTCTGTGTTTCCTACCTGGGTCTCTTCAAAACCACTTCACTCCTTCCTCTCCTCAAAAAGACCCTCCACACAGCATCTTCATAGATGACACAGGCCCTGAGCCAAACAGCTGGTAACCATTGAAGACTTTACTAGCCCGTACAGAGTGCCAAGTTATTTGGAAGTTAGAAAACCCCCATACATCTTGTTATTGGGGATGCTTCATTGATGCATACTTGATTTTTCAAATGTTGGCGTTGACTAGGTTGGTCTAAGTTTTTTCTCGTTTGTGGTCACGTTTTTGTCACACATTTACAATTTACCCTGTGGTTGGCCTTTACACAATACACAGCTACACTTATCTACACACATACATCTATATATCGTCACCTTAAAGCAATACGTCATACCACTTGTCTTACCACTCGTCCGTGGTCGAGTGGTAAGACACTTGACTCCCATTCGGAAGGTCGCGGGTTCGAACCCGGCTTGTGCAAATATATTTTATTTTGATTAATTTGTGTTATTTCACAATTAATTAATAAAAATAATATATGTTATATTTGCGGCACGTTCCAGAGTGGAACATACTCTCAGTATCGCCCTGGTGTAAGACCACCATTCAGAATTGAAACGTTGCTTAATAATGGCTTTAGCCGTGTTTAGTTACTAGATCTGAATAGCCAGGTACCCTCCCACCTTCCTCTTCCCCATCTCCTTCCCTTCCCCACTTACCTTCAGCCTCACTACATACTCCAATTGAGGATGCCATAGTCTCACTGGCTCCATAAGGGAGCAGTTGGGACTCTTGTGAGGTTTCTCTATAAAAATAAATAAATAAAAACTGAGATATCTTCGAAATAACCACTTTTCAGATAAGTATGCAGTTCGATGTAAAATTGTGAGCTCTACAAGATACTCTAAAAATGACCTAGTTACAAGTAAAATCTCAGTATTGAGATATTTCTTGATTTACCTACCTATACTTTGTCAAAATTAGTAGGAAAAAAATAATTATTTATTTATTATTACAATTTTGTGTTGATTTTAAATAATTTACCTTTCTAATACCATATCATTAACCTGCCACATTAGTTAATTTGATTCTGCTAGAACTCACGCAAACCTAAAAGTCATATTATCTAAAACAGCATTTTCCAAGATATCTCACTGTTGCTTTAAGGTGACGATATCATAAACCGCTGTACTTGTAGTTAATATTGTTACATTTCCTAACCTACCCCTCCTCCTATTGACCTGTCTTTTTTTTACCCACCCCACATTTTTCTATTACCCACCTTCCATCAGCAATCGATCCTCTACGCATGAACATCTCCGCATCAATATTCCATAATCCGCACTTTCGATCTTCGCCGCCGCTGAAGAAAAGTTCTAATACAAATATTTCCGCTATAAATGCAGTGCAATTCATGAAGCAGTGTTTATTTCCTTCCTTACCTGTATGTGAATATTTCATACAAAGGTCCTTTGATACACAAAAATTACACCCCTCCCTAAAAATTGTGAACATTATAATATTGAGTTAGTGAAATAATGGAGTGGTATTCTTACACTGTGAGTTTCACAAAATTTAGTAGCATCATGGTCACAAGACGATAATTCTTTCCATCACTGTTAATAAGTGTATCAACGTACTGATGGTATATGAACCATTCAAATAATGTAAACCGTTGATTCAGAATATAATAAAGTAATTATCTTAACATACGTTTATTTAACAATGATATACAAGACATGCAGCTATGCGTTCATAATAAAACATTGATTTCTCGTGATCCGTTGGTGATTGGCAGTCATTTCCTGCTGACGGTTTTTTCTGGCCATCCAGCGCAATAGTTATTGAGGCTCTTATCAAAATCCTGAATCCCCCATAAACGTAAAAATTATGATAAATTGTGTAGAAATGTATGTCCTCGGTGACATGCCATAAATTTTACGCGAATATGAAATTTCATTTTAGCAAGATTTCAAAATATCAACCGCCGCTCCGCCGCAAAAAACTAACTTGTTCAATTCCTCGACATGTGTTTTCTTGTTGTGCGGATCATATCTCTCATTTTGGTTCTTAGAGCATTCATCTTGTCAGTGGCACAACTAACATTATTTGTCTTTTTAAGACGTTCTTCGCCGGTTCAGGTGAATCATCCATAAACGTAATACTACCTACTACGTCAGGTCTAGACAGGTGTATCTAATGTATTTTTGTTGGTTGCTATTACACGCGGTGCTTGGAAACTTGTAGTATGGTGGTTATGGTGTTAAATTTAGATAATAACATGTTAAGGAGAAAAATGAATAAAGTATGTAGTATGTAAAAGAAGAAGAAAAATACTCCACTATTTGACATATCGCACATCTCGTAGAAAAAAGTCGTAAGTTAAAATTTTCAGTTTTATTAAATTTTTATTTTTATATATTAATTTTAAAGTGATTTTTAACAATCTCCTCCCCACGAAAAACGTATTTAAGTTAGATCGCTAGCGTCTCTTTTCGTTTAATTTTTTTTTTCATTTCAATCATCATTTGTTTTCGCTCCCCTTTAAAATTTTATTTACGATACTTTTCTACCGGATATGCTATATGGGTAAAAAGACGACGATTAGATAATATATAGAAATTTAATAATATGAAGTTAAAATGCAAAACAGTAAGTACTATTAGCCATGCACAAAGAATAAAAATAATTCTGTTTCATAAGATCTTTAATTTCTGTGTGAAATTTTCACAAAATATTGATATTTCTTTTCTCATTCCCTACACCAATTTTAATAAACTCTTCAGAATATCAAAAATTCCGTCTATATTACAATAAAGTCTCCATAATTGTCCGCAATTTGGAAGTTTGTTACGTATGCAATTCATTGAATAACCAACAGCTCTGCCATAAATCACCACGAAAGTGGTTCGCTACGTTTGGTGTTTTTGCAGGGGTGCCCCACGGGGTGAGGTTTGTCTTGGTCTTGGTGGCGGATGCACTTACTGCGTGGCATTTGCTCCTGTCTCTTCATTCTCTTGACCCATCATCTTGCACCGCAGTGGAAGGGGATGAATTCATATATACTCCTGGACCCACTGACCCCTAGATTCGTACCTAAACCTCACATATTTTTCTTTTCGTGGACATTCTCTCTTTACTTTGCTTTAAAACACTCCACACAGCATCCCCAAAAGATGACATAGACTCCGTGAGTTGTTATTATAATTATTAGATAGTTGAATTGATAAAATCAATTTTTTTTATTACATTCGTTTCAACATTTCCGAATTATTACAGTCCTATTATTTGTGATTTTGTCACTGAATCAGACCTTCTTTGTTCGAAGCGTACCAGAAGCGGATGGCGAAATAAGTTCCTTACCGGAGAGGACTTCATAATGTTAACAAACTTTTCAACTGACTTCGCTCGTTCGTCACCGAAAGCCTTGCCGAGTTTGTTAACTTGATTGACTCGAGGCGAATTGCTTTTTGTTAAAATGATTGATGCACTTTTAAAAAGTTCACACATTCCCCTAGGAGACATTTCCTAGACACCCAATTAAAAATATAACTTAGTTGACGTCTCGTTTAGCCACTTTCGCTTTAAAATAATGTAAGACCAACTTGAGTCTATTGAAAAATTCTTATTCTGAAGTTAAAAAAATTGTGATAAATAGTGTATCAATATTAGGCCATTAGTCAAAAGCAGTGAATAAATACTTTAAGAATTGTTAGCGCAGTATCCAATGCTAGCTCGTTACTTGTATGTGTGCTAGAATGCTGAGATTGAAAAATGTAAAATTAATTATAGGTATTGTTGTAGGTTTTATTTTTTTTTTACATTAGCTCCACACAGGAGGTCATGAAGAAAATAATTGCACTCAAGTGTCATCTTTGGGGATGCTGTGTGGGGGGTCTATTTAGTAAAGGAGAGAGAGAGAGTAAGTTCTGGAAAGGAATGAGGTATGAGGGGAGTCAGTGTGTGACGGATAAATAAATCCATCCCTCCCTCTGCAATGCAAGGCGATGTTCCGAGAGAGTTCTCCTGGAGAAGTTAAAAGGACTTCCTCAAACAGCCTCTCCCGATTCGGCTGCCACGCTGTTGGTTGGCAAACGCATCCGCTGCCAAGACCCGTACAAACTACACCCTCATGAACCCCGGCACCAAAGTCACCAAACGTGGCGAATCACTTGGGGTGACCCATGGCAGAGGTGTTGGTTGGAACAAATGGTTCCCGGGGCGGTGGCACCCGTACCCGCCTCCCGAATTGCGGAAAATTATGGTAATTTTTTTGTAATATATATAGGGTGTCTCAACAAGAGCTGATCTTCAAGATGGTATTGGTTATCCAATAAATGGTTCCCGGGGCAACGTATTTACAGGGGGGTATGGCTAAAAAATCTTCCTTGGCTAAAAACCCTTCTGCTGATGATTTTTTAGCAAAGAAGGATTTTTATTTCCACGAATTTTAATATCTATCGCTGTATTTTTCAGTTTTGGTTGTTGTATTTTTATGATTTGTGTGTAACTTTTACTAACAACCAAATGTATAAAAAAATTCTTATGATCTATTGCTATCTCAAAACTTAATTATCATTCGTGCCCGAAGATAAAAAAGCAATCTTGAAGGTTTAAGCACTAATCAACCTTTTTAATAAGAAAAAAAAATTATAAACTATTAAATTAAAATATAAAGATTTTAATGAAAAACTCTGTTGTAACAGCCTTACTGATGCTATAGACTTGGGTAAACCAGGCTTTGCACCCAAACTTCAACAGGGCTGTGAAAATTTTCATTATGTTTTTCATTAATATATAATGCAAATAATAAATAAGCTGTTTATAATTGTTTCATAGAAAATATCGTAAATGTCTTTGACAGCGTGAAAAGGCGAATAATATTTAAACTGGAAGATACCTCGAATCCTCGAATACAATCGAATACCTGAATTAAATAAAGCACTAATAATTAAATATACTTTCAACAAAATGGTACAAGATTACTTACTGTACTAACATATAAAAGCCCTCTGGTCGTTGAATAAATAAATAATTAAAAATCTCAAAACTCTGGGATTTGGTGAATTGCATGAACGAGGACATTATTATGTAGGTACCTAGATAAAATCACTATTTGTTATTTTTACACATAAATCTTGAAAGAAATCTCCCTCACCCCACTAGGTATTGTTTCTTTAGTATGATTAATGCGCAACATTAGTGAATTTAAGTCACTTAAAAACACAGTTCTAAATTTGTTCTTGCATGAGAAATTACAGTAAATCTCAAAGTGCATGCAGTAAAAAGTAGCTCCATATCGCTCTTGCCCAATGTAAACTGCATCAAAAACAACAACTGAATCGTGTTAGAATGGTCGAGGGGAAACTTTGACAAGTTTAAGAACCTACCTGCAATTAACTTATCTTTAATCTTTACTATAAAGCAAAAAATGGACTGAAACTCGAGAACGGTTATCCCTGACGTCATGAAATTTACAAAGCCTATATCTGCAAAGAATTTCCTTGCGATTATTTCCTTTGTGTTATTCTAATGCATCATAATTTGTTTTCTACGGGCTCTTCGGGTCATCTCGTTTCCGAGATGTGCCGAAGGTAGATGGGCAAATTTATTATAATTCTAGAGCTCTGCAGGCAAAACCTAACTTTCAGTCAAGGGGTAATGTTAATTCGGGGTAAAAAATGCCCATTTTTAAGATTTTTTTAGACGCTACAGGTAATATAAATTTATTTAATTGTAACATTATAGTACAAACAAAATTTCCTTAATTTTTTAAAACAAAATATAATTAATTAAGCCGACGGCAGCAAATCTTCAGAGGCGCCGTGGTTAATAAATAAATGGTTCCCGGGTCGGCGTAATCCATACCCGCCTCCCAAATTGATAATAAATCACTATCATACTTTTGGCCGTGAAAATCTAAAATCATTTCCGAGTTTTCTAAGATCCGAGATTCTAATAAAAAATCTTTCTGGTACCTAAACAACTAATAGGGTATTTCCACGTTTTTTTTATTGCTTAAAAAAACGTGAGCAAAAAATTTACGATGATTATGGCATTATTTTATTGTTATGTTGACGAATAAATTTTACAGCGAGTTCCCTTGTTGATATACCGCCAAAACGATATTTTGGGGCGGGGCTATCGTGTGACGTCATCAGCGTTGGCCAGCTTTCATTTTTTTTCTGACAGTAGTACTTTGTTGTTTGTTGACGTGCGTATTTGGTGCCCTTGCCAACCACGGGCCGTTTTGGTTTTATCGGTTTTTGATCGTTTTTAAAATGAATAAATTTGAATGAAAACATAAAAAAACAAACATTTTTAGTAGGAAAATTAAAATCAGAAAAATGATCTTTAAATCCTTTGTTTGTAAAAAAACTGTATTCTGCGTATTCAATATCAGTATCAGCATCAGTAAGTAGGTTCGGGGTACGGGGTACTAACGGGGTAGATGCATGTTGCAGTTGCAGGGATAATGATAGATGCGATCATTAGCGGAGACCGATCCGACATGCCGTTCATTAGGCAGCCGTCACATAAAATATGACGATACATTAGTAGCCTAATATTGAATGGCATAACCTCACGACTAACATGGCCGATCCTTCGCTCAATTAGCTGGACAAGTCAGCAGCGTATCACCGTGTCAAGGACTTAAGACTATACGGTGTATGGATTGCTTCCATCATGTCACTAAAACCAAACAATAAGGTTTCAAATGACATGGAAATACCTTTGATATTAAGCTCTTTAGAGGAAACCTGAAATTTTAACAGAAGGTATTTGACCAAACCATTTCTGTCATTGTCGCTCTTACTCCCCCGAATACTGAGCGAAAGGGACAAATGCACCTCAGGCTGATACTACCTAAATAATATCATAAAAATCTTGGCTTTGTATTCCCAAATTTTCATCATTAAAACTGGACCGATTTTTATGATTTTTTTTACCAACTTTATTAGAAGACAATACTCTGTCTGTGGAATTTGATTTATTTTTTTAATACATATAGGCTCGGTATATCAGCCAGTCCGTATCCTTGCTATGGTAGACATTCCTCGCTCCAATTTAAGCGTGCTAAATCTGCCGCTTAAGTTTCGGTAAGCCGCAGAGTAGTTCCTTTTTTAGATTTTTTTATAATAATTAAATACTTCTTCTTACCGAAATTTATGTAATTTGCCTAATTTTACAAGAATGGACTATTATATTCTTCGAGCGATGAGGAATGACGATGTTATTAATTTATAATCAATCTAAAATAGTGTGATAAACGATATTTAAGTTTCAACGTCATGACAGTTTGTTTTCAGAGGCTAATTTAATTAATAGTGCGTTGACTCTAGCAAAACAACTACTAATTAAAAATAGTGTAATCGCACATAGCACCATGCTGATTGAAGTGGGAACTATCAA
The DNA here is from genome assembly GCA_951813805.1 of Limnephilus auricula. Classification (NCBI taxonomy): domain Eukaryota; kingdom Metazoa; phylum Arthropoda; class Insecta; order Trichoptera; family Limnephilidae; genus Limnephilus; species Limnephilus auricula. The sequence goes on from OX638391.1 coordinate 3,481,917, forward strand.
AAACTAACTGGTAAAAAAAATCGCGATCATAATATTGCGCGATATTGCGACTTCCCGGTGCGTAGAGATGGCAGTAGAGAGCATGGACAGTAGATTTTTCTATTAAATATAATATAATCTATTAAATTCATGGACAATACATGTAATATTGGTTGAATCTAGGATTTTGACATATATATATATTACGTTCTAAGCTGTGCTAAGCTCGACATTCCAACCAATCCGAGATTAAAATCGACTGATATACCGGGCCATTGTCTAGTTCGTATACTATACGTTAGTGATAGCGTTCATTCGAAGCAATTTATCGAAGATCTTTCTAAGATTTTCTTTCGTCCATACAAACGTATTCCCCAATTTCCTTTCTGGATTTTCACACTACTCCAAACGTTTTTTAATATATTATAAATTTTGACTAATAGCGTGTCGGCACTTTTTTAAACTTTTTTTGATAAGTTACTTCTTAAAGGAGTGAGGACACTCCAAAAATCATTAAAATTGCTTCGAATGAACGCTATCACTAACGTATAGTATACGAACTAGACAACGGCCCGGTATATCAGTCGATTTTAATCTCGGATTGGTTGGAATGTCGAGCTTAGCACAGCTTAGAACGTAATCTATATATATGTCAAAATCCTAGATCCAACCAATATTACGTGTATTGTCTATGAATTTAATAGATTATATTATATTTAATAGATAAATCCACTGTTTATGCTCTCTACTCTAATGCGTAGGTATATTGAAAAACTTATCTGATACTATGGAGGATGGGCTAAATTTTAAATCTATCTCTTATAAATATATCTTACGATCGCAAATATTGATAACTGACCATAGATGACGGTTTTGGTCAATATCGTATTGATATAGGGTTTTATCGATCGTCCATGCTAGACCTCCAGTATACGTTCGTAAATAAGATTCGAACCCGCGACCTCCAGATTAGTAGTGGAGACCCTTACTCCTATAGATTATACAACAAAAATAATTTATGATCCTAAAACTTATTCGAATAGTGACTTCGCCGGTAAATGAATTTACTTAATTCCGGAAAGAGTAGGCAGGTGGCTCAGCCGCTAAAGGCATACCGCCGATAGCTCCTATGTAACCTCTCTTTCTTTCCCGTAAATATCGCATGTGCAAGAAAGAGAAGTTATAGCGGAGCTCTCGGCGACAGGGCTTGGTGGATTAACCTTTCCAATGGGGCGATTATCGTGTCTCGAGAATCTTTATATTATTCAAGTTCTTTGTTGATTTACTTAAAGGCCAAATGTTTGACAGAATTCGAACAATTCATCAAATTTTAAAGGTAATTTTCAAGTTCTATTTAAATTCTGTAATTGTGTAGTTGTCTGATATCGAATCGTTTCCCCGTTGACAGCCGAACCGATATTGACAGGGAATACATGAGAAATCAATACGCTTGCAACATTAAATAAGTTTTCTATGAATTGACACTACGTTTTGTCAAACGTCAAATAATTACGTCATCATCATCACCATCATTTTCTTCCCCTTGTCCTATTCGGATCAAAGACCCACTGCATCGGCAAGGCTCCTCTATACGTCCCTGTTAATTACGTAAAAATATTAATAAATTGGCAATGTTGAATTGTAATACAATTTGACATTAATTAGTTGAATTTGGCATTCTCATACTATAAAAGAATTTGGCATTCTAAAACTATAAAAATATTACCATTTGCTTTTTCGGCTACTGGCATTATATTTAGCTCTCTCATTCAACAGATAGGCTTATTAGATTTGTCAAAGAATTTATACATAAAAATGCAAAAATTTGTCATTTTAAATACATGTAGGATTACGAAAAAAAAATTTAGTATTTTAAATAGATGACACAGTCAGGAGGATAAAATAACAATCTTTCAAAATCAATTTATGGTTTTTTTGTAAAAGAGAGTCAATACGTCTAGAATTTGATTTAAAAATGACTCTTGTCCGGTATTCTCTGCTTAACCCTCTTAACCGAAATTTATCAATCGTCGGTCTTAATTTATTTATTTATTTAATTTCTACGGTAAAATAAACCATAAACAGTAGTTACATGACATAATTAGAACCATAAGAAAATATTAGCACTCATTTTAGATAAAGAATAACAAATTAATATTTGTTAACAATCATAGGGCCGGTATATCAGTTGGTCTAATGCTCGGCTTTGATGGAATGTGGAGCTCAGCATGGCATAGCACACAATCCGTATATCAGTCGTAATCCTAGAGTCGACCAATTTTAAACGTTTAGTCTATGATAATTTTAGTCATTTCTATGCCGAACCAACCTATTTATGTAAGTATCTATGGACTCTATGGTTATTATCAAACAACCAAACGTCAAACGATGTCTAAATCTTCATCACTCGAAGAAAGTTCGAATTCAATGTTGATAGGTAAACGTATTCCTCTAATGTAATTTATTGTGTCCGTACGCAGCAGATCGAAACCGAAGCAATGTGAAATCTGACATTATTTCAGATGTGTTTTTGCCAATAGCGCTACAGCGTCTAGCAAAGGAACTATTCTGCGGCTTAGGTCGATTTCGGCGGCTTAAGTTGAGCGAGGAATGTGCTCCTTAGCAAAGACTGATATACCGGCCCATTGACCGTGCTCACAAATATTGATAACTGACCATAGATGACGGACTTAGTCAATATCGGATTGATGTAGGGTTTTATCGATCGCCTACTAGGTACCCTGGGATCTATGGATCAAAGGGTTTTAAGTAAACTGGCCGTCAGTTTTCTATGAAGTCTGTATAGATCGCAGTCCTTTGGATTTTCTTTAAGTATGTGAATACCGCCCAAACTGTCCGGAACCAGTGGTACAATGGCATCGCCAAATTGGGGCATGTTGTAAGGCTAAAAGAAGTGGGATAGGAAAAAATGTTTGAATAAAAATTAGCTATTCAGATCTGTTGACCAAACACGGCTTAAGCCATTTCAAGCAACACTTCGAATATGAATGGTAGTCTGAGAGTACCTACCACTCTGTTCAGTGGAAATCGGTAGCTTATCCGAGTATTCAAATAAAATTAATGCAGTGAATTAAAAAAATAACGTGTTCATTATTTAAGTTTCAAATTGAATTTAAGGTGATGTTGATTGTTTGAGATCGCCCCAGCCGATACGTAATGAATTCGTTCTTACATTCCCAGCATATCTTAACCAAAGTATTCGGCGTTTCCTGCCAAATACATATCCAAAATAATTCCAAAACTTCGTTCGTTGGATTATTGTGAAAATATTTTCACATTATTTATATAACGGCAGTCTTGAAAAACGTTAACATTTCACAAACACAGCGAAAGCAACAACTTAAATCTGAAATATTTAAATGTGTTGGTTCAAATTTTACTAAAGACGGTTTTGTACGGCATTGCGGAAATTTTAACATAAGTTTAGTATAATTCTGGAGTCGCAGACGTTTTTGGGGGTATTTAAATTATGGGTTCTTATTTTTGTGCTCAACTCTTTATCGTTAAATTGAAGCTTTAATGAGTTGATGTAAATCTTGCTTCATACCTTTCCTTCTCAGAACCTCCTTTTTCCTAAAACAACCCTCCACATAGCATCCCCAAAGATGAGGTAGGAGGCCCAGAAGGAAAAAAAATTCCCTCAGGGCTCCTTGTGTGAAACTATGTAATTTTTTTTTCAAAAACTGATTTTATGATATATTTGATAATTTTTTATAAGAAAAACTCTTTTTTCGTAACTTTTGAAGGTTATCCCCGACAATGTAATACATCATTGAATAAGAAGATAATGAATATATGAAAATCACCATTACACAGAAAAATAACTATCGCAACTGGAAAAAAAAAATTGTCGAAGATAATATGGTTAATTCTAAAATTTGATACATGACTTGACAATTATGACGGTTTTATAATAGGTGGCAATGGCTCAATTCGATAAAGCGCCATCCCGGTAAGACGAGAGGTTCTGGGTTCGTGTCCCAGTTGCGACCGTTATCTTTCATTATTTTTCTGTGTCTTGTTTCACAGCTCTACATATGAAAACAATTTCCCTCGGCGCCTATGTCATCTTTAGGGATTCTGTGTGGAGGGTCTTTTTAGGAAAAGGAAGGAGAGGAAGTTCTGGAAAGGGAAAAAGTAAGAATTCATTCCTCTCACTGCGGTGCAAGGCAATCGGTCGGGAGAGTCCGACCAGAGAAACAAAAGGTCTCCCTCAAACAATCTCATCCGATCCGGCTCGCCAAGCAATCGGTGGGCAAACGCATTCGCCGCCAAGACCAACCTAGACAAACCCCACCCAGTGAACCCGAGCTCATTTTAGGCTATTGACATTAGTTCAATAACAAAATATTCAATTAAATGAAAACAAAACACGTTTATCACTTATATAATTACAATTATCTACATGTTTATCATATCATATTATCCTGATAAAGAAACCTTTGGTTTTGAAACATGCAGAAAATTGTTATTGTATAAGTGGTGTATACGAAGTTATTAATTTTTTTGATTGAAATTGCGCAACAAAGTGAATTTGCGAAGATTGAAGAAGTTAATTTTAAATTCAGAAATCTAAAACTAACCATTTGGGGTGCTAATTTGCGTGAATTGAATTTGAATCCTATATACTAACAACTTCGTCATGGATTTCGTCATGACCATTAAAACCTAATTTTAAAATTATCACGATGCATAAAAGTCTGAGGAGTAAAGGAAGGTAAGTGATGGACACGTGATAATTGTGTTTTAATCGTACGGTTTACCTCTCGCTACACCTGTTATAAGTTATAAGCTAATTAGGGGACTTAAACGGAATGAGGTGTGTTTCCGTCAGAACCCAAATAACACACATCACACTTGTCCGATACAATACAATAATTAAAAAGCACTCCATCGTGGTGTAATGGCTAGGAAAACAATATTTATTTTATTTCACTTTACAAGAAATTAACAAATTACCACCTGCTACATCTTCCAACGTGTACAAATATTAAGGTCGGATTGTTTCACAGAAATTCAAATGTAATGTTGTCATTTAATGGCCATTCAGCATCATTTTGTTTTTTTATTGACAGTTGAAAGGTCTCTTAAATGCTGTTACTTAAAACTGGTTGCTTCACAGAATTCGAACAATTCATCCAATGGTTCACAGCGAGTTCATCGAAAACGAGTTCAATTAACTAAAATTCAACCTAATCTAACCTAACCTTTTTTGTGTATTTTATAAATTTTCTTTTGTAAATTTGCTTTTGATGAATTGATTTTCGAGGAACTCGTCGGTTACCCATCCAATTTGTAAGTTAATTTTCTGTTAAAGTTATAATCAAGTTCTGTTATTATAGCATTATGGGTCAGTTGTTTCACGTAACTGAAATAGAAATGGAGCATTAATTAAACTTTCACAGAACTTGTAAATTAACATTGAAATTTTACAAAATTATTAAAAGTCCGTTTAAGCTTTTGTACAAATTGTGATCAACAGAAGACAACTGTCATGTTCTTAATCTTGTCAGCTTATTACAATTTTATGAAAACCTTAAACGCATCCATTATCGGCGATTAACGGGGACCTTTCAAATATATATTTTTTTAAATTAAAATGGCGCTGAGTGGCTATTTGATGACTTTGTCACACGTGAATTTCTGCGAAACAACTGGGCCTTAGTGTCTCAAATATAAACCTATTTTTAAATAAAAATTGGATAGATTAAACTTCCCGTATCAAACAAAAAAACATTGGCAAAAAATCTAAAAGTATATTTTCTCAACAGCTTTATTAACCCGTGACATATTGAGCAATCCTTATTTGTAACGCTTGTTTATCTTTAGCAGCTTTATTAACCAGTGACTTATTTAGCAATTTTTATTTGTAATGCTTATATATCTTTAGCAGCTTTATTAACCAGTGACATATTTAACAATTTTTATTTAACTGTTGTATATCTTTCTAAATGTATTTATGAAATATTCAACTAACTGTATCGAGTGTGCCTAGTCTGTTTTAACATCTGTGTATTTTCCTTTAAATGCCCTTTAAATTCGTGTTCTTTTGTAAAAATAATTTTCATAATTGTATAATGTTGTCCTTCCCGAAATGAGTTTTATTAAACTCAATGGGAATAATGTATTATAAATATTATGTATAATTTTGTAATATATTATCACAAATAAAAAAAAAAAATAAAAAAAAATAGATAGACGCTCTCTAGCTTGCAAATAAATTATTGCAGAACTTTGTAATCATACAAAAAGATAGCAACCAAAAAATTGACAAAATTAGTTGAGTCGAAAGTCGAAACAAATCAGGTCCCAATAGCCGATAGAGTGGATAGATAGATATTCAGGGTACGATTCTCAATTGGGACCAATAGTTTTTTTTTGTATTCTCGTTCTTTGTCTGTCTCATGTTTCACGCATTCGTCAGCTTTCTCCCCAAGTCAAGCGTGCGTAAAATAACTTTTACTTAAAAAAAAAACGAGTGTGCTTTAGACCACACGACTGAAGTAAAACTTGTGCACGCGCACTGCTCTCTCTTGCTCCTACAGTGTGATACAGACAATAATCCTGCGCTGTGTCCTAGATATACGAAACGTAACTGGCTATGAGAGAAAGAGAGAAAGAAAATGTGTGCTCCCACCTCTCTCTCTTGCCCCTACAGTAATATACGAAATGTAACTTCTAACTTTCTATCTTCATTAACTTATATCACCCTCACAGCTTCCGTTCGCCTCACCCGATCACACTTTTCGTAACGCTCTCGTCACGCATTCGCCAGCTTACTCCCCAAGTCAAGCGTGCGTAAAGAAGTTTTACTTCAATAATGACCGGTCAGTGGTTGAGTGGGCATCGCGTTTGGGTCCCACCCAGGCGTTCCGTGTTCGATTCCTCGGCTGGCTAAGTCCTCCATCACAACACAAGCAACATCTTCCGCTTAGTGTGATGGTAGTAGGAGATTTTGAAATGTTGTTGGGTTTTTGGTAACCCGGGAATGTTTGTCTTTCTTTAAAAAAAAAAAATAATAATAATAATCATAATTGGATAATTCGTAGAGGGCCGTTTTTGTGAGAAATCACCTCAATGGCGTAAAGTAGTGGATAAATTGACTGAGAATCAGTGGACTGTAATAAAATGAGAAAAGCTTGATGAACAGTGAACAATGGGAAGGAATCTGACTTACCTTAATTTTTACTCAGCAAATTCTAATGAGATGGAATCACTGGGTTGATCAATGTATAAGATTCCTTAAGAATCGATATTAAAGTAACCGAGATACCATATGAGGTAATAATTGCACGGTTTACTTCAATAGACTGATTGTTCCTTGCAGTTATTGTTCCAAAATGTCACATAAAGGTATATTTGCACATATTGTTAAATAGGATACGTACACCGTAAGTAGATAGAAGAGTGTATATAGTTGCGTCAAAGTATGTTTAAATATATGAAAAAGAAACGAAGTGTGATTGCGTGGGAAGTTTGCCACCTAAATGTTTCAATTAAAAAGTATTCATACAATTCGGATGTGCATAATTACACATACAAAAAGAACGTAGGAAAAAATGCTAATTATCAACGATGAATAAGGGAGTCTTTCGTTCGCATTTCATGCGTAAAATTAAAATACTCGGCTCACAATAATTCCGTAACGGGTATCGGTCAGATTATCACGCGAGCCTTGTTATAAATCACACTGGGTTTATCTTCTAATTGAAAACTACAACACTGTGAACACACTCGCATAATCTAACTCTTTAAGAATTGCTGTACGTATTGTACTTGCCAGGGTCAGACATATCTCTGCATTCTTCTGTTCTCCGCTCGGCTGCCTTTACATTTACACATATTATAGATATTAATTCAATTCAAATTTTGACAGGAGTCATGCATCAGTTTTTTTTAACTGCCAAACGGAAAATGTTTTATGACTTCATACCTGTATACATAATATTATGTGTATAAATTGCAAAATGAAGTAAAATGATGAACTACCTGTGTATGTACAACTGTGAAATTGCTTAACTGGTGTAGGTGTACATTATTTTGCTATTATGCATAATCAGGATAACACATTAAAATCAGAGAAAAATTTAAGGTTCATCATCTTTGGAATGAAAGGGTTGGTTGCATAGTAACTGTAACGCAACTATATGCATCTACCTCAAACATATTACACGGAAAAAAATGTTATTGTCAAATACGATCATTTAATTCGTAAAAACGGTTAAAAACGGGACAGTTCTTACGAACTAATTGTTTCAATGTTTATTGTATATTAATAGTGTTTCAATGTTTATTGTCGGGAAAATGTAAGAATAATTTGTTGGTATCCGTACGAAATTACGTATACCAAAAAAATATTCTTACATGTTCCCGACAATAAACTTTGAAACTCGGTTAATTTGTTCGTAAGAACTTCAGTTCCGTTTTTAACCGTTTTTACGAACAAATTGACCGTATTTTACAATAACATTTTTCTCCGTGTATATTCCCTTCCCTAGGCTGTAATCCAAGTACCTGTCCCTATCTGACTATGTGTGGCCAATATAACTTTGTGTGTGACATTTATAGCAACAAATGATTGTTTAACCAGTCAATTGATGAAGCCTGTTCAATGAACAATATATTGATTTCTCAGTGCAATCTAAAATGGACTCTGTTAATAAATCTGGGCAGTGACTAGTACTCTCTCGTGATTGTGCAGTGATTACCACCATTATACCTCAAGGCCATAATAATGATTATTAACTACAAGAAGTGAGCAATACACAATTGCTGCCTAATTGCGTTTACTATATAGTAACTGTAACGTAAAGAAGACTATTGATTGCAGGAAGAACTGAACGCAGAAATCACAAATAAAAATTCGTCAAAAAAGGATGTTCGGATTACATAATTTGAAATCTTAAAGGGCGATATATATGTAGGTCATTCTTCTTATTGGGACCTCTCATGTAAATCAAGATTCGGTAGGTACGTACATTACGCGCCAAACTTAAATGCCGACCTGAACTAATACGATCCATTCTCGCACATGAACACTGTACATGTGCGAGAATGTACAGTTACTTTGAGGACTGTAAGTGAAAGAGAAAGATGTGTGTGACAATTTCTTTATCATCGTCAGGATACATAAATATTAAAGTTTGGCGTGTGTTATAACTTACAATTATAATGACAAACTGGGAACACCAAACAAATAAACGAAATACTCAAATTTAAATTATCACTAAGAACTTTTCTTTTAAACGAATGTCATCTAATACAAGATTCGTCTTAAGGCATAATGAACTAACTCACTTTTTGCAGTTTCTGAGTAAGGGCTTGAAATGAGGGCACCAAGTCATAATCTCGCTCTGCCAAAGAGAACCAATCAGAGATAAAATGTCTATGATTGGTAAAAACAGTATTTCTCTGCTAGGTTCCTAACTTTAAATTGCAATAAGTAAGATAGTTCACTATGGTTTGTTCGTATGTTATGCGCGGCCATACCAGTCAACATTGGGAATTAAATATGCGCATACCCGGGATGATCATAGGATAGTGAGCTCTGGCGTTATGAAATTTGCATAAAAAATGAAATAAGTCACATGCGAGTTCTTTGAAAATTGGGTGTATTTTATGGAGTTCAGCGTGAAGGGGGGTTCGCGATAAAGGTGACAGCGGAATAGGGGAGAGGGAACGCGGGAAAGGTGAAATGGGAACGTGCGAGGAAAAGGGAAAGCGAGAGGGGAAGAAAAGGCGGAAGGAGAACGAAGACGAATGGGAAAGGACAAGAAGGGAGAAACACTTTATTAACGCATGCCGGGTATCAGCTAGTTACACTATAAATATAAATTAAATACCTCTGCTTTGCAAATAATATAAGTTGTAATTGTTGAGTTTTATAATATAACATGTATTTTTTGGGTTAGCTGGAAGAAGTAGGACGAACTTAGAAATTATACCATGTACTTTCTATATTTTTTGTACAATAACCATTCGGATGCTTTTGCCACATTATGGCACTATTTCCAAAGCCTCGGATTGCTTTATTGCCACAATGTGCCAAAAATTCTCTAGATTCTTTAAAATGTTTTAAGGTTAAAGATTTCATAATACTTTTTTAATGAGTCTAGTTTTTAACTGTTAATTCGTGGTGGAATTCAATTGTATTAGATATGAAATTAAACAATGTTTTCACTTACCAGTCTGAAATTGTCCGTAGTAGGACGAAACCGGGCCTGGTGAAAATAAACAAGTGGAAACCAAGTGAAAAAATTGTTTAATTTCATTCTAATATAATATTTTTTATAAATCCTACGAATATGTGATATTAGACAAAAGATAGGTGAATTCATTGGCTACATAAAACTATAATCATTTTGTCTGTCTCCATATTCAAATTCGGAGGTATGATTTTTTTAATGTGTAAGGAAAAATTTCTTTTAGCAATCCGAGAAAAAAGTTTTATATTGCTCTGTAGCTCCAGTGGATAAATGTTTTTTTTTTGTTTTGTTTTGAAATCTGATGGACTCGTTGTTTCATAATTTGGTAGAATTAATGTGACTTTAAGTGACCGACACGCCATCTATTTAAAAAAAATGTTTTTCTTGTAAAACATTTAAAATGTTTTTATGACTTGATACCACAGCATAAAACACAAATAGGTAGATAAAATCTCATACCAGGCAATTTACAAAGGTAAAACACTACTGAGAGCCCTATAAAATGAGACTAATTTCTCGCCGCAAATTGAGATGGTTATTGCTTAGGTAGTCTCTGGGTGGTCTCGTCTTTTTGAGTTCTGAATTATATTTCTAACTTCGCATCGCCTCGATGAGCTTAATTCGACTCGAAGCGCGATGGTCTAATCATTCTTGAACTATAAAAGTTCGAACCTTATTAAGTCTAACAGAATATGTATAATAACATCTAGATATGGTTCGTTGTTCTCTTGGCTGAGGGCTAGATTCGAGAGTGTTTTTAATCAGTATTTCTCAAGTTTCAACCGTCTTCGTGCCGTGAATAGTGAATAACCTAACCTAACTAGCTATTTCCCTACCTGCATATTCTACATCTCGTTCCCCAAATGGGGATGCCATAGTTACAATGGCTTCGGAGAGTTTACGCTTATGTGCTGTATCACATTTCTTTGTTATCAGAACTTATGTTATGTGTATTCACAACAATATGTCATATGCTCCTATAACCAATGATTCGGAGTGGTAGTTTTACACCGGGGCGACTTTGAGAGTATATTCTACTGTGAAACGTTTCGCAAATACACCTTATATTATTTTTAATTATTAAATTGTTAAAACACAAATCAATCGAATAAAATTTACTTGCACACGCCGGGATATGAACCCGCGACCTCCGGATTATCATAACATTGATAACCATTACAATCAATTGAAATAATCTGTAAAATGAAGGCAAATAGACATTAGATTTTCCAGGAAATGATTCGTTGTTTGATCATATTTATTGTGCCCAAAGTACGAATTTTCCATTCATTATTCATATTCCAAATTCCGTGAGCTCTTCCCCTTTTCCCGTTGCTGTAAAAAATCCACCGAATCAAAAGCGAAGTAGTAACAATACGTAACATGTAAACAAAAGTATTTTCGGTTTTGGGATTCCCCCATTTCCGATAACCGATGCTGGTACTGTTAAAGCTCACATTACAAGAGGCCGCTTGTTCGCCATATAAAAGGGCTTTCTGGATGAATCATTGGGTTATTTCACGGGTCATTAGTGCGAGCCCTGAGGCACTCCGCGTGTGCCAGTGCCGGGCTAAGTTTGAGATGCACAATTCCGGTGAGTCAAGTGATCAAATTCCTAAAATAAAATTATTCATATTAGAATTTTTAAATACATCTTCTTGAACTGCGGTTTTGTTATCGTGAATAAAAGGATGCAAATCTTAAAAGTTGAAAGCAACCCACTTCCCGACACTCAATCGAGTCTAAACCCGGCCAACAAACTGGTTGTTGATGATAATACATTTTTTCATGATAATACATTTTCTGGATGAAAAAAAAACTGTTATTGCATTGGTCATTAGTGCGAGTTTTTGGCTAAGTTTGAGATGCACAATTCCAGTGAGTCAAGTGACCAAGTTTTTTTTTTTAAGTAAATACTTCTTTACGCACGCTTGATTTGGGGGGGTAAGCTGGCGAATGTGTAAAGGAAATTAAAACGCGTTGCGAGGCGAACGGGCTCACTGTAGAAGCGAGAGAGAACAGTGCGCGCGCATATGTTCTTTCTCTCTTCCTCTCATAGCCAGTGCATGAAATATTTCAGTCAGTATTTTGAAATACCAGTGACGCGCCAAAGAGGGGGGGAGCGAAAGTCGATGCGCAAGGCTTGATCGGGCGAGGCGAATGATAATAAATTTAAATAAATATTTGTAGAAAAGTAATATAATATGTATAGATATACATGTATATATTTTATACATATAAACATATATGTGGACATATCTACATATAGATGGAGCTAAAGAAGTATTTACTTCAGTCGTGTGGTCTAAAGCACACTCGTCTTTTTTTTAAATAAATTATTCATTATTTTTGTATTTCTTGGTCATTAGTAATAATTTCTAAAAAATTGTTTTTGGAGAGTTTTATTTCACATGTACATTTTTACTTACTTTTTATTTATCTACTAGCGGTTTCGACACATCCGTGTCATTCGCTAGCAATCATGAATCTGACTTAAAAAATTATACTAGAAAAAAAAAAGTTTTTTTAATACTGTTTACATGACAATAATTTTGTGCAATAACTTAACTTTTCAGACTCATATTTAGTCGATTAAACTTTATAGAGCATGTGATTTGTTTATAAATTACCACGGTATTGTTAGGAAAACTTTCCGTAAATTCTCGTCGTTCCGTAGGACAACTGCAACGTGCTAACAACACTTGACGTAAAATATGAGATTGTCGATTAGAACGGTGAGAAGTTATCGAAAGTTATCCTGTTAATCCTTGTCGATCGAGTGTGCTAGGAGGCCTGGTCAATTTATAAACAAATCACATGCTCGATTTTGTTTAATTATCGACCTACTCGTAACTTTCCAGGCTCATTTTTCGGTTCTACCATAATTTTGTAGAATAATTAGCAAATTGCAACGTTCCCGCGATACCATCGTGTTTTGGTTCCCGTTTGTTTGGTTAGGGCCACGGATACAGCTCATTTACATATTATTTAGTACGAGCAATAATAAAAGTGTTCTCGATATTACCAATTTGGTAGGCAGGTGCGGCCCTCTGAAGAATAAGTCGACTTAACCCATTTGCGTTTTCGCAAATCCAGAAATGGTTTATTATTAAAGTATTTTGGCATTTTTACAGCTGGCAACGGTTTGTTGGATAATGGTTTGCGATTTGTGTGATGATGATGGTTGTAGGTACAACCGATGTAATTAATGTTCCAAAACAAATTATTTCTGAAGTTCATTAGTCAAAATAATGTACTTACTTACTTTCACTTTTACCAAACTGTACCAAATATTGGTGCTATTTTTAAGTAAAACTTCTTTAGAATAGATATATATAATATAATGGTAATAATAATTTATAATAAAAATTTAAATATTAAATTGAAATGAAATTAAAAGAATTTGGCATTCTCAGACTATAAAAATATTACCATATGTTATTTCGGCTACTGGTATTATACCTAGCTCTCTCATTAAAAATTAAGGCATATTAGAATTGTCAAAGAATTTGTATATAAAAATGCAAAAATAGTCATTTTAAATACATGTAGGATTTTTTAAATATTTATATTGAGGGATCAATAGGATTTCAGCGTCAAATTAGGAATTCCACCGAGCGGAACCCTCTGATATGAAAATATCTGGAGTCGGTGAATTATTTTCCCATTTAATAGTCTGGTAGGTTAACACGTTGTTCTTGTATTGTTTTGTATTAATTATATCTACTTATTTAATTTACTTGCATAGCTTGGATTTATTATATGATCATTTATATGGAAAAGTGTGTGAAAATAAATGTAAAAGTCTGGTGCAAAAAAAAAATAATAAAAATTAAACGGAAATGTTTAAAAAGGGTTCTGGCCTTCGCTAGAATAGTAATACCTGCCACAGCAGTCAAATGAGTTTTACTTCAACCGCTAGTACAGGTTAGACGCACTCGTTTGACTCTTACTGTAAATTAGAGCACATACCTGTACCTATATATACGAACGACTAGTCGAACATTAACAGTTTATATTTTTTAATCACCTCATTCCAACTATAGTTTGAATCCCCCAATATAATATAACTTTTACATAGTCTTGGTAACAAAATATATTAAATTTTTTTTATTTATTTTTTTTATTATAGAAGGATACAAAAAAGTACATTTTACATATAAGAAAGCTTTGCCTGTCCAACTAGGAAAGTTTCCCGTTCTAGGACAGACAAATTGACAGGTTTTAGTTCGTATTATTAGTCATTAAATGATATTGATATTTGATATGATATTGATATTTTGACAATAATTTGAACTTCAAACATCATATCTGCGAAATATTTCCGCCGAGTATAAATTATTGTTAACAACAACATACGTTTATATTAATCTTATATTAATTAAAGTCGTTGATTTGGAGGATTTTGGCAGATTATGTATTTTTGTCATTTATTTACCTATATTTTATGTTACCTTTTTTTAACTCTATAAGTTTTATGTTGCCTATGTTTTCATTGCCTGTAGTATTTCATAAAAGATGTACTGCATCGTATTTAAAAGCGTTTTGGGCATATAAATAAAACAAAATAATAAAAAAATGTTATTATTTATAATATAATTCTCCCGGGTATAACGTATACTTATGATTTAGTGCATCACTTTTAATTAAAAGCCTTTTTGGACTTATAATTAAATATAGGAATCTTTGAAACGTAATTTTTTTTAAATTAATGAAGACAATAACAAACTTAATCGATAATCTAAAACAGAAAATCAGAAAATGATACGGTGACATCTGTGACTAGAACCGAGGATCCAGGAGAAAATTAAGTTAACCAACATTATCTACATTTTAAGAAAATGAAGATAATGCTGGTAGTTAGTCGAAGTATGATACATTAGCTCAGTTGGTGGAGTCGTGGCCCGGAAAGCCGCAGGTCCTCGATTTGAGTCCCAGATGTTACCGTATTTTTTTCGGATTTTTCTGTTTCAGATTTTTGATTGAGTTTCGCTAATATATTATCTTCATTAATTAAAATATTACAATTTGAAGTTTAATTGATTAAGTTTTTTTTTTTTAAATCAAATTAAAAGGAGGCCCTGAGGAAAATAATTTCCCTTAGGGCCCTTTTTTTACATTAGCATCACACAGGAGGCCCTGAGGGAAAAATTCCCTCAGGGCCTATATCATCTTTGAAGATGCTGTGTGGAGGGTTTTTTAAGGGAAAGGAAGGAGAGGAAGTCCTGGGAAGGAAAAAGATTTGAGGGGTGGGTAGGAATCTGGGGATAAATATGTCCATGAGTGATGGACGTGTGAACCCATCCCTCCCACTGCGGTGCAAGGTGATTGGTCGAAAGGGTCCGGCCGGAGAGATCAAAAAGTCTTCCTCAACCAGTCTCTCCCGATCCAGCCTGCCTTGCAGATGGTCAGCAGATGCATCCGCTCCCAAGTCCCGGACAAACCTAACCCCTTTTTATTTATTTATTTATTTATTTAGGAAAATCAACAGATTATTTACATCTATTACAAAAAACTTAATAATAAAAATAAAATCCAATTACAGATTTTCACATAACTTAACATTGTAATAATAATAATAAAAGTAAAAAAAAAAAAAAACTAAGGGTCCTGTACCCGTGGGCTGACATATTTACAAAAAATACAATATTGTAAATATTAGTTAAAATATAATAGAAGATGTAAGAACACAAATAAATAACAATTTAAATGTAACTAATCTACTAATAACCAGCTAAATTTAAAAACATAATGTATTATAAACTTATCTTCATTACACAATAGCAATAATAACAATACATAAATAATAATAAATGTACAAAATATATATTATACCTACAACTAAAGTGAACAAAATGTGTATAGATTGGATGACAAGTAACTGGAAAGGATTCACAGCAACAACATGATAACTTGCAAAACGAATTTTTAAAATTATTTAATGTTAGCTATGACAAATTTTTTAAAGTTTCTTAAATTACACGAGAATATGTCCATATCGTTAAATTTCTTATCAAATATATTACAGGCTCTGAATATAAAAGCATTTTGTCGGAGATTGGTAGAACATTTATGAAGATGGAAAAGTGATTTTTCTCGAGTTCTAACGCTCGGGGCTCTAAAATTAATTTCAGACAGAAGAGGAGAACAATCAATAAAACCATTGATAATTTTATGGAGATATATTATATCTGCGGAGTCTCTTCTAGTTTTTAATGGCTTAAGTCCATAAAAGTCCACCCACAATAAGTCACCAAACGTAGCGAACCGCTTGGGGTGACCTGTGGCAGAAGTGTTAATCGTCCAATAAATGGTTCCCCGGGCGGCGGTACCCATACCCGCATCCCAAATTGCCTATGTCGTCTGTGAAGGTGCTGTTTGGAGGGTAATTTTGAAGAGAGGAAGGAGTGAACATGGATCTTGAATAGATCAATGGTGTAGGAGAGAGGAGACACAGAGGCCGCCAAATCGTTCCCCAGACGAGCTTTTGAACTCAAGAACGAGTCGTAGAAGCGACCCGTTCTCGTGTCCCCATAATTCAGTATCAATACGTAAGTAGCCAGATATCTCCGAAAAATTGAAATTTGATTTGAGTGTGCACGTATGCAGTTATATGTAAGAGTGTACCTCTATTTGGGACATCAGATTACTTATGAACACCACAAAACTTGTAGAGAATTAAACAAAAAAATAGGATTTCTGGGTTACTAAATACTACTGGTTTTCTAGTATGAAAATTCAAAATGTCACACTAATGCACTGGACCGTTATGCTTCCCGATGTTATTTTGTAGAAAATTAAATATTTTAAACATGGAAATTTGTAAATAATACTTAATTTATGCTGAACATTTGAATATTGCTTTCCTAATTATTTCCAAAACAAGGACAGGCTGTTTCAAAAAATTTGAACAATTTATCAAGTTAATTCTATTTAACTTGAAAGTCTATTCAAGTTCTGTGATTATTTCAGTTTCATGAAGCAACTGGCTTATAACGATACAATAACAAAACTTGAATAGAACTTACATAGAACGTGAAAATTAACTTCAAATATTTGATGAATTGTTAAAAAAAAACTTTAAAATCCGTCCTTATTATTTGAAGATGTCGGCTGATCAAGTGGATAAATGATATCTGAGACTACACACCATATGTTTTGTCCAATCTGGTACTATTTTACCTGTAAACTTATAGTCTATAACAAGTCGCTTTTTCATACCGTTTCAACAATTAATGACCTACTGAGCTTTGGGTGTTTTTCTCTTCGGTTTTGACTGTCATGTCAGAGTTGTTGGTCGCTTCATTGGAAGTTATGACCATCCATTAGCCGTGTTTTCGGTTCGCGGCCCCCCCTCAGCAGCGCCCGGTGCACCGTGCGGTCAAATGGTTGAAGAACGGTCACCCACACTTGCGGGACGCTTTGCACCAATGAGCGGACAACGCAATACGGCGCAATGATTCTCAAAATAGTGAAAAAAAAACATCTGTAGAAAAGCTACATCATTATTCATTAAGTTGTTTCACTCTCCACCAAATAAAATACCCTCTATAAACAAATAACCTTACCTACAACCAAATTACCTATATCTTTTGAAGATTTACATGACTAAGTTTTGTTGTGTTATGTAAATTATTATTTCAGTTTTTCTTTTAAAACATGTAACGAAATAATTTATCCAAACCATAAACATTGTTATACATTTTTAATTTTTGTAAAAAATATCACTAAACAACCTTGCTTTACCCTATATACAAGTAGCTTAATATGTTTTATACTTGTGTTATTCGTTTGTGTAATATTTTATACCATATGATATATATTTTGTGAGATTAGAAAAAAATGCAAAGATCTGTCTAAAATCTGTTATAAAGCATATTTAAATTCTATTGAGAACACAGCTTTGTACTCAAACAATCTCTGGAAATTCATCAATACAATTAACAACGACAGCGCAGACTACCCACCACAAATGCATATGAACGACAAATACGCCAACAACACACAAGATATCGTTAATCTTTTCTCAGATTTCTTTAAAAATGTTTATGATGATGAAACACCAGAAGATAAAATTCCTTTGTAAACATTTAAATACACCACACATTTAACAGACTGCTATATATCGGAAGAATCTTGCAAAAAAAAACTATGTTCCTTAGACATTAACAAATCTGCAGGCCCTGACACCATCCCGCCAATTTTCCTTAAACAGTGCTCCTCTGTATTATGTAAACCACTAACCATTCTCTTTAACCAACTACTATCTTCTGGACATTTTCCCGACTACTGGAAATCCAGCTACATTATCCCAATATTTAAAAAAGGTGATGAGACTGACATTTCAAACTATCGACCAATATGTATACAGTCTGTATTACCCAAAATCTTTGAATCTCTAGTTCTTGATGAAATATATCCCTCATTAATAAAGGTAATAAATGACAAACAGCATGGCTTCGTTAGAGGTAGATCAACTACAATAAATTTATTACTTTTTCAAAATTATATATTGGAGGCTTTTTCTAAAAATAAACAAGTTGACTGTATATATACAGATTTCTCGAAGGCTTTTGATAAAGTGTCTCATAAAGTATTGATCCGTAAACTTCATGCTTTAGGTATCAGAGAAAATATGTTAAGATGGCTAAAAAGTTACATTTCTGGTAGAACTTTATTTGTTAAAATAAAATCTTATATATCGAAACCATTTTCCGCCACTAGTGGTGTACCGCAAGGTAGTCATCTTGGCCCAGTTTTATTTCTTGTTTTTATAAACGACATAGTCAACTGCTTTAAAGACGTCAAAGTATTGTTATTCGCCGATGACATTAAATTATATAAAGAAATAACTCTCTTTAATCACTGTTAAGTTCTTCAATATAATATGGACATGCTAAATAACTGGTGTTCACAAAATAATTTATATTTAAATGTAGATAAATGCAAAACTTTGACCTTCTCCAGAAAAAAATCATCACTATTGTTCGACTATTCTATAAAAGAAATAAATTTAGAACGAGTAACGGAAATGCGAGATCTTGGCGTAATAATGGATGAGAAACTAGATTTCACGGTCCACGTTCAACAAACTGTAAATAAAGGTATGAAAATATTAGGATTTATTTTAAGAACAATTAAAAACTTTGAATCTTTACGAGTCGTAAAATTGTTGTACATATCCCTAGTACGAAGCCTAATCGAACATAACTCAATAGTCTGGTCGCCCTTCTACAAAATATTGAAAGATAAATAATATTGAAAGAATTCAAAGAAAATTTCTAAGATTTGTAAATTTTAAACTTAACATCCCTTTAGAGCACATAAATTACTTATCATTAATGAATATTTTAAATATTCCTACTTTAGAAAACAGACGAAAAATAACTGACCTAACCTTTTTATTAAAATTATTAAACTCTAAATTTGATTGCTGTGAACTCTTGCATTTAATAAATCTACATGTACCTACACGAACTACTAGACAAATATTAACATTTTATATACACACATCTCATTCTAACTATAAATTGCATTCCCCAATACAACGATTACATAGTCTTGGTAACCAATATTTAAACAATATTGATGTATTTGACAATAATTTGAATTTGGCAAACTTTAAACGCCGGATGTGCGAATTATTTTTACTTAATTCATAAACTATTGTAAATACCAATTTTATACATTTTTATTAATACCTATTATTATTGATTTGGAGGATATTGTCAGGCTATCTATTTTTACTTTATTTATATTCTGTATTACCTACATTTTGTGAAATCATATTCTATCTAACCTATATTATGTGTCTTTATATTTTCTGTTACTTACCTGTATTTTATTCAATTCACTGTAATTAATCGAAACATGTATTGCTTTATGTATGTAAAAGCCCTATGGGCGTTTAAATATGAATAAATAAATAAATAAAATAAATAAATAAAATAAATAAATAAAATAAATATTTTCCCTAAACCGACTACATACTGTATGTGAGTATGCCTGGTGGCCAAGTTTCTGGGAATCAACCATGGAATCTTTTTAGTACTAGGTGCGTGATGTTTTGCAGCCATTTTAATATACTCGTGTATTAATCTATCGAAGGTTTTTTAAAACCTGAATTCGATATCCCTTCTAACGAGCCATAAAGTAATGGAGGAGCATTGTGTATATTTATCATTGTAGTTTTATAGATTCAGGACGATCATTAAAATGACTTAATTTTACGAGTAGATTGAATCCCTTATTATATCTTATCTGGCTCTGCCATTAGACAAGATGGTTAGCTGGCTATCCATAATATGATAATAATACGGTGGCATGCATCGATGCATTTTAGTATTTTTTTATGGGAAACATAAAGATTTTTCGATATCCTCTATAATCAATTTTATTGGTCATCACATCACATATAGCCCCGGGAACCATTTATTGGATAACCACTGCCGTAGTCACCCAAGTGGTTCGCTACGTTTGGTGGCTTGTCAGGGGTGCCCGGGTTCATGGAGTGAGGTTTGTAAAGGTATTGGTGGCGGATGCGTCTGCCAACCTACTGCGTGACGGGTCCGATCGAGAAATACTGATTGAGAGGCTTTTTGACCTCTCCAGCCGGACTGAAAGGTTGGATTCATACTTCACTTCTGGATACACTAACCCCCAGATTCCTATCCTGATTGCAGTTCTTGCTGCTTCAATTCTGCATTTAACCTTTATATCCGAAGTCTTAAGAGTCTCCGTGAGAATGCTGCCGAGGTATCTAAATCTTATTTTATTGAATATTGCTCAATGTTAATTTTTATTTAGTAAAATACATATATTTAATATTTTTCCCTGCAAACTTCTATACACCGGGTAGATCGTCCGTAATATTCTAATACAATATTCGAGTTCTAATATAACAGGAATAAAACAACACCAAAAAAAATTCTCCAACCTTTACACAATAAAACTCGCTCGTATGATTGTGTGTATTGATGAGAAACTGCAACTTACCAATCGGTATAGATCACACTTATCTACAAGGATTTTAAAATCAACGGGTATCAAACCACTCTGCAGTTAACCTGTTGCGGAGATGTTATTCATCCAATGAATGGTACCAGGGGCGGTGGTACCCATGACAGAATTTCACGTCGAATGATTATACTAAATATGCAACATTTAATATATTTTTTTATTTGTGATTCTAACCTTTCCGCACGGTTAAAGTAAAACTTATTTGACTGTTGTCGCAGCTATTTCCGTCCAAAAAATATCTTAAGGCCGCGCTAACCCACTCAAAAAGAAGAAGTTGGACAATACGAACGTGGGAGCGAGCGCGCTAACATTAAAAATTCATGCGAAAACTGTGAAAATGTTTAATAAAAGACGACTCATTTGAAAAAGAGCAAAAATCTCGTAAGGGATGTGTGAATTAGAATTTAAAGAAACATTATGATTTTTTTCATACAAATAACTTGTAAAATAGCAGAAACAAACGTGTTAATAATAATTTTTGGAGCATACTTTGCGATTTATTTCTATCGAGGGAATTTCAAATAATTACCGTTTCGGCGTGGGGAATGTGTTTAATGTATAGATACTACCTTACATAATAACATATATTTTTTTAAGAGCTTAAAAACTTCAAACGTTTAAGGAAAACGTGTCAGAAATCGGTAGAAATTGGGAGAGCGACCCATTAATTGCTAATCGTCATATCACGCCTAAAGAAGTTTTACTTAAAAAATTACAGTTATTATTAACGACCGCCTGTAAATGATTGTGACTTTTGACGATAGATTTGTAGGTGGTGGACCAAGTGTGTATTAATATTAATTCCTAATACCTAGTAGATGTTTAACTGCCGTAATGGTGTATAAATCATCTACCAATCCTATAGCCACGGACCACCTTAACGGATCATTTGCATAATAGGACTGTTAACACGTCGTTCTGTTCCTTTTTAAGTGTCTATAATTCTATTGTAAATGCAGCCGTCGTGTATTAATAAGTCCTTAAACTCCACGGCCCCGTTTATCACCGTAATTGTGGGGTGGATTTCACTTTAATGGCACCAACAACAGATCATTTATTACGGTTATTATTTTTTGGCTCCGCGAGCTGTGACTTTGGACGGGTCTTTTGAGTTTTCTTGGTGGTCTAGCCAAAACTTCATAGGATTGAACTGCTTTCCACAATTATTTGTTTATCTCCAGGGCCTAGAGACCCTATGATATTTTGCAATATGAGTTGTTCAACCGCTTGGACACATAAGCTTGTTTTCACGATAATTTAAAGTAGGTAGACATAGGAATGACGTATGCCCCGTACCTGAGTTATTAAATGTATTTCAAAATAAAGCACTGTTTTTGAAAGCAGATAAAGGCAGACAAAGTTTTTAAAGTCACTTCTTCCTCTTTTGCAGTGATCATTTTAAAGTCAGTAAAGTGACTGTACCTGCGCGAGAATGGATAGTTTGGTAATGAAACATAACTTGATTGACTGCCATAATATAGTACCATATTATGAATACGAACCAAATTCATTTTTAGAAAATGAATTTTATAAAATATATTAAGATAAAACTATAATAACAGACAGAACAATATTAGTCATAATAGACCCGATATAGTTTTACATGCAAAATTTAAAAAAATAACTAATATCATTGATGTAGCTATTCCAAATTCCTGTAGTATTGAAAAATCTGTTTCTGAAAAATAAGAAAATATACAATTTAGGAAATGAGATTAAAAGAATTTGGCATTCTCAGAAAATAAAAATATTACCATTTATTATTTCGGCTACTGGCATTATACCTAGCTCTCTCATTAATTTTTTTGGAGTATTAGATTTCTCAAAGAATTTATACACAAAAATGCAAAAATCACTCATTTTAAATACATGTAGGATTACGAAAGATTTTTAAGTTTGAGTTTGGCGCTTAGTATATTGGTGGCTTACGGGTTGTATTAAGTAGATTTTTATTAACACTCTACACGAATCTAAAGAAACCTATTCATTTAGACAGTGGTATCATAAAATTTATAAGTCATAAATAGGTTTTTTCACTCCTTTTTTCGTTTCAAATATAAATGTTTATTAAAAAAATGTTACGCCTTACAAATATGTTACATAAATTTTGTTTCATAGAATTATTTAAACTTTTTCAGTAACTTATGGTAAACTTTTTTAGGCAAACTGAAAGCGGGTGCTCTCTCTTTCTAACACTATATAAATCATATTATATCTTATCTTCATAAAATGAGATAGCATTCATTTCATGAGTCCGTATCAGGCTGGCAGAAATATCTCCCAAAAGGAAAATATGATTTGACGTATGGGAGAACCATCTTTCAAAAATTTTCTAGGGGTTAAAACTGTTTAACCTAGGCTTGTGTCGGATTGTTTCAAATACCGATTTTCGGTCGATTTCACTTTTTGATTATTTTTTATAAAGCCATCAAGCATAAGGAACATGCTGTTGTGCTTGGCAACTGATCATAATTTGTCCAAAACATGAAATAAGCAGAAATTCTGTTTTACCTGGACCATTAAAATTTTGATGATATTCGAACTGATCGTGAACTAAATGAGTTAGAGTGTATTTATTTATCATTTTAAATTATAAAACATTAATATTACAAAAAAATATATAACAAGTCGTGCAAAGCTGCCACAAGGTTGCAGTTTTGGAGGTTCTACCATTTTACTTTCATTTACACGTTTTGTTATTAAATTTTAATTTAATGGAAAGCATTGTCTATCTCTAATGCACTGTTAAATCGTTTCTTCTACTTCTGATTGTCTTCTCTTGGAGTATTAAACAGGTACTACAGTAATTTTATTTTGCTATTTTTTGTGAAATATAACCCCCTTTGAGCGCTTAACAAGTTACTAAAATATACATCTTTTTACAATATTTAAACTGCTCCCAACCGTCTGGATCCAGTTGGACCATGGCATCCCAAATCGTTTTTTGTATCGTAAAAGCTAAGTAATAAAAGCTAAAAATAGTGTATCACCTTGTGTATACC
This sequence comes from Limnephilus auricula, assembly GCA_951813805.1. Taxonomy (NCBI): domain Eukaryota; kingdom Metazoa; phylum Arthropoda; class Insecta; order Trichoptera; family Limnephilidae; genus Limnephilus; species Limnephilus auricula. The sequence continues at coordinate 3,506,143 of OX638391.1, forward strand.
TTCTGCTGACTACGTTTTTCCATTAGTTCCACATGGGAAAAAACCCCTCAATGCCTATGTCATCTTTAGGGTGCAGTATGAAGGGTTTTTTAAAGGAAATGAAGGAGAGGAAGTTCTGGGAAGGAAAAAAGCTTGAGGGGTGGGTAGGAATCTGGGAGTCAATGTTTTCAGGAGTGGCAGATCCATCTCCCCACTGCGGAGCAAGGCGATTGGTTGATTGCTGGAGAGGTCAAAAGGTCTCCCTCAATAAGTCTTTCTCAATCCGGCCGTCACGCAGTAGATGGGCAAACGCATCCGCAGCCAAGACCTAGACAAACTTTAACCAATGAACACGGCTACCTCTATGGCAGGGGTGTTGGTTATCAAATAAATGGTTCCCGGGGCGGCGGTATCCACACATGCCTCTAAACTTGTGAACTTCTAAAGTTTACAAAAAATATTTTATTGTGATGCTCTATAATATAACAAGAATTCATTATGGAAAAATAACTTTTGAATCTCTTGCTAAGAAACTATTATTAAGTTAAGTTGTAAAGACGTAATTTGCGGACTGGTTCCTTAGAAGATTATAATATTATCATTATAAGCTGTGCTCGTACAGGAAATAATTGTAGTATTTCTCATCAATTATACAGCCGACCATCACAAGTACTTACCACATATTGGAGGTAAATACAATTGTTTCACAAACCTTCAAAAATATGTATATTTAATTTAATTTTTAATAATAGGTTTATTTTCTGTCTAATAGTCGAAAACAGTATTTCTTTAATAGTCGATTTTATTGTTTCGGGAAACAGATTTTCTGCCTTATAATTGATTTAAGTTTGGAGATTGGAGTGGCGAAGGAGATGAGGGAGGGGAATGTCGAGTTGTGGCTGGCTATTCATATCGGGTCGACAATCACGGACAAAATAATTTTAAGTCCGAGGCAAGGCTTTGGACTCCCATTCCGAAGGTCGCGGGTTCGAACCCGGAGTGCGCAAATAAATTTTATTTGATTGATTTGTGTTATTTCACAATTAAGTAATTAAAAAATAATATTTTTTCGGCACGTTGCAGAGTGGAAGATACTCTCAGTATCGCCCTGGTGTAAGACCACTATTCAGATTTGAAACGTTGCTTGAAATGGCTTTAGCCATGTTTAGTGACTAGATCTGAATAGCCAGGTACATCTCCACATTCCTCTCCCCCATCTCCTTCCCTTCCCCGCTTACCTTCAGCCTCACAACATACCCCAATTGGGGATGCCATAGTCTCACTGGCTCCAGACGGGATCAGTTGGGATTCTTGTGATGTGTTCACTATAAAAATAAAAATAAATTTAAAAAGTAATGCTTTGAATCTGCACGTGGTCTTTTACCAGGGCATAGAAGATATTCCACTCTGCTTTCTGGCCACATGCAAATTTATTCGCATCAATCCGCGATTACTTTATTTTCAAGAAGTTTGGGGATCACTGATCGGGTGCCACCTTTGTATAGCGGGAGTTATTTCACACATCTGCCACTAATTTATACCTGCGGGGACCAATTAAAATAATCGGCGGCGTTCCACCGGGGAGGAGCGGGCAGCGGATACCTTCACAGGGCCGGTGACTGTACAGAGTACTGTTGGCCCCTTCTACACCGGGCCGTGTGCAACGTGCGGGTCACAGAGGAGAAAGGTTCAGATATTTTACCCTGTTACTTGTTGGATTCAGCAGTGTTACCAACCGGAAGGTCGACGACTAAAATCATTGAAAGCAATTCGAAGCTGCTACTTAATTAACGGTTAGGTACATGAAAAAATAAAACAAACAGTGACTAAACAGAATAATGATAAAACATAAACAAAGAACAAATAAAAGTAAAACAACGACAAATCAGAACCGTGACAAAAGAATACAATGAAGAAACAGAAAAAACAATCGATGACAAATCATAAAAGTGACAAAACAAAATAGAGGTAAAACATTAAATCGAGGGAATAAAATAAAATACCTAATACAACCTATAGTGAAAAATAGAACAATTTAAAAGCAAAACAATGATAAAACGGAACAATGACAAAATTAAACAGCAACAAAACAGAAAATTGACGAAACAGAAAAATGACAAAACAGAACAGTGACAAAATAAAACAATGACTAAAGAGAGGAGTGCAAAAACACAACGATGTCAAATCATAAAAGTGACAAAATAAAACATAACATTAAAGGATAATTGATTAAAAAGAATATACAACCACCAAACCTAAGCCAACCTAACCTAGCCTACTATTTATCGAAATCTCCTTGGTCACTGTTCTATTTTATCAAAAAATTTTCGTCATCCACATTCATACATAAATCATCTCAAACTCTGGCATTTTCAGATTCTTGACATCATCCTTTCAAGCTTTTCATTTTGATCGCACTTGATTGTCGTTTGTAATTTTTGTCAATTTTAATTTTATCCTGACAAAGGAGCCATTTTTTTACTAAATATGTTGATAATTTTTATTAAATAAGTGATGTATACAAAATAATTTGTTTTCATTTAATATGTATAAACACTAATTTATTTATTGTTTGAATCGTTTACTATTAATGAAATTTTTATTGGGAAATGCACAGATATTAACACTCAATTAAAAATGTTTACACCATGCCTAATTCAAAGTTTAGTTGTTACTAGGTGGAGCTTGTGAACTAGTGAAATAACAGAAATATAAGCAAAATAATATATAAGACATAGTAAAAATATATATTTATATAAAAGTCTTGACTGTGTGGCGGGCTAGATCTGAAGAGACTGAGTGGTAGGAATGGATTCATATGTTCATCACTCCTGGACATACTGATACCCCTCACCTCGACAATTCCTACCCACACCTCATACAATTCCTTTCCTTAAAAATACGCTCCACTCAGCATCCCCAAAGATGGCATAGGGAAGGATGATGTTTTCCTTAGGGCCTTCCGTATGAAACTGACGTCATATTGGTTTATAGCTAATAATAATATATTGAAAAAATCTGTTTCTGAAAAAGTAAGAAAATTTACAGATTTAGGAAATGAGATAAGAATTTGGCATTCTCAGACTAAAAAAAAAATACAATTTATTGTTTCGGCTACTGGCATTATACCTAGCTCTCTCATTCAAAATTTAGGCTTATTAGATTTTTCAAAGGATTTATATATAAAAAACAATAATTTTACGAAATATTTTTTAAATATTAGATCCTTACATATGAAATTGGCGTTTTGCCGTACTGGCAACTTTGATCTCAAATATCTTCTCTTTGGTTAGGAATTCCAAATTCAAATTTATGCAGCTATTTACTCATGTGTTTGTGTTTCGAAAATTATAATTCATTTTTTTTCCTTAATTGCTTTTTTTATTTGCGTCACTTAGTTTACAAAATGGAAAACTTGAAATATCGCGTTATTTACGAGTACGAGTTCCACCGTGGCACCAGTGCTGCAGAAACGGCTCGAAGGATTAATGATGTGTATGGCGACGGTGCCGCAAAAGAAAACATAGTGCGTTTTTGGTTCCAACGTTTTCGTTCTGGAAATTTCGATCTGCAGAACAAGCCCCGTAGACGGCTGGAGACCAAAGTTGATAATGAAGAATTGAAGGCTATTGTGGAAACGGATCCATCGCAAACCACGTCCGAGTTAGCTGCAGGCTGCGGTGTTAGGGATAAAACTGTTTTAATCCATTTGAAGCAAATTGGGAAGGTGAAAAAGCTTGAAAGGTGGGTACCTCACGATTTGAGTGAAGCAAATCAACAAACGCGCGTCTACTGCTGCGTTGCATTACTCAACCGGAACAATAATTAAGGGATTTTAAATCTAATCATTACCTGTGATGAAAAGTGGATCCTGTACGATAATCGGAAGCGCTCATCGCAATGGCTGAACCCTGCCGAACCAGCCAAACCATGCCCCAAGCGAAAATTAACTCCAAAAAAGTTACTTGTGAGCGTTTGGTAGACTAGTGCTGATGTCGTTCACTACAGTTTTCTTAAATCTGGCCAGACGATTACGGCAGATGTCTATTGTCAGCAACTGCAAACCATGATGGAAAAGCTAGCTGCTAAACAACCGAGGCTGGTTAATCGCTCTAGGCCACTGCTGCTTCATGATAACGCTAGACCACACACTGCACAACAGACGGCTACCAAATTAGAGGAGCTTCAATTGGAATGTCTAAGACATCCACCGTACTCTCCGGACCTTGCCCCAACAGATTACCGTTTTTTTCGAAATTTGAATAACTTCTTGCAAGGGAAAAAATTCAACTCCGATGGGGCAGTCCAAACCGCCTTCAAAGATTTTATTGATTCCCGTCCGAATGGTTTTTTTAGTAAAGGGATCGATGAACTACCTTGGAGATGGCAAAAGTGCATAGATAGCAATGGTACATACTTTGATTAAATAAATAAATTATATTGAAAAAAATCGACTTTATGTTCCTCGCATACAAAACGCCAATTTCATATGTAAGGACCTAATATTTATATTGAGGGGGTCAGTGGGATATATCGGTCCAGTTAAGAGTTCTACCGAGTCGAACCCTCTGATATGAAAATACCTGAAGTCGGTGAATTATTTTCCCATTTGGTCTCTAGTGGGTTGACATGTAGTTCTTGTATAGTTTTGTATTAATTATACTTATATAGTACACTTTCATAGCGTGGACTGACTAGATGATCATTTGTGGAAAGTGTGTGGAAGGGTTCAGTTTTTTCTATAGGGAAGATTTAACCGGGACATAAGGTCATAAAAAGTCATATAATATGTTCGTGTGTAAATTATAATTACATTGCATACTTGTAGCTTCTGTCGCGATTCGTATGTACCCAGGTGAGTAGGTACCTGATTGAGCTACTGATGCTAACATGTGTAGGTACACCGATCCCGCCATTTCCAGTCAGACACTTGACGAGGTGGAGGGAGGCGGAGGGGGTGTTAATGTATTTCTCATGTTGCTCCACCCCCACGGTGGCGCTATTGTTATAGGGCAAGCGATTTGCTCGACAAGCTGTAGCTCCGACCCGGCCGATAGATGGCACTTGCCCGTACACGCGTTCGAGTAGTGAAACAATACAAAAAAAGGAATAAAAAATTAACCGATGGTGTTTTTATGAATTTTTGCTCTAACCGACGGGCTTTTTTATTTTTACATTAGCTCCACACAGGAGGCCCTGAGGAAAATAATACTACTCAGGGAAAATAACTCCCCTAAGGGCCTATGTCATTTTTGGGGATGCTGTGTGGCGGTTATTTTGAGGAAAGGAAGGAGATGAAGTTCTGGGAAGGAAAAGAGTTTGGGGGTGGTAGGAATCAGGGGGTCGTTGTTTTTCTGTTATGACAAACAAAAATGAATCCATCCCTCCCACTGCGGTGCAAGGCGATGTTCCGGAAGAATCCAGCTGGAATGACCAAAAGGTTTACCTCAACCAGTCTCTCCCAATCCGGCCTGCCATGTATGCAGCTGGCGGGCCGATGCATACATCGCCAAGACCCGGACAAACCTCACCCCCCATGAATCCGGGCACCCCTGCTAAGTCATCTAACGTAGCGAACCATTTGGGGTGACCTATGGCAGAGGTGTTGGTTATCCAATACCCTATACCCGCCTTCCAAATTAAAATTTATTATACTGCGGTTCATACTGTTATTCTGTGGCCGCATCTGCGCCTATCGTCACGAAGCTTCGCGTAAACGTACTATTTTTTTCAAATTTTCGCATTACTTCGGGACGATAGGCGCAGACGCGGCCCCAGCATTAGGGACTAACGAATGTTCGGTTTATACTGTAAGGGACAACGAATATTCGGTATAATTTTCAATGTGTTCAAAAGATTTGATTTATGTATCTTAACAAAATGCTACGCTACGGAAACTACGTTTTTGAGTTCGCAAATTTGTCATACATCAATTCGCTTCATTCTCTAAACAGTCTAAACAGAAGTATGTGATGAACAGATTTGAAAGAAATGTGATATTGTCAGTGAAATTGGCTACAGATCCAAGAATTTTACCAGAAGTACTGGAAATATGTGCTTACTTTGTATACACGGACATACTCACGACACATTTTCATCGTTTTTTTCTCTCCAGTTGACTTCAGCATAATATCTACTGCCCAGAAAAAAATGAGTGCGTCCAACCTTTACGCGCGGTTGAAGTAATACTTCTTTGACTATTGTGGCAGGTATTACTAAAACGGTATAATTACTGCCATCTTTGTTTGATTTTATTTTTAAAGGGTCCTCGCCTTCGCTAGAATATTTTTATTATTTTCCGAAATTTGAATGAAATATCTAGAGCGAATCTACATTATTTTGATTGCATTTCTCAATACAAGCGACCAAATACAACAGCCTGTGTGGTGTAGCTGTGCATCATTCATCTGTACATATGGATGTTATTTCTTCGCTCTTGATTTTTCATCCCAAGTTTTCATCCACCGATATCCGAACGTCATTTCCGTTTGAAAATGTTTTTTCCGTCCGTAAAACAATTGAATTACTCGTCATATCACGTCTAAAGAAGTTTTACTTCAAAAATTAAAAGTGAGGATTTTGTTTCACCTTGGACATATTCCATGAAATTGCACCTCTAACCGTGCTTCCAATGATCTGTTTTTTGAAGTAAATATTTATTAATAAAATAAATATTTTACGCACGCTTGACAGTATTTCCACCGATATTGGCTCACGTACAGCATGAAATTTCCAGTGAAATAAAAAAAGCGAAAACTTGCAGTTATATCTCTGCTTTCTAACTAATTTATAATTTGTAATTTTTTTGAAGTTTTGTTTATTCATTGAATTATTTGCTTCTTGAATTGAGAATTTTTCGACCACCATGCTAGGCACATGTCCATATTGTGGTGGTCAATCGATATGAGCCCTCTGTGACCTGATATATTCCATAAGAATCTAAGGTCAATTTATAGAACGAAAGATGAAGTCCTTTCAACTTTGGGTTTCTATTCCCTAGAAAAGCCTTTTTCCACTCATAGAATCAATGACATAGGTAGACAATAGATCAAGCTCTCTAGCATAATCGATCCATTAGGATTGATAAGATAACTTTCGGTAAATTCTCATCTTTCCCTAGGACAATTGCAGATCGCTAACATTTATACAAATAATAGTTGACGTCTAATATACTAAGAACACTTAGTCATTGAAAACTATTTCTTATTCGTTGGCGATCTCCAGTCGTGCTAAGGAACGATGAGAAATTACCGAAAGTTATCCTATCAATCCGTATCGATCGACTGTGCTAGAATGTGCTAGGGGGACAGGTGTGATCCCGATTTTTTTCTCGCTGTCGTAATTGTATATATAAAATGTGATCCAATCTGAGTTTCTCTTATTGGCAACACTGTAATTAAGATAGCCTTCAACAATGGCGCGTATTTAACACTTCAAATGTTAGTTTGATTAAAAACATTTTCTAAATGCAACGTTTGACCACTAATAAAATTGTTTAATTATTCTACAGCAATAAATATTCTGTACGAAATGTGTATCGACGCTGATTTTTCATAGAAAATTTTCTTATTCTAAGGGATCACCCTTTAAATGCAGGAGACATCACACTGTGCCTACACAAAGCGTCCTGAAATAAAACCACGGATTAATAAGGATAAGGGATGAAATCAAATATACCCTCCAGGATTCCAGCATAGTTTCACGAACTGTATAAATTCCAGGAATATTGTGTGCGGTCTTGAACGGAGGCACCTTCACGTATTATTTGCTCCGCTGGAATTTCTCCTCAGATGTGATCTTTGTTCTTGCACTCCCCGATATCGTCACACATCTCTAAATCTTCCAATAGATCAAGGAGACTTATTATGTTCAGCGAGGCTCAGACAGACGTCACATATCCCGTGCAATTTATCACAGGATTATTTTTTATATCAATGACGGAATGTTTATAATAACTTAATAACTGATGTCAAACGAGATTAAAGTTATAACATACGAAATTATTTTGCACTGTAGCAGCTACCAAGCCGGATCACTGTTCGTTTTTTAAGGGAAATCAAATCAATTAAAGAAATAATGTCCCCGTCTCCGAACATGAGTAAAGGTCTTTAATTCTTGGACAGCCCTCGTAGACTCGAGAACAATAATTATTTCTAACAATAAATATTGTATAAAAACGACACCAATCTGTAAAGCGTGCGTTTTTTATGCAAAGGCGGCTTTTCCAGATGGATCCATCAAGTTAGAAAACACCTCACAATTGCAATATTATTTCGTGAGAAAACAAATCAGAATTCCCAAGTTTACCCCTAGCACACTCGATCGATAAGGATTGTATCGATAACTTTCGGTTACTTCTCACCGTTCCCTAGGACAACTGCAAATTGCTAACGTATAAACAACAGTTGATGTCGAATATATTACGGACACTTAGTCATTGTGAATTGTCACTTATTCGTTGGCGACCTGCAGCCATGCTAGGGAATGATGAGAAGTTACCGAAAGTTATCCTGTCAATCCTTATTGTAACATATTCGACATCAACTGTTGTTTGTACGTTAGCGATGTGCAGTTGTCCTAGGGAACGATAAGAAGCTACCGATAGTTATCGATCGAGTGTGCTAGGGCCTTAGGTTACCTTGCACTGTCGATTGATATACGATTTATCGATAATGTCAGTAACAGGTTATTGTTCCTCAGCAAAATTATTATGTAAAAATAAAAATAAAAATTGTGTTTGGTTTTATAACCATTCCATTTTCTTAGAGTAAGCAAAATTTTTTAGTTTTGTAAAAAATGTTATTCCGTTAAATTTATTAAACGTTAATAAAAACGGGACTGAAGTTCTTACGAACAAATTAACAGTATTTCAATGTTTATTGGCGGGAAAATGTAAGAATAATTTGTTGGTAGATACACATACGAAATTACGTATACCAACAAATTATTCTTACGTGTTGAACATTGAAACACTGTTAATTTGTTCGTAAGAACTTCAGTCCCGATTATACCAATAAAATTATCTATTTTAGAATAACATTTTTCTCCGTGAAAATGAGGTGAAAATTGTGTGGAGGTCGAACACAGCTGCCTATACCTGTGGGGAACAGCGTAACGGTTAATTTATTAGGAAAGGTTAGTTTACAACTTCTAATCTTAAAAGTGTTATTTAAACACAAAATTTGATTATCGCTAAAAATTGTATCTAGATAAGTGGCACTGCGAATCGTTGAACTAAGATAGTTCAGAGGAAAAATAATCTAAACTTTCCTTGTGAGGAGGACAAAGAAAATATTCTACATGTCTTTTTATATTAATACTAGCTGATCCACAAGGGCTTCATTCTGCTTTAAGGGGTGGGAAAAGTGGATGGGCTGATTTTTGTAAATTTCATACAGACAGCCATTTTTCTTGTGCTTTGAAGGTCAAGTGTTCAAAATTTTATCTATCTCAATATAAAACCTTAGATTTGTAAAAATACGAGTGTGGTTTAGACTACACGACTGAAGTAAAACTTGTGCTCTGTACAGTATGATACAGACAGTAGGCCTGCACTGTATCTTAGATATACGAAACGTAACTGGCTCTCTTTCTATCTTCACTAACTTATATCTCCCTCTCAACTTCCGTTCGCCTCGCCTGATCACACTTTTCGTAACGCTCTCGTCATGCATTCGCCAGCTTATTCCCCAAGTCACGCGTGCGTAAAGAAGTTTTACTTCAAAAAACAAAGCCACGCCAGGATACTTCCATATACATGGATACTGATAGATAAAATATATTTGGTGTTCCCGGCGTTGCCTGGGTAGTAATAAATGTGCAAACTTTCTTCAAAAAGTATCAAAATACTCCTTTAAGGGATAGGAAATGGGGATGGAGTAGTTTTTGGAGAACTCATATAATCAGTGACCTTTCCATTATTTGGAAGATCAAATATGCAAAATTTCATCAACCTCGTAATAAAACTGTAGAATTGTATACAAATCAAACCCACGCCGACCGCCAAATACTGTAAACTGTATATAAATATAATTTTTTTAAAAGAAAAAATCTCTTTTTTACTTTTGAATGTTATTCCCATCAATGCAATATACCATTGAAAAAGAAGACAACAATAATAATCTTAAATAATATGAAAATGAACAAGACACAGAAAAATAATAAAACATTATGGTCGCAACTGACTCGAACCCAGATCTCACGTCTTACCGGGACGGGCGCTCTAACCAATTCATCCATTGTGATCTTGTTCTTTTTCATATTTTAATTTAGATTATCATTGTCGTCTTTTTCTTCAGTGTATATAAATAATTTATTTTGTCTTAAAATTATAATAGGTACCTACAGTAAATTAAATAAATAAAAGTTACATACCTATTTGTTTTTCTTATCTAATGTCAACTCAATTTTGCCACGGTAATTAATAAATGTAGTTGTTCTTTATTAAATTTCTTCAGTGACGAACGGCGATAATGAATTCAAGACGCCTGCGCCAGAGGAATCCCTGACAATTACTTGCCTAAACGACAGAACGTGGAGGCGTGTACCGCCTATGTGTATTTTCTTTGTGGGAATCAAATATAAGGCATTAATATGCACGCGGCCTGCGAAATCGGGGAATCTTATTAATCTCCGGGACGATTGTCTTCCTCGTCCACAATCCTCGAATCTCCCGGCACCTTTGTTTAGGGCAGGGGGAGGCGCGGGCGGGGAGCCGAGATGCCGTGCCACGCCAAACGCCCGATAGAATTTCAATATATGGATTCCAGACGCGGCACAGTGCAGTAATTCCATACAAGGCAAGAACAAAATATTAAAATTTCTCGAATAATTAACGGTCCTACTAGTTGGATTACTTAGCCGCCTTTTAATGCAAAAATATTTTATCTGCGTATACATTGAAAAAAAGCCACGCGAACCATGAATTATGGGAAAAGAACGAAGTAACTACAAGTGGCGTTTCGCGCCGTTTGCTAAGCCAACAAACACGGCTGGTATGGGTACCTTTATTGGATAACTAACACCCTGCCAAAGGTTGCCCCAAGGGATTCGCTACGTTTTGCAACTTCACTACAGTGCCCGGGTTCGTGGGATGAGGTTTGTCTGGACCTTGGCAGCGAATGCGTTTTCCCACATACTCATAATTTTCCTCGTGGCCTCCTGAGTGGAGCAAACGTAAAAAAAACACAACAATAGATACTACTGATGCTCACACCTAGAGCTTTACGTTTATGATATTAATAGACAAAAAAAATTCCTTATGTTAATGTTGGTTAAAGAATAATGTTTAATTTTGCATCCAAACTAATAAAAAGGTAAAGGAACGAGAAATATGGGATTTCGATGGGAGAAAATCGCGATATATTATAATATTATACTCATACACTTGTTTGTGATCGTACACATTATGTCGGTTCGAAATATTCTGAGAATTATTGTAAAGAATTTTGATATTATGAAATTATGTGTTGTACTGTCCACATACCTACGGGGAATCGGGTATTTTTTCTAAGGAGAGTTCTGCATGCGGCTAAATGAAAAAAAAAACTGTTTGTCATGTTGGTGACTCTTGACTGCGCGTAGATTTTTTAAAAATTTGGTTATCTCAGGCAAGTCCAGACCAATATTCAGAAATTCAAATAAACATCGCGTTTAAAATGATTTTAAGTTTTTGACATTTATAAGTATTAACGTGCTTAACCACTGGAGCGACAGAGCAATTTAAAAATTATCTCGGATTGCTAAAAAAAATTCCGATCACATAAAAAAAAATCATACTTCTGAATTTGAATATGGAGCCATACAAACTGATTAGACTTCTAAATAGCCAATTAATTCACTTATTTTTTGTCTATTATCACATATTCGTAGGATTCATAAAAAAAACATAAAATCGTTAACTTTAAAACATTTTAAAGAATCTAGAGAATATTTGCAACATTGTGGCAACAAAGCAATCCGAGGCTTTGGAAATAGTGCCATAATGTGGCAAAAAGCGTTCGAGTGGTTAAATAATGTTCATTGAATTCTTTTGATTCTTTCAATTGGGTCTCATAGAAAGAAATCCAGATCCGTATGCCGTGTTTTAAGTAAGAGTGGCGTAAAAATTACGTAATGCATCTTGTATGACCTTTTTCGTAATCACCTGTGATTATTTTTGAAAAATATTTTCTTTTCGCTAAAAAGGTTTCAACCAAAAGTCATCTAACTAGGGGAATGTTAATTATTTGCGCCACTATTTTATAATTATTTGGTCCCTTGCCTTGAATGTGTTCACTGCACCGTGCGGGGCTGGGGGAGTAGATAGGTGGCCGAGGAGGTTATCACTTCATCATTCATCACGCTATTGGTGATACCCGAAATCCAGGTTTTCATTTATGATGGACTGACGAGATGCTAAATGCTGCGTGAATGTAGAAATTTCAAATAAAATCATTTCTTTTTACGGGACACAAAATAAATCAACTAACAAAGGCACGAATAAATTAGCCAATACTTATATCTCCACTTTTGGTGGATATGAACTTTACTACACTAAAGAGAACCCAAATAGGTAGGTATTATCAAGCTATAGCATTCACAAGAGGGAGTTCGACCCAAAGAGGGGGTTCGAACCTCACCTAACCTAACCTAACAAAGCCACAAATAAATTATCCAAGACATTGATTATATCTGAACATTTGGCGGAAATTAACTTGACGGCACTAAGGAGAACCAAAAATAGTAGGTACTCTCAAGGGTGTAGCTCTATATAGCATTCACATGAGGGGATTCGACACTAAGGAAGGGGGGATTCGGACCTGGAAGAAGGGCAATGGAGAAAGAGAGGGCGGAAATTTTATTATTAAGATTTTTAGACTTCTAATCACATTGATAAAAGAAATTATGGAAATAATTTGGTTGAATTTTCGAGGAGTGTAATCTTTGAGTAGGTACAATTCTCTTTTTTCCTTCGCGAGGTTGATTAGATGGGGGGGGGTGAATCCCTTAAACCTCCCCATGCAATTTCATCTATTACTCACTAATCCATAGGTATTTACGTTTATCAACACGTTAAAATCCTTTTTCAGGATAATGTTAATATTTTCGTTAAATTTACAAATGCATTTTATAATCAAACACAAAACAATTATCCTTTTTGTTTTAAAGTGTAACAAACAATCCGGCTCTTAGCGATTAAATCATATATATATAAAAGTAATACAAAAGGAAATAGAACAACTATTATGGTAGATTCAGACTGGGCCGACGTACGTATGCATCTCTACGCCTAACAATATCTGGGCTACTTAGCAACCATAGATTTTCAATGAAACTTTATGTTTTAGAATCACATTAGCCACACGCATCGCGACGTGCGATGTCTGTGGCCATTTTCATAGAAAATGTATGGTTGCTAAGCATTGTTTGGCGTAGCGATGCGTACGTACGTCGACCCAGTCTGAATCTACCTTTATTATCCGACCGATCGAATCCGTCCCAGTTTAGTACTGAGCAAAGATGTACCAAGGTAAATATGTTGATATAAAAGTAAGTAATAACATGGCTCCTTATAATGTCACTAACGTTTTAGCGTGCATCGAAAAATTAAAACTTTTAAAATTATTTAAAAGTATTACCATGTAATACAAATATAAAATGAACATGATGTTATTTATTTTAGAATATCAATTCGTCAGATATTTCTATATTTTAGTCAGTATTATTAAACAACAAGATGTTCTTACCCCTTATCTCAGGGGAGGGCATTTATTCATTCAATTTTTATAAAATGGCTAAAATTCCAGCTATTAATTCCAACCTTTGTTAGGAAATAATTAATGATCAAATCAACGTAATTTCACACAAATTCTCCAGTCTTTCAAAATAAATATTAACTCTATTTTTGGCACCTATCTTCTTATAAATGTAATATGATCAGTTATGGATGTAGCAAATGAAAAATCATGCAATGTTCAGTTTTTTAAATATAGTATCCTCCGCGTGCAAAGTCGTACCTTCTCCAAGCATAAATTTTCTAATTAAAGTGTTTTTATCGGAAGCGACCTACCAGGTTTGTATGTATTTTTAATTAAAAAATTTAGATAAATCCTAAAAATTCATAAAAAATTGTACATCCCAAATATCCAATTATTACTCTAGAAATTATCCAATCATTATTATTAGTTATTCACACACCGAGCTAAATGAAAATGCAAGCAGGCGATTCATTGATTTGATTAGTTTTATCCGATTACGTAAAGTCTTGTCAAAAATATTGGAGTATTGCAAAAAAATAAATGAAAATTTACAATGAATAATAATATTATTTTCCTTCATACGATTTCCATTAATTAACCTATCGAGCACGTACATGCAAGCTTGCACTGATGCGCGAATATTAATTACCTATTTTTCGCGGAACATATTCCACATGCAAAAAATCTATTTTCCAGGTACGTTTACCGCCACTGCATATTCACAAATCCCAATTGTTATTCGCATTTGTGGTTTAAATGCTAAATTAATATTTGCATAGCTTCAAATGTCGGACAATCCGCAAAACTGCCGTCCCGGTATTGAAAACCACGGGACAGCTGCAATTTTCTCGCAACTGTTATTTAATTATTTGTGATTTTACGAAATCAGAGGTTACTTTTTAATGTTTCCTTGGTTCAGTTTAGATAAAGCAAGTAATGGTACGCCAAATTTTAATGCCGACCTGGGCCCCTAGCACACTCGATCGATAAGGATTGACAGGATAACTTTCGGTAACTTCTCAACGTTCCCTAGCATGACTGCAGATCATGATCAGATCAGTTCACAATGACTAAGTGTCCTTAATATATTCCATATCAACTGTTGTTTGTACGTTAGCGATCTGTAGGGGGAACGATGAGAGGTTACCGAAAGTTATCGATACAATCCTTATCGATCGAGTGTGCCTAGGGTCCTGAACTTAATAGGATCCATTCTCGCGCAGTTATATGACTTTACAATGTAACCGTAAGCGAAAGAGAAAGATGAAAGATGAAAAAGAAAAAAAAACATACGTGCGACAGAGAAAACATACATGCCGCTTTTGTGACCTATGTCCTCTGATTTCTGCATCAACGTCAAGTCGGTTTAAAATTTGGATTTCACTATACCTATATTATTTAAGCACTTCACTTTTTAGTTTGGTTAAAATTTTAGTAGATTATGCGTTTGTCGTTCTTTATTTGTCATTTTTATAATTTTTTACATTTTTGGTGTTTCAGTTTATGGTTTAGTTTCGTTAAAATTTTAATAGTTTTTGGTTGTTGTGTATGCTTGGCTTACGGGGTGCCTAGCACGGTCGATCGATATAGAATTTATCGATAATGTCGGTAATTTGTCATCTTTCCCGAGGACGACTGCAGATCACCAAACATATTAAGAATACTTAGTCGTTGTGAAATGTTGTCGCAGTCGTGCTTGGGAACAATGTCAAGTTACCGACATTAACGATAAAACCTATATCGATCGGCCGTGCGAGGATGCGTAAGATATCCTGGATGGAGTTCTGATACCAACTCTTGGTGATTGGCGGTGGGTTACAATACTTTTTGCATAAAGCTTGGCAGATGAAGCACTGAACAAGACTAAAAGCAGTAGAAAAGACTTAGATAAGGTACCTGAAGCATACGGTTGTGCGTATAAGCTTACAAACATGATACAAAATAACACCACATATGGAGCGAGAATTGACAAGCAAGTGAATTGTAGATGAAGTTGGGGACGCCTCAGAAAGACATAGTAGATACCATCAAGTATACCAAAATTGTGAATGAAGTGAAAATTGCGACGAAATCGTGTGATGATTAGTTTAGGTACTGGTAATTCCTCTGATTAGCAATACAATGCTGATGATCGGGAGTTTTCAATAAATCGATTCTTGTTTATCATCGCATCGTGTTTGCAATGCTTATCTAACTAATGATCTGTGTTAATCTGAAGCGCGGGATGCCACCGAGTGAGCTGAACTGTAGAACGGATATCTTCGTAATCGTTCGGATTTTAGACCCGAACAGGCGACAGTATCACTGACCTGTGTTGAGATATCTTAAAACTACGTATAACCACCTTTTCTAAAGACATCTGTTGAAAGACATTGAAACTAAATACTCTAATGACATCTGTTGAAAGACATTGAAACTAAATACTCTAATGACAACGAAGAGATATCGAAAATAAATGCATATTCAAATACGTTAAAATAAAATAAGTTAAATGAAGCACACCGGGGGCACGAGACCCGACTACAGTTGCCATCGAATTTCTAAAGAATCTTAAATCTCGGCATATCTTTTTAGCCACCACCATCACTCCCCACTTACCCTCCGACCATATAAATATGAATAAGAAGTAGATGATAGATAGAAACTAGATGAGATGAGTCAGTAATTGGAATCTCTTGAAAGATACCTATAATGTGATTGTATTGTGTGCTCCTTCGCAGAGGTACAGTGCCAAGTGATGGCTATCCTTCTTCTTTGCATCCCTAATTTTTCCTACACATATATTATCACACAATTCCAGTAAACACCATTTCATTTCGTATCATTTTTGGTATTTACAGTCCATTTCCAAGTACATCTGAAGCTGTATTTGTAAGCAGTTTCGGAAGCAACATTTACTTATGAAAAAAAATTAATAAAACATTGTTTTTAAAATCCAATGCCCGATTTTCTACTTTTTATGATATTTTTTTAAAACCATCCCTGTCCTGCGGCCCACTGGGTACGTTAATACATTGCGAATCATCATTTTAGCGTCCCCCCCCCCCCCCCTCGAGGCTCGGTGTAAAAATTAATTACAAACGTTCCCCCCACCCCCCCTCCCGCAGTGTACGGAGGGATGAATATGAAAAGGCACTTCATTTTTAATTGGAAACGGTATAAGCTCAGAGAATTTTAATTGATATTTCATTTTTTTGGTCCGAAACAGCGAGCTTTTAAACTTTTTACGGATTTAGTCGGCGCGCCGCTTCCGAAAACGCTGCGTTGGAAGTGTTCAGGCAATGCCATATTTGAATCTGTCCGTGAGAAAATTTAAATATACCCACGTTTTAATTACTGTATAGCAGATCCTAAGTTGATTTTGATGTCCGAAGAAAAGAGGCTGTTTCAGGTAGGCGCCAAAATTAAAATAACATAGTTAAGTACAAAAAAAAATACGAGTATGCTTTAGACCACACGACTGAAATAAATACTTCTTTAGTAATCTAATTTTCTTTCTGGCATCGAATAAAACCATCCCAATCATTAGTGTATAAGAATCTATATTGAAGATTCGTTTGGAATGTTACCAATCATCGTGACAAATTAGTCGTTTCAATGCACTGAGTTCGCACACTCTAAACGAAAATTTTATTAATTTTATTCTGGGAATTACGCTTAGAATGGGATTGTTGATTTAATTCTTACAAAGTTTAAAATAAATGCCCGCACCCCTTCCAAACGTCATTACTATGGATTTGAGCACTGTTGTTGCGATTAGATTGTGAGGAATGAACCTCAAAATTAATTTTAATTTATTATCGTTCGCCTCCGTAACGTTCGTAACGCCCTATATTACGCCTCTCGTAACGCTGTAATTTCCGTAACGCATTCGCCAGTTTACCCCTCAAGTCAAGCGTGCGTAAAGAAGTATTTACTTTAAAAAAATATGGATTGACATCAAACGTTTGTAACAACAAAAAAAAACATTATTTGTAACAGACGCTTCTGACTTGATGTGTCATCCCCAAAGGAAAAGTAAGAAATTTGATGTCGCCAATTTGCCCTTTTGTAATGAAATTGCTTCTTTGTTAAAGAAATTCGATATTTGAAAAAATGTATCAAAGATACAAAATGCGAAAAATTTTGATTTTCAAAGGTTTTTCACTTTTGATGGCATTATTTATTTTAATAAAAAGACGAATAACTTTGTTTACATCATTCTTATTTATACACAATCAATATTTTTCATTAAATGTACACTACAGTGTAAATTTAATTATTTATACAAATAAAAGTGATGTAAGCAAAGTTGTTTATCTTAATATTAAAAAAAAAAAATTGATATGGATATATTTTAAGGTGATGCACTTCTAAGAAAAGCAAAATCATGTGATTTTGATTTGAAAATTAGATCCCTTAAATTAAATATTGCTTGTAGAACACACTAGATTGATTTTTTATTTAGTTTTTTATAAGCCCAGAATGTATCAGACCTTTAAAAACTGCTTTAAAGTTCTAAGTTTCCTTCTTACGATCCCCTTTTCGGTTATGGTTGTATTATATCATGGGGAAATACAAATTCTTTATTAAACGACCGTAAAACATTTGTTTTAGCAGATGTCTTTTCGTGAAAAAATCAAAACAGGCGTTTTGGATTAAACGGGAATTTATACCTTATCGTCATCTACAAGAGGAGTAGCGGCCTGTTACCGAATTTTACACGACTTGTTGTATAACCTTAACAACTTAACTTCACTTCGTATTCGCCAAAATCTTTCTATCGGATAATCTGTTCAGGTGGTGAAATGCATAAAAAGCTTACAATATTTCTTAATAATATCTACGAGTACTATAATGGCACAGGACACAGGCAGTCGTACATTGCCACAAGAGTTTTACAAAATTAGGATTTATCTATTTGGGAGGCTGGGGGGAACCATTTACTGGATAACCAACATCTCTGACATAGGTCACCCGAAATGATTTGCTACGTTTGGTGACTTATCAGGGGTGCTCGGTTTCATGGTGAGGTTTGTCTAGATCTTGGTGGCGGTTGCGTCTGCCCACCAACTGCGTGGAGAAACTGGAGGAGGGACACCTTTTGTCCTCTTCAGTAGGACTCTCTCGAAAATGTGGGAGGGATAGATTAGGATTAGGATAGACACACTGACCCCCAGATTCCTACCCACCCCTCGTACCCTTTTCATTCCCTTAAATCATGATATGAACTGTGCAAGAAGATTTTTTTTCAAGGAAATAAACAAAATTAATATCGGGTATATTAACAACCAATCAACGGGACAACATAACTTTTTACAACAGAGATTAGTGTCGAAGAAACGACGCGTTTTATTGTAACAATCTGTTACAATAAAATATATCAATAAAAATAATTGGCTGATTTATATAGCGCAGTTTATGTGGAAAATCACCTCAATGGCGCTGTACAAATTAATATATAATAAAAATAAAAATATGGCATAATTTCACATTCTGAATGGTCAACCGAAATATAAATAAATTAAAGAAGTAAGTATTGTTATAAAGGTGCAGGGCAGAATTAAAAAAAAATGTTTGAATTTGTCTGCGAATGATGATTTTGAAGGTTTCCATTTTTTTAATTTCGGACAAAATGTTTTTAAAATATTAAAATTGGCAATATTTTTATTGGTTTGGACCCTGCACCGAGATTTTATGATCTGAATGACTTTATGAAATCATGTCTAATTACGTCTAAAAGAGATCGAAATGAAAATCTAGTCTCCTTCAACGGTAGCAATCTTCCGAACAGGCCCTCCATTGATATGCTTGATGTGACCAGCTCAGGTACGGGGGATCCATCGAAGCCAGAGTTAAGTTAGCCTCTCAGAAACTGGACGGACTGTACAGGACCTGCAGATACTTTAATAATGCACAACTGCTAACACTGTACAAATCGGAAGTGCGCCCCACGGTTGTAATATCCAGCCACCTCTGTTCTGGAGCCCCAAAATACCAGAAAAACCCTCGACTCTGTGCAGAAACGGACACCCCGTTTAATAGATTCTCCTATCTTAACGGGTATTACCAGAGAATTCCGGAAATAAGTCATTTTTAAATCCAATTCTAGACGTAGGTATTGACTCCTTTTTACAAAAAAACATAAATTGATTTTGAAAGATTGTTATTTTATCTGGTAAAGTTATGTTTTAAATTTTGAAAAACTTAATTTATTTTAATGTCCGTCGGTCGTTGGCAGATTTGTTCAATTTTCAAACGAAATATTGTATTATACAGCACACATATCGAAAAATATGATCATACAGTAAAATAAATCAATACATAATCTAGTAAAGCAATTTTATGAATTTTAATTATAGTTAAATTAAAACCATTAAAAAAAATCTGAGAACACATTCACTGAGAACTAAGTATTTGTTTCATTTGGTATAATGTCAAACCACAAAGTGTTTGCTTTTGATCGATAATATAATAAAATATTTCAGATTTTTTTTACACACTTATTTTGTTTAGAAATTATTGAAAAATCATAAATACTTAAGATCAATAAGCCATTAAAAACTAGAAGAGACTCCACTGATATAATATATCTCCATAAAATTATCAATGGTTTTATTGATTGTTCTCCTCTTCTGTCTGAAATTAATTTTTGAGTCCCGAGCGTTAGAACTCGAGAAAAATCACTTTTCCATCTTCATAAATGTTCTACCAATCTCCGACAAAATGCTTTTATATTCAGAGCCTGTAATATATTTAATAAGAAATTTAACGATATGGACATATTCTCGTGTAATTTAAGAAACTTTAACAACAAAATTCTCCTCAGGGCCTGTGTCTCTTTAGGAATGCTGTGTCGGGGGTATTTTTAGGAAAGGAAGGAGAGGAAGTTCTGTGAAGGAAAAAGATATGAGAGGTAGGAAGGAATCTGGGGTCAGTATTTTCAGGAGTGACAGACACATGAATCCATCGAGTTCCGAGAGAGATTAAAATTTATCTCTCAGTCTCTCCTGATACCCACCTTCCTCCCGGCTGTTGGTGGGCAGATGCATGCTCTGCCAAGTTCCGAACAAATCTCATCCCATGAACCCGGGCACCCCTTTTAATTCACTAAACACTTGGGGTGACCTATGGCAGAGGTGTTGGTTATCCAATAAATGGTTCCCGTGGCGGCGGTACCCATTCCTGCCTTCCAAAGTAGGAATGGTTTTTGAATGCGGTTCTTGAACCCGGTGGTCCTGGGTCGTGGTAACTTTAAATAATAAAAGAAAATGAGTTTTTTATAACTCATTGGGATTGCTATCTAGCAAGAAATAAAATAATTAAAAAGAGACAGGTTTTCATATCATCTTAACAGTTTATTTATAAATGAAACAGTGTTGTCATTGTTCATATTATGTTTATTATTTACATTTTTACAAATCAAAATTTTTTATTCATTAAAAAATTTCAAAATTTTTTTTTTTTTACAAATCAAATTATAATTATTGTTTCACATTTTTCTCAATAATTGACCAGCATAAAAAAAATATATTTGGAAAAAATTAAACAAATTTTATCAATACCTAAATTTCAAATCAGAATTGATAAATACAAAATAATATTATTTTCATAACTATCAATAAAAAACAAAAATACAAGTAAAATTATTACTCTTATCAAAAAAAAAAAAAATTTTAATGTCAAAAATCATTTGTTTCATTTTAAAGTGCAATAAATGATAAAAAAGAAAATATTTTACATTAATCATAATAATTTTTTTTAAGATAAAAAATTATATTGTAGTAAGCGCCAAATTTCGAAGCTGACCTGACGTTGAATAGGCGAATTTAAGGTCCAAAAATTGGCATGCCTTTCTCTGTCACACATATGTTTTACGCATCTTTTCTTTCGCTTACAGTCATTGTAAAGTCAGTAACATGATTGTACCTGAGCGAAAATGGATTGTATCAAGTTCGGGTCGGCATTTAAGTTTTGTGCTTACTAAATCTACTGGTTATTCCATAATTATCTCCGTACTAACTATTAATCTTTTGGGCCGACAAAAAATTATACATGTATTCAAAAAAATATTTACAAAGTGCAAAAATATTAGTTCTATATTATATAATTTATATCTACATATACTTTTCTGAGTTGTATCGTGTAATATTATTAACATTTATGTTGTAACGAGAAATCTACATTGTACCATTAAATAATTGAATTTAGTTTTGAAAGTTTTGTTAAAGTGCCGTTTGAAAGACGTATATGTTTTACCACACGTCGCTTAAGTCCTTAATTGTCCAGACAACCACTAGCACATTTTACAGGAGGTCGAGGTTTTCTTTTATTATTTCAATTAAAAATTATGATAGGTGCTTAAGATGAAGCTATTTCCGTAAAGGTAAAGGTCTCGTTAGCTTAAATAATTCTTAGTAAAGTGATTAATTATCGTTTTTGATAATTTATTTTTAATTTTAAAATGGAGATTGAACAAAAAATAAAATGGTCATTTTGACAATTAAGCACTCGGGCAATGTACAATTATAACGGTCGAGGGCGTAAAAAAGTGTGGATTGAAATGAAAATCCTAAATTCTTACATTTAAATGGCATTAAGGCACAGATATGCTTTACATGTGAAAATTCACAGGAAATTGTGTGTTGGATAGTATATGTATACGAATTTAAGCATATTATAGGTTGAAATCGCAAAATAATAAGTTGTAAATCTTAGTTAATATTTGTGGAAAAAACTCTTGGCAAATTAACATGTACACAAGCAATCCACAAGTATTTCCTCTAAGAACAAAATACTCGATATCTATTGAGAATACCAAAAAGTATAATTAGAAATTCGCACATCCCATAGAAAAGGGTCGTAAATCAAAATTTTATTTTTATTTCTAAAAGAATAGTGATTATCTATGGCCTGCGAAAATCGTATTTAGTTAGATGACTCTATCTCCGCGAGATGTCGCTAGTGTCTCTTTTTGACGGGACCGCTTGTTTCATCAATCATTTTCGCTCTCTTGCAAAATTTACTTTTTTGACTTACGACACTTTGGTATGTGCGATATGTAAATAATAAAATATAAAAGTATTGTGCAAACCAACAGAATATAAAGATTATAATGAGAATACAGGGTATATAAAAATTAAAGTAAATTACTTTATAAACTAATAAGATTAACAAAAGAAACATTCACAACCTTAATGAAGCAGTAATATTGATTTTATGTAAAAAAAAATATTTGTTTTTATTCTATGTACATTTATTTTGTTAAACATCTTTTAAATTTAAGTTTTTCCAGCGAAGCCAAGAATGGGTTTTTGCACAGAATTTGAATAATTTGTCAAATTTCTAGATCTGCGAAAATTTTATTCATGTTCTGTTATTATTTCAGTTCTGTGAAACAACTAAACTATGATCAGAACTATAGAATTAACTTTGAAATATAATGAATTGTTCTAATCCTGTGAAACAATTGGCCCTAATCGGGTGATCAGTAATAAATTTTACAAGCAAAGAATATATAAAACTAAATAATAAAAATGTTGTTCAATATTCATTAAAAATGCAAAGAGCACATAAAATAAGTTTCATATTTACTTAAATATGAACAAAATGTTGCTTTTTTCCTATTATTGAAATAAAATGATGCAGTTTTCCTATTATTGAAATAAAATGTTGCTTTTTTCCATTGAAATAAATGTTGCATTTTTCCTGTTATTGAGATAAATGTTGCATTTTTCCTGTTATTGAAATAAAATGTTGCTTTTTTCCTATTATTGAAATAAATGTTTCATTTTTCCTGTTATTGAAATAAATGTTGCATTTTTCCTGTTATTGAAATAAATGTTGCAATTTTCCTGTTATTGAAATAAAATGTTGCTTTTTTCCTGTTATTGAAATAAATCTTGCATTTTTCCTGTTATTGAAATAAATGTTGCATTTTTCCTGTTATTGAAATAAAATGTTGCTTTTTTCCTATTATTGAAATAAATGTTGCATTTTTCCTGTTATTTAAATAAATGTTGCATTTTTCCAGTTATTGAAATAAATGTTTAATTTTTTCCTATTATTGAAATAAATGTTGCATTTTTTCCTATTATTAAAATAAAATGTTACTTTTTTCCTATTATTGAAATACAATTTTGAATCAGTACAAACAAACCAAAGAAAATATAATTTTGATTCATGCAATCATATTTTAGTTACATAAAATATTTATAAAACTAGAATAATAATAATTATTATATAATAGTGGAATCCCAATTCAGAGAACCTAAACATTCTGTTATTAATTTGTGATATGATTATGTAACCGAAACCTATTTTACATTTTTGTACATAAAAAAGAAATTAATTTCAGCTTTGTACATATTATATCAACATTATAATGTATAGGTAGGTAGGTACTTGGTGTAAATTGTATTATTTTATTTAATTTACATGCATAATAAAAATTGCATTTATCTAAATTTGTTGTGTATTTTTTTACTATCTATCTATTTACAGTTAATTTATAGTGTCTCCCAAAATGATCACCAAATTAAATAATAAAAAAAACTTTCCCACTACTCTTATGTAAGAGTTTAATTCTTTAATGTAACATTATTATAGGTATCTTGATATTTAACAATATAATTTCGGTTGTGTATGCGTAAAATTTTAAAATTTACAAATACATAATTCTTATTTTCAGTAAATACATAATAATTAATATATCTTGCCGTTCTTACAATAGTTGGTAGTGTAATGGTCAGCATAGTTGCTCAGGGTCGATTCTCAATTAAATTAATATTTTTTTTTTTTTAGTTAATGTGATTTTTTTGGGTCCCGTGATTTTTCATGTGTCTGCACTAGTTTAAATTAAAAACTGCACTATTTTTGCTTTAATATCAGAGACATACAAATTGATAGTCTAGCCAATCAGGGAAAGGGCAACAAAGCAAAATGCGCGGAGTGGGAAGCGTGACGGTCTCCCTTTCTGTGATTTATTAATAAATGAAACTGGCAGTATACAGGTGAACTCGCATTGTAACATCACTATTTAATCGTCGAAAATAAAATCTGCTTACGAATTATTAGTCCTTTTTACAACGATGCACAAATTTCTGGCTACGTACAAACCCCAAATCGGATAAACAAAAGTTCGGCTTGTTTCCAAATCCTGTATATTTTTTTAACCTATTTAGTTAAGACACTTTTACAAACATGTTATAATTTACGCACCTCTTTCATTTTTGCTTTGCTAAGCAAACCGATTTGTAGGCGATTCAGTTAAAACCCATAATGGTCTGCTTTGCAAACCATCGCTTTACTTTCGGCAGTCTATATACAACTGAGGTCGTAGTTCATTCAAAGCATTCTCCAACCCTCCTAGTGTCAAAAATATGGTAACGTGGTTTGTTTCTAGCTCATCGGAATGATACCCAGATTTTATGATAGGGCAAGTCTACCAATTTGAATATCTGTGTTTCTAAGATTTAAAAACCATTATTTTTGGTTCAAGGTATCAATAAAAAAGTAGCAAATGATTGTTTTTAAATAAATTATAATTAAAAAATTTAAAAAAAAACTCCTGCAAGCCCTTTTCAAAGACCATTCCATTCCAGTTTTTAATGGCATTTTATCACATTTATAAAAAGTTGTTTTTTTTACATATAAGACTACTAAGGACGAGTTGTTTTGCAGAAATTCAAATGTAACATTGTCATGAAATGACCATTCAAAGCCATTTTGTTTTTTGACAGTTGGAAGGTCCTCGTTAACCGCCACTTCTCGGTGCGTTTCAGCTTTCTATACATTGTAATAAGCTGACAAGCTTAAAACATGATATATAGTTGTCCTTTTCTTCAGATCACAATTTGTTTCAAAACTGAAAAGGACTTAGAATCGCATTTAACGGGGATCTTTCAAATACAAAAAAAAAACGAAATGGTGCTGAATGACCATTTGATGATGATGTTACATTTGAATTTCTCTGAAACAACCCGTACTAACTGTTATCATTAAAGTTTACTTTTAATTTTATAATTTATCGAATTTGCAAAACAAAAAAAAATGTTTATTGTTAGTAGGCAAGAAATTTAAAGGAAAATAACAACAGTAGAATAAGACATTTTAACTATGAAACGGATTTACAACAAAATATAAGAAATGTTACAATAAATACAGCTGAAAATACATAAAAAGTATTTAAAATTCAAAATTATAAATCAGTTTTGAACAAGCTGCTTAATGTCAGTGAAACCCTCTTAAGAAGTTTTCTAAGGGACCGGAAAAAAAAAACTTCTTAGGCGGGAAAACCTTATAAGTGGGAAAAATTGGGCCATTTGGTCTTCAAGGGACCGAAAAAACCAAACTTCTTAAGCAGGAAATCATCTTAAGCGAGAACTTCTTAAGAGGGTTTCACTGTATTTTACAAATAATCTAGAGCAAAGTTATCATAAAAAAGGCTCTGTAAATCTCTAAGCTGGGATTCCACAAAAAATATGTAGCATCAGTCATATTTTGCCTATTTTTATAATAATAGATATTTTATTTACAATTCAGAATTTTTTTATCGCACAATAATTTTATGTACATAAACTTCTAATTCGTGATGTACAATTTTGAACCTAATGTAATGAAAAAGCATTTATGTATATGTATATAAAATCTGATGCATCTCCTACAAATATATTATATGTTTTTGTTTTATACAAAATAATATAAAAGTGTTTAATTATATATTACCTAAAAATACCCAATAATAACACAAATTCTGGAATGATGATAAAATGGGTTGGGAAGTAATAATAATTTCAAATATCTGTACCAGAGAGACATGCCTAAGTCTAAAATGTGATTCTACACAAGGCCCCTAGCATAGTCGATCGATAACGATTGACAAGTTAACTTTCGGTAACTTTTCATCATGATGATGTCCTAGCATGACTGCAGATCGCCAACGAATAAGTGACAGTTCACAATGACTAAGGGTCCTTAATATATTCGACATCAATTGTTATTTGTACATTAGCGATCTGCAGTAGTCCTAGGGAACGATGAGAAGTTACCGAAAGTTATCGATACAATCCTTATCGATCGAGTGTGCTACGGGGCCTGATCTTCATATCAATAAAAAAAGTTATCTTTTTGTTTTTATTATTTTTCAATTGGATAGTTAAATAACTTTTCTATTACAATAAATTCATGCATACTTATTTACATTATATAAAGTATTTTATAGTGCCGAACTTTAATTTCGATGTGACGTTGATACAGAAATCGTCGCAATAGGCAAGTTTAATGTCCAAAAAGCAGTATGCCTCCCCGCCCCCGCCTTTCTCTATTGCACATATGTTTTACGCTCTCTTTCGCTTACGGGCATTGTAAAGTCAGTAAAGTGACTGGATCTGAGCGAGAATGGGTGGTATCAAGTTCAGGACACAGCATTTATGTTTGGCCCGTACTGTACATACATAATATATACCTTTGAATAGATCTTATAATTTCAAACCAAAAGGAAATTATAATTTTTCTCTGATACAGATATGAATTTTCATCAACTCAATATTAAGGACGGCTTGTTTCACAGAATTTTAACAATTCATTAAATTTCAAAGTTTTGTGAATGTCCTATTCAAGTTCCGTTATTTTCAAAGTACTGTGAAACAACTATCACACAAAATAATTCACATAACTTTGAAATTTGATGAATTAATTTTGTTCAAATTCTGTGAAATCCATCCTAAATCATTTAAACACATACATACAAATTTTAACAATCATCAAACTGTCGCGCTGCACCTGCGTGACTGGCTGTATATTTTTGTAACTGTTTAGGGGGCACAAAAAGCTTGATATTTTTATCAATCTATCACTTAATGCATTGTCAAAATTTTTGACATTACAATGTGCAGTAGATCCATAATTTTTGTACTTAACCAATTTTTCTAAGTAAACAGACACAGCGAGATTTGAAGGGATCATTAAGTTAATGGTGCAATATTTTGGAAGTGTTCGTTGCCTTAATATACAACATGTTCACATGACCGGTATCAGGCAGAAGTATTTATATGCAATAAAAGTGATCAATTAAGCTATTAAAGCAAGCGCAGTGACAACATACTAAATTAAAACAATTTGGAAGACTGGAGTGAAGTACTAAGGAATGTTGTGGCATTTAGCAGTGGTTTACAGTACACCAAACAAATAAAACCTACTGAGATTGCACGCACAACGGTTTAAATTAATCAAACTTTTAAATTAGTTTGCAAGAATCATTATTTAGAATGTTGTTAATATAATAGACTTGAAACAGGTAAAGCTGGGAAGTAGTCATCAGGATCCAGTTAATACATAGTATTGGCATTACGGAGAAAGACAATATGTAAAATGTATTAATAGTTTGCAAAATTTTAGCTCTAATGGTAGATCTAATTATTACGAAAAATACAGTAAATGGAAGCATTTATTGTAAAGACAATTATTTAATAATACCGATAAATGAACACCTAGTTTACTAAATTGACCACATTTGACCAACTTATGTACCAACGTACTAGTCATGCGTAATATTTAAACATTGGATGTTTTCAACTTCACATTGTCTTTTAAAAAAAAAGAAAGAAAATAAAAGAAACTTCATAACAAATAAATAATATTAAATAATAATTTTAAAAGCTTCCATTTGTTTCTTGAAGTAATAAATTATATCCAGAAACGAGAAAGTTAACAAAGATCCATGGGTAGGCAATGAGGTCATAAGTAATACAACAAAATACAAATAATGTCATTCATAAACATTGGTTTGTTAAGTTACAAGCCCAAGGACTATTATCATTTTATGGACAGAATGAACACAATACAAATCACTTGAGTTAACCGATTAAATGGGTGTCAATAAGATATGAAATTAAACAATTTTTTCACTTTGTTCCACTTGTTCATTTACACCAGGACCGGTTTCGTCCTACTACGGACATTTTCAGACCAGTCTGAAAATGTCCGTAGTAGGACGAAACCGGTCCTGGTGTAAATAAACAAGTGGAACAAAGTGAAAAAATTGTTTAATTTCATATCTAATACAATGGAATTCCACCATGAATTAACAGTTAAAAAACTAGAGGTGTCAAAAAGATTATTGCTTAATAACATATGATTTTCGTTTGAGAAGACAAAGCGCCTTGAACATTAAAGTAATTTAAATAAGTCACAATTTCCATTATTTACAATGTTACCTGTTCATAATGATGAATAAGTATCACAGAGTAATTGTATTAGAAAATAACACTAGGAAAATGGTCCATAATTGTTATCGCGTCGGCCCTTTTATTTGGTAATCTTCTACTAAGTCTCGGACGGTGTTTTCATTGGGACAGTCTATACAGGCTGCTTTTTCAGCCAGCTTTTCAATTATTGGCTCTGTTGATTGATCTGTCCCATCTGATGATAGGAAGATGGAATCATCTTTACTTATCGGGGAAGCGTCACTGCAGTCGGAACCTAGAGATATAAAAGCTTTTGACCGTTTTGGACATTTGTCTCCCTTGTCAGGCACGTAAGTATATTCGGGGTCAGGTTCATCTTGTATATTGGAGTTCACTTTAACATTCGATACATTTTCCACGTCAGCTTCTTCGGAATTCTTTATTTTGAAGTTTTCTGAATTGGTGTTTTCTAAATGACAAGAGTTTAAAATTAATTCATCTTTCTGAAGGTCTTCTAGTATGTATTCAATCTCTTCCTGACTAGCTGATTTGTCAACTTGAATGATTTTGTCATTCGTTATGTCCACCAATAAAGTGCTCGCTATATTTGCATAAGAGTCTTTTAACAATTGATTGATGGTCTCGATACTGCCCATACGATCTGATATTATATTTAAATGTTTCCTCAATTTTTCACCCATGTCTTCCTCCTCTTCTTCATCTTTAGTCATACTTTCAATGATGGACGACTCTGTTAAGAGATCGGATTGCAAGTTCATCTTCTTTAGTAAACTATTGACCACTTTTGGATTAGTCTGTTCTTTAGTATCTTTAACAAAGAAAAGCTGAGACTCAAACTCTGTAACGATGGATTCCAACCAGTGGTGACGTACTGGAGCATCCCTCTGCAGAGCGTCTTTGCCAGCGGGGGCGTCAGTCTTAGTAGTCAGTCGAGGCTTGATGGCTTTCAGGACCGAATCATCGGCCTCAGTTGTGAAGTCTATTACATCGATAAATGGGCCAATTTTCTCCAGTAACAACTCTTGTATGTATTTCTTTAGATAACTATATTCCCCTAGTGCGATTTGAGCATTGGGATCTTCTGTTATGTAGTGTGACAATATATCGGCATTTTGTGAATATAAGAATAAAGCTGGAATGGTGATGTCATTTTCTCCATCTCCAGACATTGCAAAAAGAGGAGATTTTTCATGTGAAGAGCCGGGGACGTTATCTGTGATGATGACACCGATAGCTCCCTCCTTTTGAAGTTTTCGTACTTTATCGGCGAAGGTACAATCTCCTCTTTCAGCTACAACAATCTTTCCTTTGTATTTAGCAACATCCAAAAGAGTACCACATGCTTTGAGAGGATTGGCAAAGGTCGCAGACCCAATCACTTTTACTTCTCCTGTTAATTCAAGTCCAAAGTGAGCCGGTCCTGCAGATATTACTTTCAGAGGTTTTGAAGAAATTAAAGCAACTCCCTCAACTTCTACTTTAAAACTTGCAGTAGACTTCTCAGACAATTCTGTCATTTCACGCATAAATATGAGACCCTCTTCTGCATCCTTTGCTGATCGAGCCTGAAAAATAAATTTAAAAAACCCAATTTAACTAAGATAATATTGATTATAAATCAGAACAAAATGAAAGAAACATATATTTTATAAACAGTTAACATTACAAAATCCTTCAAAGAAGTACAGAATTTTTGGAATACTTTACAGGCAGAATAACTTGGATAAAGTATGCAGTGAAACCCATTTATAAGGTTCACAAGTAAGAAGTTTCAGGGTTTTAGAAGTTTTAGGGCTTTAAAAGTTTTAGGGCTTTAGAAGACTAAAATTTAAAAAGCCTTACTTCTCTGTAAAGGAGGTTGTCCGTCATGTTGTCAATTGAATGTGTATTGAAATTAAGGGAAAAATTAAAACCTTTGAGAAAATACGTAAAGCTGTTTTGATTGGCTTATTGATAAAGGAAGCTCCTCCACTCCTACCGGAATCCAGCTGTTGATATCACATCATCCAGCCACTTAAGCTGAGGCCTTCGAACATACCTTGTCCTGACCAGTTAAAAAATTAACAAATGTAAAAATTACCATGGAGAATGTCTGAAGAAGTTGCACGCGGCCGTCCTTCATGGTAAGCACGGAGATGCCCATCTCAGCAAGGGCGGCAACATGCTCGGGGTCCGAGGGCCGGAACTGACGCGCCAGCAGCCGCCTGAACGTCTGCTGCGTGCGGCACTCACCCATCATGTTCTTCAACGGCCGTCTCACACTCTCTGGGAGAAACTTCTGTGTGTTAGGGCAAGTCCTATAACAAGAAACTTAGTTTTAGGCCAGCTTTACACTAAGTAAAATTTACGACTTACCTAAATTTTTGACAAGTTACTCACAGGAGCGTTTACATTTGCATCCAACTTATGGTAATTAATACTAACGGGAGTTGTTCGGAAGTTCAACTTATGTAAGTGCTCGTAGCAACGATAGCGAGCATTTACATCTGTAAATACATTTGTGGTAAGATGGCTTACTGTCAACGAAGATTTGCTGCAAGGGTCGTGCTGTCAAATTTACGCAATTTTGTCAATAAAGACGAAAAGGCCTAAACAAAGTGTTGAAATAGAAGCTGGCTTGAATTTTTTCAAAAATTTTTTCAAAAAAATTCTCTACGCATTTTTGTTCCGTGAAGTGTGGAAATTAATAGCTATTTAATTTTATACGAATGACAGCTACTTAACAGAAACCGACTTCGAATTCAAGCACATAATGTTATAATTATTGGAAACATTGAGATTAGAAAGCCTTGACGACCGTCCGTGGTCGAGTGGTAAGACACTTGACTCCCATTCGGAAGGTCGCGGGTTCGAACCCGGTGTGCGCAAATAAATTTTATTTGATTAATTTGTGTTATTTCACAATTAATTAATAAAAATAATATATGTTATATTTGGGGCACGTTCCAGAGTGGAAGATACTCTCAGTATCGCCCTGGTGTAAGACCACCATTCAGAATTGAAATGTTGCTTAATAATGGCTTTAGCCATGTTTAGTGACTAGATCTGAATAGCCAGGTACTTTCCCACCTTCCTCTTCCCCATCTCCTTCCCTTCCCCACTTACCTTCAGCCTCACAACATACTCCAATTGGGGATGCCATAGTCTAACTGGCTCCAGAAGGGAGCAGTTGGGACTCTTGTGAGGTTTCTCTATAAAAAAAAAAAAAAAAAAGAAAGGATTGGACCGAGATAATTAAAAAGATGTCTGCTCATTTTCAGAAAGCTTTTTTCCACATTCAAAATAAATGATATCTCTTAAGTTTTTGGAATCCGAAAAGTTTCTTTCCGTTTCCATTAGTTTTTGTGGGTAGTGCTTATTTAAGTTTTATCTAGTGATATTTTATATTGTTTTCGGGAGATAATAAGGTTTATTTTTCTTGTTTAAACAACCTGATTATCTTTTGTTAATTTTTTAAAATTCTTTTAATTCATAATGTAATGTTAACATATTCTAAAATAATTTTTCATTTTATATGATTGTTTTTATGATATTTTAAGGTAATTAATCACCTCTCTCTGTAATATTTTGGTCTATACTTGTTTGTTTTCTTTTATTACTTTTATTCATGTTATTATCCTGACGAAGAAACCACCGGTTTTGAAACATGTAGATGTTATAACATTGATTATAGTGGTTTACACAAAAGTAATTTGTTTGATTTAAACCGATTTTAATTAAAATAATAAAAATGCTAGATTTATAGGAAAAAAACCCCTGCCTTTTCATTTTTTATGTCTCGCGCGGCGCATTTTGGTACCATTTCTTACGGGGAAAGTCTCTCAACTAGTCAAACTGATTTCATAAGCTGTGAGAAGGCTGGAAGTTCGCGCGGACCCAATTAAACCTGTCAAAAAACTTACATAAGAACAACTTCTGTAACTTGCTATAAATTACGGCAAGTGACTTTTGGTGTCAATTACATTGGTAATTTGGATATAAGTCGCTTGTGTGAGCGACTTACAGGAAAAAACTTACTTGTGTAAAGGCAGTCCAAGACCCTGTCAAAATGCTAATGCAGTACAGAACAACCTACTCTGGGTGTCAATAAAGACAACTTGCTGGATCTAAACTATACACATATAGGAAAGTGGGTCAAAACTCAGCATTGGAAGGAACGGAAGAATGTACCAACAGTGAGACAGTCCAAAGTATGTACTCACAATCGGTTAACAACAGCGTGTTTTATAAAGGCAAACACAGGGTGTTTCCATGATACTAATTTCATAGCACCTAATCACTGTTTATATTTTGAATTTAATATTGTCTTGGACGAGTTGAACCCTAGTACAAACTTACATAGCGTATATCTTACCTGGAATAGGGGTACAAGCGATGATCATCATCAGACCCCTCCTTGATGGTTTTATTGTTGTGCCTGTTGTCGGCGAGCGTGAGAGGCAGCAGATGGGCCTCCGTAGTCATGATGAACTCATCCAAGTTGATGGGGATATCTGAATCATCGGCAAACAGCATGTAGAGGTACTTGAAGGTCTCGGCAAGGACAAAGGAATCCATCCTATCTTCGTGAATTCGAGTTCGGACATCGTTCATGGCTGCGTAACCGCAAGGTACCCATGCGTGCTTTTGAAGAGATTTCAAGGCGGCTTTTCCAACATTGAGGTAATGGTCGTCCCCCGTAGCTCTGTGCAGGAAGTATGTAGACTCCAGGAACTCTGGTCGGAGCGGGTGCTGACCCCAGTGGACCTGTGCGCAAAACACATTCGTGAACAAGCCTACACAATTAAAGGGATAATATCTGTACAGCGACGCTTCAACGCATTAAATTAATGTATCACAACAATCGCAAGCCGCAAACATTTTACACATAAACAAATCTTTAAGATTCTTTAAGTTCCTCATCTTCATTACGCATTGTAATATTTGACAAGCACGCCAAGATTTTTTGTTTTTATTACAAATTTTATGAATAAATATAATGCTATGCAAACAAACAGAAAAACTAAATACAGCTAATCAATAAAAATACCTAAATAACGTTTATGAATTAAGTACAACCTCCATATTCTGAACATGTTAATAATGCTAGTGCTAAAAAAGAAACTGAAATCAGGAAAATTCTATAGCGGTGATAAACCTTAAACGGTTGATAGTTTTGAAAACCTTGTTGGATTTGTGATTTTAAAACTAAATGGCGTAAAAAATAACCAAAAGAATATATCGCATTGGTTTCTTTATAGAAAGCGTAAAAAAGCCAAATCAAACATAAACCGTAACAGCTTTTCATACTGAATTACTTTGTGAGTTGTCTGTGTTTCATCTTTAGAACCCATTTCTGTGAAAATTACTTATTTGCCCTAAATATATTCAAAGCACCAAACATAACAATAATATAGCGTAAGATTGATATCCTACTATTTATAAAACACCAGCTGGGGTACCCGGCTTCGCTCGGGGAGTTTATATGAGATAGTGTGGTAGCCCTATATCATACACCCATACAAAAAAGGCTTTGATTGGTCTACAATGTTCCAGAACATTCCACAACATTTGAGAAATGTTCCATAATGATGTTAGATGTTCAGGGATGTTCCCGAATGTTCCAGACGATTCCAGAATGAGGGATGTTCTGGTTTGTTGTGGAATGCTCTCGAATACTCTCGAATGTTCTGGACTGCTCTAGAAATCTCTGGTGAACGAAACTTCCAGCCCTTATATCTTCAAAAGCACGCCCTTTGGGTAAAAACGGGAACCTTCTTCATGGACGGGAGAAAGGCTACCACACCATATAACTCCCTTGATCGTACCGGGACTCGTTTCTGAGTTTTAGCGGCACACACATTGTACACTTTCTTTTATAATATATATTAATTATGCATATTGCTTAATTCGTTACATATACTATTTAGATTGCCATAAGTTCAGAGTATGGAGGTTGTCCATATGGTAGTGGTTAGCAAACAGTTCGCGGATGAGGGGCGGAGGGAATACCTGAAAGTCGGCGGTGAAGGCCTCAGGGATGAAGGTGTGTCGCTGCATGACCTGGTAGAGCATCTCGTGGGTCTCGATGGCCGGCCTCACGTCGCCCAGCAATACCTGCAGGCCCGGCCAGAAGGCCAGAAGGGCATCCATGAAATGGCGCGACTGAGTGTGGGGCCTAAAACAATCAAATATACATATAACATTACATGTTTAACCCGTTTAATCACAGGAGACCATATTTGTCCCAGCTCACATAGGTCTCACAGAAATCGTTGTTTTTCCCTTACTATCATAGTCAGAAATGTGATATAAACGGTATTGGAAAGAGAATACAACAAACTATATACATACTCAAATCTAAAAGAAAACCACAAAAAATTAACATTTACCCCTTTCTGAAACCAAAGTTTCCGATAGCAATTTGAAAAAAAATTATGGAAATTTGTGAATTTTTTAAGAATTTTTTTTACATGAAACAAAAAAAAAGTGAGGTGACAGTTAGGTTTATAATTCATTTATCTAGTGAAATAAGTATGTGTTTTATTTTTTTTCATTATCAGTAATTTTAGTTAGAAAAAAAAGTAAAGTGAGCCATTTTTAAAACTTTTTAAAGTTTTCGCAAAAAAAAATTATATTTAAAAAAATACATAGTAATTTTTAATATAGAAATTTGAAAGCCTATTTCATCACCTTTCGAAAACAGTTTTTATTTTTCGAATATGTTAACAAATGTTCCATTTATTTGGATTTTTTTGCAAAGCGGGAATATTTTTAGCCTCTGACAAAATACGCCAATTTTTTTAGGGGTTAACAAATAACAAATCACAAAAACATTATCTTTTTATAAACAGGTTTGCGAGCAAAACTTTCTTTCTTTGAGTGGCATTCAACGCATGCCAGGTTACTTGCTAGTTACATATAAAAACTCAAATAATATCTGGATCAAAACCTAGGGAGATCAGAAGTAGACAATATACTACGCATATGCAAGCAAAATTGCCCACTGATATTCAATGGACTTAGGTAAAAGGTACTACATGGCCAGAGTTAAGTTGGCCTCTCAGAAACTGGGCGTACTTTGGAGGGGACCCTACCACTTTCCCAACGGCATTATAAGGAAACATATGGTTTCCTCCTTTACCGCACACGTCAAGACTCTAATTATTTTTTTTTAACGAAGCTACATTTATTTTGAACGACTCTAGACCCTCCTGGGCATACTGTACAGGGCCCGCAGATACTTTAATAGTGTACAACTGCTAACCCTGTACAAATCGCAAGTACGCTCCACGGTTGAATTTGGCAGCCATCTCTGGTCAGGAGCCCCAATGTACCTGAAAAAAAACCCTCGACTCTGTGCAGAAACGGGCGGTCCGCTTGATAGATTCTCCCATCTTAACAAACGGATTGCAATCTTTAGAGCACAGGAGTGGGGTGGGAATGCTATCCTTGTTCTACCGGTATTTCAATGGAAGATGCTGGGAGGAACTAGCGTCATTGATCCCCTCGGCACCGGTGCACAGTTGGGAAGCACGCCAAACGCGTGCCCAACAAATGTACAAAGTTGACATTTGTCACATTTGGGACGCTTCTACGACTCGTTCTTGTGTTCAACAGCTCGACTGTGGAACGATTTGTATTTCCTCCTTCCTACACCATGGGTCTCTTCAAGATCCACATTCATTCTCTCTTCTCCTCAAAAAGACCCTTCTCACAGCATCTTCAAAGATGACATAGGACCTGAGGGAAATTATTTTCCTCAGGGCCTCCTGTGTGGAGTTAAAGTAAAAAAAAAAAACCACATACAAGAAAGTAATAATAAGTGTAATAATATAATAAATAAATACCTGTATAAACGTTAATTTAATAAATAAATATAGTGTACTGGTTATTCATGTAGTTTCAGCTTCCTCCAATAGATGTCGATATCATAGTTAGTAATATGAAGTTTTGCTATATCCCAACAGATGGCAGTTAAGTATAATATCAGAAGAGTACCATCTATCTTCATTTTTGTCTTAGTTACAAACTGTTTAAACGTATGGGTCATTGTCAAAGCCGCTGGAACCTGGCCAGGTAGATCTCAATTCCCGCTCCCACGTAGTGCGGATTATAATGTATTTACAACATGGGAATGTTTGATGAAACGGCAGCTCGGCATTTTACCAAGAGGATAATATAATAAATAAATACCTGTGCATGTGTACATCAAACATCATGGGTCCCCGGCTGATGTACTTCATGACGGCGTTGTAGTGCCGCTGGAATCTGGCCAGGTAGGTCTCGTCGCCCAGCAAGATGTACGCCTTGAGACAGTACTCGTAGTACGAGTCGATCCCCGCTCCCACGCCTGAGTTCTTGCGGATCCAGTCACCTGAATGGACGTTCACCACGGTACCCATGAGATCCGATGTCCTGCAATATAATTTTTAAAATTAAGCAACGCTTCCAAATTGCAGATCATTCGGCGCACATAGATTACCTTAAAAGCACTTTGAAAGATGCTCATGTTGTCAATTTAAATATGACCTTTCAACCCTTAGACATATCGCACATCACGTAGAAAAAGGGTCATAAGTCAAAAAAGTAAAATTTACAGGAGAGCGAGAACAAATGATAATTGAGGAAACAAGCGGTCCCATCGAAAAGAGAAACTAGCGACATCTCATGGAGATGGAGTGATCCAACTTAAATACGATTTTTGTTGGGCATAGATAATCACAATCACAATTCAGAAATAGAAACTTGCGACCCCATTCTACGGGAGTGCGATATTTGATTGAAATTGATTATTATTAACTTAAATTTAAATAAAAATAGCTTACTTTGGGCACATAGACACGCCCATAACATACTTCTCTTGGTTTACTTCTTCAGTGGCTTAAAGCCTCGCAGTACTAATCGGTCGATGCAAACTTTAATGTACGTCATCAAACATACTGATTTTGGTATTCTTTGCGTTGGTCCTGCGTGATATCTGTTTCAATGAACTCAAATTTGCCTTGAATTTAGTGTCATTTTCAAAACTGGAACTGATTGTGTGAATAATTTAGACAAGTGCCTACCTATGTATATACCTATCGAGAGCCTGCCTACGTAGTACTTTTTACAAGAAAATTATTTTAATAATCTGTTCTATATTTGAAATGTGTATTTCTTTTGTTTAAAATTTTTGGGTTAAATAAAAAGTGCTTACGAATTATGTACTAGTCCTTTTTACCTAGGCTGCATAAAAAAATCAAATTGGGAAAACGAAAAGATCGGGGGTGCTTCCAAAATTTTATAGTTTGGTTATTTCAATGTACGCTCTTCGGTGATGTCATAGTTTAATTAAAGCTCTCTCAAACCCTTCCGGTGCCAAAAATAAGATCACATGGTTTGGTTACCCTGATTTCTAGTTAGGGCAATTCTATTAATTTCTATAAAAAAAAATTATAGAATCTATTTTGAAATAAAAAAAGTTATCTGAGAAAAATCTCATAAAACCTGATCAAACTTATTTATAGTTAATTGGGAAAAGTTTTCAACATATTGTAATAAGCACCTATGTCTGATCTTCCATAACCGGTCCATGGCATCATGCGCCTTCTTCTCAAAGAGCGGATCTCCCGTTAGCCGGGAGAGGGCGGCCATTTCCAGGATCATGGTGCCGGCGCATGCCGTACATGTCTCTCTGGAGTTCTCAATGCCGCGCATGCCGTACCGGAGGTTGATCTAGAAGGGAAGCAGTCAGCATTATAGTAAAATCCCCTTAACCTTAACATACCAGTCAGTGTTATTGTATAACCCCATTAACGTGCCAGTCAGTATTATAGTATAACCCCCTTAACGTACCATTCAGTATAATGGTATAACCCCCTGAATGTACCAGTCAGTATTATAGTATAACCCCCTTAACCACTGGAGTGATTTCAAATGTTCCCGCGTCCTGCAAAAAACGTTGTTTGAGAACTGAAAATATACTTCAATTAATGATAAAAAGACGTCACTGTTCTTTCCTTCACTTTTGATGTAGTACTCTTTTCAATCCAGTTGAGAGCAAATATTTTTTCAAACTGCCAATTGTCAAAATTTTGTTTTTTTAAAATGCCGAATTTAAGGCTATCCGCTCACTGAGGCAACTGAAAACTGCCAACTGGCAACTGTCTTTGTATGACAATGTGATGGCCCGCACGCTTCACAATCACACAAAAACCCGTTTTCAATGGTAACGCAAACGCTGATTCGCGACTCGCACTGCTGATTGCTGTGGCCGGCCGTTGCTAGTTGCCAGCTGTCGGCTGATTGTTCTTCGTCTATGGTTAAACAAGCTTTTTGACCAATCAAGACATAGAAACCAGCTGCTTTTAGTTTGTTTTCAGTTGCCTCGTCAGCGGAGCGCCTTAGTGTTTTTTTGTCTTCTTTTATATAACTACTTGCTTCCTAATCAGTAACCATAACAACATATTAAAAATTGAACTGATTTATATCATATTCAATGATTGTATATACAACTGTATGTTTCCTAAATAAACTTAAATAAAAAAATTTAAATGAGGGGTAATCTGTGGGTCAATTTGTCCAGGAGTGACGGATGTATGAATCTATAATTCTCATCCTTTACAATAATCGAACCCTTTGGAAATGTAACCTTGATGCAACGCTACAGAGTGTAACAATATGTTATAATAAATATGTGCAACGTGCAACAAAATATGTACCAACATTGTACACTTTATTTAATCAAATATGAAATACACCTGAGATAATATTGGCGAATGCTAATCAAAAATTTTATTGTAAATTTTTATTATTTATAACATCACAGATTCAATACATTCAAACCATGTTAACCCCTCAGGTTAATTTTTTCAGTTTTGCATACGAACAGCTACTATCCGTAGAGTCAATTTGTTCACTTTTGAGAACAGCTCATTTGTTTTCAAAGAAATCATTGTGTCTCCCTGTTATTGTTAGAAAGAGAAAACACCATGCTTTATACTTAAATTTAGAAGTTAACCGCAGAAGAATTAAAATTAAAAACTTTGTGATATTTTTTAAATTATTTATATATGAAACAAAAAGTGAAGTGACGTTAGTGTTTGTCTAATAAAATGTACCTAGGTTTTTTTTTTTTCATCATATAGCAAGTATGTGGCATCGCGTTTGGGTGTGTGTCAGAACCATCCCCGGACCACTAAGTATCGGAAGTCCTCCATTACGACACAAGCAATATTTTCCGCTAACTGTGGTGGTAGTAGAAGATTTTCAAATATTGTCAGATTATTCGTAACCTGGGAATGTTTGTCTTTGTCATCAAGGCAGATGTGTTATCGATTGTGTTGGTGTGTGCTTAAGTACGTAGATGCAATA
This sequence comes from Limnephilus auricula, assembly GCA_951813805.1. NCBI lineage: Eukaryota > Metazoa > Arthropoda > Insecta > Trichoptera > Limnephilidae > Limnephilus > Limnephilus auricula. Next base: position 3,546,380 of record OX638391.1, read on the forward strand.
CCGCGTTGCCAGCCTCTAAGAGCTGGTATTACATTATGATTTATAATGGTTTTCTGTGTTTAGTTTTGGTGTAGCTATCGATAATTGGTTCCATGTCAACTCAGAATAAACTCAACTCAACAACTCTTTAAAAAGTCGTTAAAAGCTATGAAAAAAAATATTTTAAAATAGTCCTAACCTAACATAATCTATCCAATTTTTTATATTTTTTTTTTCATAACTTTTCTAAGGTGGTATTGAGTTGAATTTATTCTGAGTTATCCGGTCACCCAATTATTAGCCAATTGAGCTTAGCTCCATCGTCTTTATAAACATGGCATAATACCCTGAAAATAAATCACCATAATACTTTTGGCCGTGAAAATCTAAAATCAACTTTTAAACTTTTAAACTTTACCCGAGCGTGGGGAATTCCCGTTGAAGTGTTGAAGGCGGGGAGCAGTCTTTTACCCAAATCATGAGCCAAATCCAAAAGTTCTCCCCGGTACCAACTCATGTACTCGCCATTGTCTTGGAGACCCGTCGCTAGAATATGTGCTGACAGCAAACCCCTGGAATCAAAAGGCTTCAAGTTAGAAAGCAAGGACAAAACATGCATTTTTAAAAATTATATTTAGTAATCAAAAGTTATATAATATTATACAGTGAAACCCTCTTAAGAAGTTTTCCAAGGGACCGGGAAAACAAAAATCTTCTTAGGCGGGAAAACCTTATAAATGGGAAAAATTGGGCCATTTGGTCTTCAAGGGACAGAAAAAACCCAACTTCTTAAGCAGGAAAACATCTTAAGCGAGAACTTCTTAAGAGGGTTTCACTGTAATTACATTTTTAAATGAATACAATGATCAAAGAAATTTGAAATGCTGTAAAGAACCAAATGTTAATTGTTCAGGAGAGCAAAATGAAATTTTTTTAATTTTTTCAAAAAATCATCTTTTAATTTTTTAGTTATATGATTATGATTTTTTTTTAAATATAAAATAACATTGAATAGATCTTTCAAAATACATTTTTTTGTAAATTTCTTTAAAAACAGTATTTAATTTTTAGAAAAATATTCTCTTAAAATGCACGTCGTAAAAGACAAACTTATTTTCCTTAAAATATTTCGTCGTTGCCTGGCATGGCATCAACACCGCTGAACTCATGAATAAGTCATTTTGGCGGCAAATATAAATCCAATGTTTTTAATCGTTTTTAGAAAATTTATTCGTCAACATAAAAATACATTCATTGACGTAATTTTTTTCAAGAATTAAAAATACCCTGGGGGCCTAGTCTCTATCTTTCGGTTTCACAAACAAGCACGTTTGCCGTTTAACCTTTCTTGACACGGTGCTGTGAACTAAGCTGTCACGGTTTGTATTTACTGAAATATCTTTGTAAATATACTAAACATAGAGTTAACATTTTAGGTATTCCTCCACAATACATTTATGTATTGGATTAAATAAATACATTACACTAATATTTACCGAGTGTACAGCATTGGAGCGCGAGGAAGTTTTTAGCACGGTCAGAGGAGGGTTAATACGGATTCGTGTCGTAGCTAAACCCGCGTTACGGGCGCTGTTAGAGATATAGACTAGGCCCCCTGTTATGGCATCGTATGATAAATTCAGCCAGTCTGACAGTAAATGTTTTCAAGGTACAATTGAAAATGTCTACTTCTCATAAGTTGATGCATTGTTTGCGGAGATTTACAATATGGTATACTAAAAAAATCATTTAATCTAGTTTGGCGTTCAGTGCAATGAAATATAATCCTTTCTAACAGATACGACAAATCAATAAGACAGTTTACAATTTTGTAGAAGAATAGCACGCATCAGTGATTTTTCTACATTTATATGGAAAAGAATATCTATTTTTCTGTAAAAATATTGATCGATATCAGCATCTATCTATGAAACTATTGATGTACTTGTTGATTATAATAATTTGTTCAAACATTTACTTGTACATACTTATTACATAAGGCTTAAGCTGCTATTTATTGTATCATTATATATCGTTTAAATTGTATCATGTTATTGTATAAAATGTTGTCTCTATGTTCCTGCTGACAAAATAAGTAGTTTAGCGGGTTTAAATGTGAATAAATAAATTTAAAAAATAATCATTTGTTGTGCATCAAAATGCAAAAACAATGAAATTGTAAAACAATTTTTTAATACCACTTTGGTAAAATACATTTGATTTATATCCGCCATAAAGAGTAAGTATCTTTTTTATTGTTTCTCATTGGGAAAAGTAATAAAATTCTATCACATGCGGCACACAACGGAATCGATTTATTATGGAAAAAAATATTCCAGAAATGCACCATTAAATTTACCAAATACACAATTGTGTAACATAATAAACAGAAAAAATAATATTTTTAATACCAGCCATATGAATAGGATATGCAATTCATTTTAAAATTTGTTTTTGTTTTAATTTTGAATGTCTGTAGCACAGCTAGATCATTCCGCTGTGCCAATGTGCGCTCAATCCAATGACTAAATAAATTTCCTTAAGAGAGGACTTGACATGCCAATAAAACATTATGTCCAAAAGGTTATTCAAAAATAGCGATCAAGATGGAAAACGTATTTATTACTTATCATATAAACTGAATAATAACCGTGAAAACTGCCGCCATTTTTATTTAACCGTGTGGACAGAATTTTCGGTATGTATTTGGATCGGTATTCCAAGTCCTTCTGTTGGGTATTTTGTTTAGTCATTCTCAATCAACATACCATCATTCTCCCGTTAATAAGAAGTTGCAAATGTCAATCACTTCAATTGAGTCTGCAAACGATCAATTTGCCATGTCAGTAGAATCAATGATATTTACAATTGATATTGATCGTATCCAGGGTAATTAATGACAACTAATATATAGAAAAGGGTGACCCAATAAACCACCAGAATAGAGCCATTTGTTATAAACTAATCCTAGCAAGAGCTCGTACAGATGTCCTCTTCCTACTCACGCGACTTATTTGAAAACAAAAAAGACAGAATACACTAGAACAATGATGTCACATACAATCTCTCGCTGGGACCAGAATACTGCAAATGGAACAAAAAATTTTGAGTGAAATGAAAGAATTCGCTTCCGAGGACTATAGTTATGGTTTTGAAATATCTTGTTTACTTATGCCAACTGATTGCAAAGAACTCCTCAAAGTGGAAACTCATTACAAAATTGAGTAAATTATGTTGCAATTATGCAGAAAAACAATTGAATTAAACATATCATACTACTTCGCAATTGATGGCAGATTTTTATTTTATGTACCAAATTTATTATTAAGGAAAAATGTCGGAATTATATTTTTTATGTTATGTTTTTGTGCAAAATGTTGGCATAGCACTCTTATTTATTAGGTCACCTTTAAAATAGGTCATAATACATAATACAATTTGAATTTGACATCTGGTGGCTTGAAATAATACAGAAATATTGGCATGTCCATAATAGGATAAACATTGCTTGACATCCTCATGATGTAATATGAATTCTATTTCATATTGAAGCAATGGCCAAAAATTGTAAGAGAAATATATTTTATACGATGTTCGCATTATTATGAGATTGCTTGCTTCTCACATCATTATTTGATAAATATTGCATAAGATGTTCACAATATTGTGAGAATGATTGCTTCTTAAATTCACTATTTCAGAAATATTGCTTACGATGTTCACAATATTATGAAAATTATTGCTTCTCACACTCAATATATGAGAAATATTGCTTACAATGTTCACAACATTATGAGAATGATTGCTTCTCAAACTCATTATATTGCACATTCCGTAGAAAGACATCACAAGTCAAAAAAGTAAATTTAACAGGAGAGCAAAAACAAATGAGTGAAAGAAGAAAAGCGGTCCTGTCGAAAAGAGACACGAGCGACTTTGACCTACGACTCTTTTCTACGGCATGTGCGATATGAAAAAAATTGCATTTCCTCTTATTTTGAAGGTCAAGTGGGCAAAATTTCATCAATCTCGGAAAAAACTGTACATAAGAAATAAAGCCACACCGCTTGTCTGGAATTCTTCCAGGCACTCTTTTTTAAATATATGAATATCGACTGTCCCGAAGAACAACGTCGGATCTGCTAAAAATTGAAAATCATTGTGTTGCCTTATTTTAATTTCCTGTTGATGATTTCAAAATCTGTATTTTCGGAATTTTGAATGAAATGAATAATTTAAAAAAATACATCTCAAAACAGTAAAAATGCAGAAACGAAACTTTATACAGCTACAAAATCGCGCATCCGACATTGTTCCTCGGGACCGTCGATATAATATATAGACTCCCATGTAAAAACCTAAAAATGGAGTAAATAAAAAAATAAATATTGTGTAATTTAAAATAAATATTACCCCAGCATCCTGATGTTAGTTTCAAAAACAGAAACAACAATATTTTTATCGAAGGAAACATCTCTGATCACCAGTCTGGTGGCGTCCTCGAATTCTTCAAAGTCTCCGAGTATTATGAGGGTGTCGAGACTATCTACCAGAGTCAGGGAAAAACTGGAAATAGAAAACTCATACTTAATATATAATTAACATAAATAAATAACTGAGATTAAACCAACAAGGTAAGGTTATCGCTGGCAACGGTTAATATTCACTTTTTTTTATCTTTTGATTCACTTTAATTACATTAAAAGTCAACTACAGTACAATCTCACTAATCCGGCACTATTAAAGAAGAGGGTGCCGGATTATTGGAATGTTCGGATTACTGGATTATAAAGAGAAAAAAATCATAATAAATAAAACAAATCATTTCATAAAGAGAATATAAAGTATGTACATATTTGTGTTCTTGTTTGACAGGTTTTGTTGTAACTGTAACATATCTCAAAATTACATCGTTTTAAAATACTCCTTAATTGAGGTCTGCTTTTGACTTCTTTAAAATGTCAATTTTTTCTTTCAAATCTAGTGTCTTGTGTTTCCGTTTACTTGACATTTTTAATTACACACTATTCTCACTTTAAAAAACAGGCAAATATGTACGCATGTGCACACGAGATGAGTATTGAGGTTAGACTGCTAGACGGCGACGCGGCGCGCGGCGATGGAGCACATATCATTATTACCAAATACAAAAGTTTAAAAAACTACAGGCTGCCTCAGAGCAGGAAACCCTAGTGAGAGGACTGAGAAAAAAAAGACAAAAAATTTATACTTTATACCTACATAATGTACAAACTTTGATATTGAAGCCGAAAAAAAAACATGTTTTTTACGTCTTATTTTATTTTTAAAACTCTGATAAATTAGTGTTTACCTAATACGCCCAGATTTCGTAGTATTTTCAAAATCTTCTAGTCGTTCGATATTCATAAAAATGTATCAGGAATACCAACATACCAAAGTGACAGCCAATGAGCAAATGGATACAAATATGGCCAAAATTTCACAAGACGAAAGCTAATTTTAATTATATGTAAATGAAATTAAGAATGAAATATTTTCCACTTCCCCCATTGCAAATAGTTGTATTTTAATATTATTATGGTGAATCAAAAGATTTTTTTCAAAAAAAGGTGCGTATTAACCGATGCCAGCGATATCAAATAATTACCCAAGGTAACATAAATTATCTACGTTTACAATAATTAATTCGAGTCTTGCAATCAGTTGCAATAAATTATCATTATCAATTTGCTATAATAAATCAAATTAATCACTTTGTAATAAGGAAAATGTTATGACTAGTATGAAAACGTTATGTAAAAAAAAAAAACTAGCATTTAAATTTAGTACATAGTCAAGATTGTTTAAAAAATTGACAGAAATTCCTTATTACAAATAATGTTGAATTATGTATTCATATATTCATAAGAAAATTAGATGAGTGTCAATGACTTTATGCCGAGCAAAAACAAAATGGTTTCTAATGATATTTTTGTGGTTCACTTCTAAAAAAGCCAGTTTTTTTTTTCAAATTTCACCAGGCATGTGCAGAATTGTCGCTCTTTTCTGCAAGAATTTAAAGAAAAGCGATTTTTTATTGTAACATTGGACCTTGAAAATCAATACTCATTTCTCAAAATCGAAAGGTACTTTTAGATTTCGAAAGATCAACTATTTTTGGGATTTATATTGGTCATTTTAGAAGCAAGACATAGTTATAAGCCCGAAAACATTTTTTCCGATTTATTGTATGCAAATAATTTATTTTTTTTGTTTATATGAATGGCCAACTGACGATACCAGTGAGGCTATGACATTCCCAATTGGAGTATGTTGTGAGGCTGAAGGTAGTGGGGATGGGTATGATAAGGGAATAGAGAGAGGAGATGGGGAAATAACTGGCTATTCAGAACTTTTCATAAAACACGGCTAAAGCCAGTTCAAGAAACAATTCAATGAGGGTATCTTTACCTCTGGAATGTGCAAATATATCGAAGCTGGAAAGGATAAATGACTAAAGCGCCATGCAGCTCGAAAGGAGAGTGACTGAAGCGCCGTAAGAAATATGGCGCTTAAGCCATTTTTCCTTTCCAGGTGGATGGCACTTTAATAATTTATCTTTTCCAGCGTCGATATTATTATTTGTGAAATAACACAAATTAATCAAATAAAATTTATTTGCTCACGCCGGGATTTGAACCCGCAACCTTCAGATTGCTAGTCGAGAGCCTTACCCCTCGACCACGGAGGACATCAAGAGCCATAATTTGAGATGATTGATTGATGATGAACAGTCTTCCCTGTAGAAATATAGAATAATCAATCGGAAGGTCACGTCACGCCACCGTTAAATATATTTATGAGAGTTTAATCTTTTGATTAAATTGGAAAAGTGCATAAGGTGACCAATTTGCAACATGATAACGTAAGCATACAATCCCCGAGGTTAAACTTTCCAATGCAATCACTCACAATTCCCGGCAGCAACTATTTTATCATATGCATATGGGTACTATACGTATAGAGTGGATCATATATGATTAGTGAAGGTGAAGATTGAAGTTTATTTAGGATAAATAAATGGAATGAAATAACCTTTTTTGTGTGTATAACGTGCGAGATTCCCAACCGCTCCCCACAGTGAGACTTTGGCATCCTCAAATGGGGTATGCTGTGAGGCTGAAGAGAGTGAAATTTTTCAATTTTAACGGAACCATTTATTGGATAACCTCCTACATCCCTGTCATAGATCGCCTCAAGTGGTTCGCTATGTTTGGTGACTTAGCATGGGTGCCCGGGTTCATGGGGTGAGGTTTGTCTCCAGGTCATGGCGGCGGATGCGTTTGCCCATATACTGGTTTAGGTAGACCTTTTGACCTCTCCAGCCAGACTCTCTCGACCCATCGCCTTGTATCGAGGGATGGATTAAAACGTCTGTCACTCTTGGACACATTGACTCCAGATTCTACCCACCCCTCATACCTTTTCCTTACCTAAACTTCCTCTCCTCCCTTTCCATAAAAATACCCTCTACACAGCATCCCAGCAGGCCCTAAGGGATTTTTTTCCTCAGGGCCTTTGGTGTGGTTCTAATGTAAAAAAAAAAGTGGGGAAGGAAAGTTTACGAAGCAACTGGCTGTTCTGTTGTGGTCACCGAATATGGCTAAAGCCGTTTCAAAGCTATGTTTCGATTGCGAATGGTGGTCGTTCATCAAGGTGATACGGAGAGTATCTTCCACGCTGGAAAGTGCCACAAATATGCTATAAATTATCTAGCCTACCATCCTCTGCTGGCTAAGTCCTCCTTAATTACACAATCAACATTTTCCGATTATTATGATGATAGTAGGAAGTAAATCAAATATTGTGAGGTTATTTATGACATGTTAATTTTTGTCCTTCGTCCAAATATAAGTACTAGTCTAAGGACTCCCGCAAACGAGAGACTTTAGTTGCGGAAATAGTTCAAAAACTATTCCAAATGTAAATAGTGTCTTGTCTGCGCAGCTTTATACACGGTAATGAATTTAATGACCGAAACTAAATCTCTCGTCTGCTAGTGTCCTAACTTTTGCATTTTGCTGGTCTGCTTTAAGTAAATAAGAATCAAATATACCATTACTTAGATCTGACCTCTCTACCACAAAGCTCATCAATATACAAAATGTATATAAACTGCTGTGTTTAATTTATTTATTGTTATCGAGTTTAATGTGTACAACTCCATTTTAATTGTAAATTTTTCTTTTGCATATTCAATAAAATTATGATTCAATTTATGAAACACTCATGCCTAATAATTATTATTACACAGCGGAACTTGTTTAACCGGACGAGCGTGAGGTTGGGTGTGGTACACCCAGACCTAGATAAATCGCTCAATATTTTAATAGCGAATTATTATTATGCTCTGCGCGTCTGAGTAGCTGCGCGGGGGGAGGTAAGGAAGCGACAAGAAACGAGAATTTAGTCATCCACCGGTGAGGCTGTTAGACAATATCAAAGTCGTCGACGGGTGAGTTTTACCCACCTGGCGCTCGGTGTTACTATTTTTCACAGGTACTAAGATTAATTGTAGAAGAAAAAAAAATTATAATTTGTGTTTATTATCGCCACTGGAGCTACTTTCAAGCGACGAGATCGCCTCTCGTCTGTACCTTCCATACTATTATTAGTGTTTGTAAACGCCGCTACACTGGCAAAATAGTATGACAGGTAGCGGGTAGCGGCGATTTAGTCGCTTGTAAGTAGCTGCGTGAACGAAGGGCGTAATCTTTGAAGATGTTAGTATTTTTGTCATTATATTTAGTTTTACGTATATAAAAATGGACAATTAAGTGCCGTAGGTTGAATTTTATAAGAAAAATGTTGATTTTAATAAAAACCATTAAACTACTTAACTACTTAAGCCAGCCGGCGTGCGGGTGACAGATGAGAGGTTAAAAAATAAAATGCGATTTTAACCCTTATGTATAAAGAAACTGTACAAGGACAAGGTCAGAATCGCTTGCGCCAATATCATTCCAGACTTTGCTTTTATTATAGTACTCTAGCCTCTCGGAATGCTCTGATATTAATTTTCTATGGAATACGGCCTTAACCTCGTAACTGTCTTCCGACATTCAAGAGATTAAGTATACTATCGAATTAAAAATGGTAATAAGTCGAGAATAACAAAAATATATTTAACCCATTCAGACCTGAATTATTGTTAAGGGAGAAAAAAATTATTTAAGAGTGGATTAGGCTTTATTGTGGTTTTAATAACACAAAAATATTTTTTTAATATTTTTTTAGTTTTGTTTATTAGGAAATTGAACATGTGCATAATTATGCCCATCGGGTCTCAACGGTCACATATCACTGAAAGGAGAATGTTGTTGCATCGGTTTTGAATAGAAAATTTTCAACGATTATTAATGAAATATAGAAATTCTTATAAACAGTGGCGAACCTAAATATTTGAAGTTTATTTTAAGTATTTTCATGATATGAAGTTTTGTTCCTTTTTATACATAAATGAATTTTGCATTTATCATAAAAAAATATTTTTTTGATTGCGAGAATTTTTTTTTACATCGCTTTCTTTGGTCAAGATGGGGCATATGGCCGACCTTATCATGTCGAACGTCTGCGTTAGGTCGAACTTATTCACTAACTTTTTTTTCTTTTGGTGCAGGTTCCCTCGTATCTGGATATTTTGGACGTCCGGACTATCTTTTAAATGATTTATTTTTACCCGCCTTTACTAATGGTTCTGCAAGGCTCATCTTCCTACTTTTCTCTGAAAGGCACCATTTGTTCATCGATACACAATATTTTATCTGGCTTTAATTCCAGGCAACGTGTTCTGACTGATGGCATTGTACGCACTTTTGCAAGTTTATCGGAAAACGAGTGGGTCATTTCCAAATTATTTACTAAATTCAGATTGTTTCTTTGTTGAAAAAATCTGTCCCAGATCATCGTATCCTGAAATAAATTTGCACCAAGAGCCTTTTCCAACACAATTGAACTCTTTGAAAATTTAATGTTCCAATACGTATATGCAGCCTGATAAGTGATTTAATTTCGTTGGCTTAAAATTACGTTTGCCAATTTGCAGCAAAAATGTCTGTTTATTCCGCCATTTTTTCTAGTTCACTTTCATTAATATACCTAAAAAATAATGCTTTGCAGGCCCAATATAGTCGTCCTTCCCATTTTCAAAAGTAACAAGCAATGCAATTTTTTTTTAGAAAATATGTAAAAAAAAAAATTTTCCCTCGCCCCTTTATATTATTTTTTTTCCCTGATATATCCAATGGTTCATCTTTTTAAAATGAAATATCTTCATAATGCCTCTGATAGCATCTGGAGAAATTTTATCTGCACCTATTCTAACTTGTTTTGTAAAAGTCGAAGGTTCACGTTCCAAAGAACTCGCCTCCAAACGTTCAGCTTCCACGTCAAAATTATCATCATCACTAAGGTCTGAGTCAGAATCATTCTCCAACAATCCTAAAATCACCTCCAAATCTTCTTTGTACATAGAGTTATACATTTTTCCTAAAATTAACAACACAACATAAGTTTTCCAAATCACAAAGAAAGGTGTACAACATTTTCTATACATCATGTAAAGGTGTCATAGAGACTGATTGTGCATAATTCTGCACATCAAAATTCAAACACTTCCATACGCTTATTTATTTAACTATTTACATTTTCAATTTACAAATAACAGTTATTAACATCTTAGAATTGCTTCTGCGTACTTCTTTTATGAAATAATTTTGAAATTTTAATAAAAACAATGAAAACAAAATGTACCTATCAGCACTCCTGTCAAACGGGTCATCACACTTTTCGAAAGAACCGATATTTATAACTTTTGCGGGTAAGATAACTCCACTAGTTCAATTTTTAGGTAGAAATAATGTTGCTACTTTAATACAAATAGGCGGAACATTTAAAATACTTAACATTACTCCTTATATTATGCTTTGAAGTTAGTGTGCATAATTATGCTCAAGGGGTCTGAATGGGTTAAGTAAGAATTTCGGGTGTAAATTACCGGATGTTACAAATTTGAACCTGACGCTCGCCGGGTTAAATAAACCGTTAAGTAATTAAGTTGAATTATCTTCATATTTATTTTATGCATATGGCACAAATATTTTTTTATAATGATAACACTGAAATTATCCTCAATGCACTTATTTTTATCGTAATGGTTACAGTCTGCACATTATCGGCAGTTAAAGGGTTAACCTTCAAGTAGGTCTTTTATAGCAAAGGAGACCTATGGAATATTAAAACTAATTTTATATGACATAACTAAAGGTTTAAGCAATACTCCTTTCCTTCATTTCAATATAATTTATTATCCTCAATTTAAGAGGCGGATATGGGTACCGCCGCCCTGGGAACCATTTATTATCATCAATTTGGGAGGCGGGTATGGGTACCGCCGCCCCGGGAACCATTTATTTGATAACCAACGCCTCTGCCACAGGTCACCCCAAGTGGTACGCTACATTTGGTGACTTAGTAGGGGTGCCCGGGTTCAAGGGGTTAGGTTTGTCCAGGACTTTGAGGCGGATCGTCTGCCGACCAATGTGATGGCCGGATCGGGAGAGACTGGTTGAGGGAGACCTTTTAATATCTCCAGCCGGACCCTCTCAACCTAGTGAGAGGAATGGCTTCACACGTCTATCACTCCTGGACATATTGATCTCCAGATTCCTACCCACCCCTCAAACCTTTTTCCTTCCCAGGACTTTCTCTCTTTCCTTTCCCTTAAAAGACCCTTCACACAGCATCTTCAGTGATGAATTTTTTTATTCAGGTAAAAAAAAAAATCATCACCTGCAATCGCAAATGTAAGTTATGTGATTGCGGCAGACATTGTTAATGCCGGAAGTGCGCTAGATTTACGATTTATATGGTTATATGTCAGAAGCCACAACAATTGTAAAATAATGCAGTTTTTTCACTCTTCTTTAAAATTAGTATTTTTTGGTTAACATGACATATTAGGGGACATGCATTAATTATGTGAGCTGTTTTTTTTTTAATTTAGACCCCTCTCCTGCGGTGGTGAGATTTGGTGAAACCCCCCTCCCCCTCACGTGAGATTTTTCTTACTCTCGAAATAAATGTTTTTCATAATAGCCATTTTTCAGCGGGCAAAATGGGACACTTCAAAAGAAGTGAAACAATAATTTTTTTTTTATTATCTTTATAATATATATATTCTTTTAAAGTTGACTTGTGATTTTTAATGACCCCCCACCCTTAGTTTATATGAGATTTGGTGAGATTTTATTCGTCTCCTCCCCCTCCCTATTTTCAGCTCACGTAACTAACGTATGCCACCTTACAGTTGCATGAATGATATTATGCATTAGTTTTTATTTTTAAAAAGAAAGACAAATATTCCCCGTTTACGGATATCCTGACAATAATTTGAAAATCGCCTACTACTACCTACAGCGGAAAATGTTGCCGTTGTGTCGTGATTGAGCAATTGAACTCACAACGCCCAAATGTGACGCAGATGCGAAGTCAAATCAACCACCGACTTTGTCATATCTCTCAGGTTATCCGGCACAGCAGGTGAATGCAGGAAAGAGACGTGAAGAACGATCGCAAGACTTACTTCCCAAGGATGTCATCCATGTCCCCCCGGTTAGGAGTCACTCCTCGATACCGTCCTTTGCAACTGAGGGGCATCAGTTCATCGGCAGGGTACGCATTCTCCATGTAGGCCCGATAAGCATGGTAGAACATATCCCGAGCTTCTTCCCTAAAATTTAAACAATTTTTTAAAAAACATACCCGGACGTTAATAATATGCACTCGTCACCTTCACAATAACAAGTCTTACTTCAACTCGATCCGCTCCTCCTTCGACATTTTATTCTTCAACAATTCGTCAGCCATAACAATTGAGCACAGAATACATGACATTAACAGCAAACGTACACTTCTCCATATTTTACACCTCATATTTTAATCTACAACTAAACAACACGTCATAAATAACACCAAGGATAATGTTAACAGCTGAAAAGAATATGCCAGTGTTGATGTGTCACATTATATTTCAGGCGGCTGCTTTTTAAACCTTCAAATCTGCCGACTGTGATTGTACGAAACTTTGTTGTAATTAAACTGTGGTGTTCTCTGTTTTGTAATACTATTTTTTCATGGTAGTAAATAAAATGACAAACGCCTTCGATGACCTGCCAACTGCTGCCAACACGGAAAATTTACTGGCTACCAACCGAACAGACGCACAGAAATACCAGATACCAGCCCACCAGACTTGATAATGACTCGAGGTACCAACAAGAGGGAAAGAACAATAACATTGTTTATCGGGGTATGTTGTGACAAAAGCGTCAGGCGTAGTCTACACGTTCAATATTTATCACATTCCGGTTGGGATCGGAGTGCTACCCTGCATGTTCAATATTTATTATGATCCGTCCATTTTTATCAAATATGATGATATTTATTGAACGTGTAGGCCAGCGTATTGACGAATCACAGGGTTTTTAGATACAAATGTCAAACGTATAGATACGTTATGTAAATTGAACGTTTAGCCTATTCACCAATATTTATCACGATACGGAATTCAGGAATCTAGACATCTGCGATAAATATAGTAATCCGTTATCACGCTAGCCTACGCGTTCAATAAATAACACGATATTTGATAAATATTGATGAATCACAATAACTATTGAACGTGTAGGGTTTGCCTAAAACGATGGACAACGCCGTGTCTGAGATAAGGTAAAGTAAATATTGAATAAGAATGAAAGATAACGTTTATTTATTTCCAATGTACTAATCAATTTACTTTTATAAGACCTTTCGACTCCTGGGTTCAGGCAGTCATTTAAAATTATGTGCAATTTCAAAGTACACAAAATTAAATGTACCTACTTTACAATACATACTTCGGACATACTGACAGGCCCAAAAACACTTGCATCGGTAAATCTCTTCAGTTATTGAGTACTTCACATTATTTCACATCGTGTGACGTGTATAATAAGTATTTCAGCATTGTGTATTTTAATATTTTTGTACAATCTTACAAGTTGGTATATTTTTCATATTTTATGTACGACACATCTCAATTTGGAAGGCGGGAATGGGTTTCGCCGACCTAGACCATTTATTGAATAACCAACACCCCTACTAAAGGTCACCCCATGGGGTTCGCTACAGTAACTTAATAGGGATGCCCGGGTTTTAGATGTGAGACGTGTCATTCCGAGTGAAATAAATAGAATGAAATACAGAAATGAATGATTAGTGAACCGTCTGATTCCAGCCTTAGTGTACTGTCTGATTCCGCCTTTATGAAAGAGTTTCGAGTACACATTGCATCACTAAAATTCTAAAATAGGAACTTCTTAAAAAATACAAAAAAATGTCTATGACACAAGGATAAGGAAGAAGACGGTTCTAGTTTCCTTTCAATCTTTGGACTTGTCATTTCGGATATTTTTCACGAATTTTTGCCCGTTTTAAAAATAATACCTGCAATTCGAATTTATTATCCTAATTTGTTGGTTAACAAAATCAGCGCTGTTCAATTATAAAAAGTTTCGTTTCTAATTTAAAAAATACAGTGTCATCAATGTAATTATTAAAATAACTGTTTCGCCAATCCGTAGGTAAGAGAAGTCAAGGTTATGTTGTGAATTGTTTTTTTTTTTACTGTCAGAACAAATGTGTGCGAGCGTAGAATTTAATATACTTAACTTAAATGCGTCTCAAAATTTTACCGTTTATATTTTTTCACATAATATTTATTAACACATGTATTTATTTTATTATTGCATCATGCAGTTTTTGCACAAATCATTTTTACTTAGATTTTCCTCTTTTATGTGTGACACTTCTGTACAGCTCTTGTGTATGAATATATCCATTAAATTCATCACTTTTCAAAATGTTTTTAATGATTGTTTACATTTAACTTGTATATTTCACCCCTGATGTAGAAATTGCGCAGAACAGTCGGTTCGGTTTTTCTTGTAAAAATAACCTAACTTATTATACTCACAATCTTAGATTGGAAAAATGTACTTAATAAATGAAATATTACTAATTACTTCACTAACTGCCGCACTTTTAGGCAGAACTTATGAAAATTACACTTCATTTCAACAATACTACAAGAAATAACTATTTATGTGTACAAAATAGCTTATTAGGTTCTTAGTTTGGGTAAATTCTCCTATAAAACTTGTTAATGTAACCCAGCGTTTAGGAGTTGCGGCATTTTTACTAAACACATGAATTTATATCTGAAATATTTGTCTTTTTGTAGAACTTATGGAAATTACACTTATTTCAACAATTACTAAAAGAAACAACTATTTAAATGTACAAAATAGGTTATTAGGTTCTTAGTTGGGTAAACTAAGTTATTGATGCATATTTAGATTGAAATGAAACTCATTCAAATATCAAACTATGCAAAAATACATTCAAATGGCGGCAAATGACTCTTTTTTACATGGGAAATTTTGTACTTTGAATAAAAATGGAATTTTATTGCATCTTTTACCATCTTTCCAAACGTATGTAATTAATTGTTTTTTGTAGAAAGTTGAAATGTAGTGTAATTTCTAAAATTTGTGCCTATAAAAAGTGCGGTGGTTAGTGGAATATTTATCAAAATATTTTCTGAGTTTCATATTTTTCAAATCCTTTTTGGTAAATATTACACTAACCGCCACTCTTAATAGGCACAGATTATGGAAATTGCTGTTCGTTTTGACTTCATTACTATAAGAAACAACTATTTACAGCAGGAGAGATGATATAAGAAGCATTAATATTCAATATTTATTCAATCAAAGTTTAAAATTTCCCTTATAAAATGATTTCTTTGCCGCCATTTTGAATATTTTTAGTATGGATTTTCCACAAATGATCATCTAGTAAATCCACGCTATGCAAGTGTATTATATAAGTATAATTAATACAAAACAATACAAGAACAACATGTTAACCTACCAGACTATTAAATGGGAAAATAAATCACTGACTCCAGATATTTTCATATCAGAGGGTTCGGCTCGGTGGAACTCCTAATTGGACCGATAAATCCATGTTATTATTATATTATCTTATTATTGTATTATATTGCTACATCATTAACAATTATTTGTATTAATATAATAAAACAAATATAAAACTTATTTCCACTTTATTTTATTGACTGTAACCGGTTTCAGCTTGTTAAAGGCATCTTCAGACTAGTGGATAGGAAATAAGTTTTATATTTGTTTTATTCTATTATTATAATGGAATTCCACAACAATTATCAGTTTCAAAAATAGAAATATTAATTATTTGTATTTTTATGTTTTGGCATTTATGTCATATTGATGGTTTTTTTATGTAAAATCGCATGCACAATATTACTTGAGTATTATTTTTATTTCGATAACACATGACTCAAGCGCTACAGGTGGCTGGCATTTCATACAACATTATGATGCTTATTTGGTCCTGTGGGCTTCTTCATCATGTGGAAAATTTGTAACCTAAGATATGAACAAAAGAGGAATTTATATTGAATTGCACAAGAATTACATTTTTGTTACGGTGTCACTTGGTATTGTTTATTTGTCATTGCCATTTAGAATTACATAAATTGCGTAAAATAGCCACTTGTCTATGTGTACTTCATGTTGCTTATGTGTGACAACCATACACAGATTTTAAATAGATAAATTAGAATTCTCATGACAATAAGTAAGACCTTGATAGATTTTTGGGGTGATAGACCATGTTGTGTTTCCACCTTCTTTAGCCAACGTATGAAACGTTGGCTAAAGCAGGAGGAGTCACAATACAGCTCGATTCCATGAAAACAAATCACCACGAGTTCACAGCGAAAAATCAATCAATTGTTAATAAATAATCGTTTATTGTACAAAACTCTCAAAAAATAGATTGCATCGCTCATTCCTCTATGTACAGTTTTACCGCATTAATCATTGCGAACGCTGTCGGCGGCATCTCTGACACTAGTTTTTATTTCATATTTAAATACAGCAGTGCGCACATGCGGTTATCTTTTTACTTTCTAGTTTTAGAGCATTTTAATAATGAACCGACCAGTGAAAAAAGTGCATAATCTTCAAGAAATTCTACTGGAAAATATATTGAAATAGTCCAGCGTTTAAGAATTGCAGTATTTTTATTAATCACATGAATTTAAATGTGAAATATTTGTTTTTTTGTAAAATATGAATGTAGTTTTTTCTATATTCCCTCATCCATTGTTTTCCACATTCATATTTTATTTCAATATGGCCCTTAAAAAAGTGTAAATAAAATTGTTAAAAAAGATTTGCTAACTCTGGCAACCAAAGAAAGCCATTAAAAGCTATAAAAAGATTTTTATCTCAATGATAAATCAGTGATTTAAAAAGTACAGCTGCATAATACATGTAGCGATATCTGATTGTAAATAAATTTTATTAAGTATGCGATCTATTTTAACAGAAACATTTTTAAATGTCGTTGCTTTTGTTTTGTGTTTTTAGGTTTTTCAACCCCAAATATCAAGGAACGGTTTTAATTTTGTTTCAGAGTTCTTTAGGAGTTCTGGCAACAATACATTGGAGTCGCCATGTGAGAGTAATATATAATGGGAGGAACTAGTTTGCCAGACCGAGTTGCCCAGTATTACTATTCTCATGCCTTGTTCTGCTCGTCGCACCCTATTATATCAATATGTGTGGCCCTGGCTAGTTTTCTTATTTGCTGGTGAGTGCTTGAATCATATATCAACTTGGATTTCTTTATTAGCCCTTAAGACCCATTGACCAGTGGCTGAGCATTAAAGTTCCAAAATGCTTGCAACTGTACAGGGAGGTTCCAATGAGATAGATCGATTATTCCCCGTATCAATTCCCAGTATTTTTTGATCATAAGTATTTATGATTTTTCAATAATGTCTAAACAAAATTAGTGTGTAAAAAAAATCTGAAATATTTTAGTTTCTAAGACCTTAAATAAATGTAAAACTCAGGTATTTTCGTCACAAAACTCATTCTCGGATTTATTTTTTAATGATTTTAATTGATCTAAAATTAAAATTCTGAAAAGTGCGTTTTCTAGATTATGTATTGATTTACTTTATTATTGATTATATTATTTGAAATTGGTGTTGTATAATACAATATTTCTTTTGAAAATTAAACAAATCTGCCAATGACCAACAGTATAACCTTAGTATATTAAAAATATACTTAGTTTTTCAAAATTTAAAAAGTGCATTTACCAGATAAAATAACAATCTTTCAAAATATATATATTTTTTTTAATGTAAAAAAAAAAGTCAATAGGTCTAGAAATTGATTTAAAAAGGACAAAGTTATACCCTCTTAAAACGATTTTATATTTAAGAGATATCGAGCTTGCCTCAAATACGTGTCAATCTGACGATCAGCGCCATTTTTAATTTTTGAACGGTCTCCATTAAATGCAGGTTCCAGTCAGACATCTGAAAAATCTAAATTTGAGTTGAGAATGCGGTTATATGTAAAAGTGTACACTCTATCTGGTACAATACTCAGATTACTCATTAACACTACCAAATCAATTATAATGCAGAAAAACTTGAAGTGAATTAAACAAAATTTTGATGTTTTCTGGGTCACCAGTAAGATATTTCAAAATGTCATACTAATGAACCGGAACATTATGCCTCTCGGTGTTATTTTATAGCATATTTTGTATTTAAAACACAGACACATGTAATTAATACTTGATTTGTGGTGAACATTCGAATATTACTTTTTTCATTATATCAAAACTTAGTATTTGGAGATGTCTGACTAATCAACTGAACTACTTACATGGTTGTTATGCTTGACAGCTGATCACACCTTCATTCATAGCTGAAACGGGTTAAAAATCGACTTTTTAACGAGGGTCATTTGAATGTCAAAGAATCTGAATACCCTCGATATGATCGTCATCAAATGAGAAGAAGTTGAAACACCCTAACCTAAACCTTGAGGCGCACTGTCGGCACACTTAGACTGCTCATAGCCCTAAGTTAACAATCTGTCAATGCAATCTTTGATGTATCATATATACGGCCTTCATGGTCGATAATGGCCTTCATGGTTGAGGGGCAAGGCTCTCGACTAGCGTTACGGAGGTCGCTGGTTCAAAACCCGACATGCGCAACTAAATTTTATCAGATTGATTTTTGTGTTTCACATTTTGATAATTTAAAATTATATAAGGCATATTTGCGGCATGTTCCAGAATGGAAGATACTCTCAGTATCGCCCTGGTGCAAGACCACCAATCAGAATCGAAACGTTGCTAAAAATGGCTTTAACCGTGTTTAATGACTAGATCTGAATAGCTAGGTACTTTCAGACATTCCTCTTTTCCCTCCCCACTACTTTCAACCTCCCATCATACCACCATAATCTCACTGGCTTCAAGCTGTTGGGAACAATTGGGACTCTTATGGGGTATTCACATTAAAAATATTTATAAAGTTTTAAGGGACGTACTTCACTTACTTTTAACCGGTGATTCCTGGCATTATTTGGAATAAAAAATGTAAATGAAATTTTGGTCTCCGCTGACATTTTTGATGTTTTTTTAAAAATCAATAGGTATTAAACAGTTAAGGGTGATTTAATGATTTTGCGCACCTGCGTCTAAAATTTCATTTTCATTTTTTACTCATAATAATGTCAGCAATCACTGGTAAAGTAAATCAAGCACTTCCCTTAACACCATGCATATATGTATAATATATATTTTAAAATAGAAAATATTGTGAAACAATGAACAAAAAAAAACAAAAAGATTGTGATCCAAGGATAATATTCTTTAGTGGTTCCAACTGTGAACATTTTTTTGACAAAAGTGATAATTTGGTTATCTGCACTTGGCTCAGTGTTCCCGTTTCCAGGTAGGCACTCCTTCCCACTGAGTAATAACCTATAGCAGGGATGGCAAACCAATTCATGATATGATAATTTGAATAAAATTTAACTTTAAGTCATTCTGATCCTTTGCCGAGTATTGTGTTCTGCCACTGCAGATTGCGGTGATTTTTTTTTAATACCACTATGCAGCCGCTTGTTTATTTACGATCTGCCATAAATAATGAATATTTAGTTATAACAAGTCTAATTTGACAAAATGTGCCGTGCTTTGTCTCTTGCTGTAGCTTGAATTATCGACACACACAATATGCATTAAAAAAAAAAAAAAATTACGTTAGTTTTATACAAGAGTCCCTGAGGAAAATAATTCCCCTCAGGGGCTTCCTGTGTCATCTTTGGAGATGTTGTGGGGAGGGTATTTTTAGGGAAAGGAAGGAGAGGAAGTTCTGGGAAGGAAGAAGGTATGGGGGGTGGGTTGGAATCTGGGGGTCAGTGTCCCCAGGATTGACGGACGCAACTGACGGATGGACCCCCACCGTGGTGCAAGGCCAGATGGGTCGAGAGTTTTAGGTCAGGTCTCCCTCAACCAGTCTCTCCCAATCCAGCCTGCCACATAATAGATGAAGACCTAAACCTAAACCTCACCTCATGAACCCGGGAACCCCTGCTAAGTTTCCAAACGTAGCGAATCACTTGGTGTGACCTATGGCAGGGGTGTTGATTATCCAATAAATGGTTCCCGGGGCTGCAGTACCCATATCCACCTTCCAAATTGAAACATGGACATGTTTATTATTGAACTTTAACAGATACATTTACCATCCCTGATCTTCTAAGAAATAATTATGCAAATGTTATCACTATGCATACATGAGAAAATGTCCTATTATCTCACATAATTGCTTTATATTATCGCTATGTACTTAATTAAGAATTAAATAAGAAAATTTAATTTTCAGCTATCCCCTTTTGTACATTCCTTTACCGGGTAGTACACCAATGAAAATATCACTGCCATACAATCCGGAATCCATCACTATCAACAATGAAACGGATAGTTCATGTTTTGAGAATCACCAAAAAACCGATTCGAGCTTCGATTTTATATTTGGTAAGTATTGTTATTTTTTTCGTGTTTATTTCGTAAAGTATGTACTATACTCTCTCAGTAATCCCCCGCTCGATTATTAAGTTTTTTTTATTAAGTTAATAATATTATTTATTTTACATTTTTTACATTAAGTCCCGTTAAACTGATTGATATCAGTTCGTCAACGATATGAGTTGGCCAGTGAGACTATTGTATCTTAAAATTTACTTTCGGTAAGGGGGAGAGGTTGAGGAATTCAGGATAAGAATAGGAGGAGATGCTTCCGATTTTCGATCGTACATGTTACTTCTATTCGATATTTCTTAATCTCTTGAATGTCGGAAGACATTTCCCCACGTGTAGCCAAATTTCATAGAAAATTAATATCAGAGCATTAAGAGAGGCTAGAGTGCTCAAATAAAAAGAAACTTCTGGAATGATATTGGCGCAAGCGATTTAGACCTTTTCATTGTGCAGTTTCTTTATACATAAGTGTTGAAATCGCATTTTATTTTTTAATCTGTCGTCTGTCACCCGCCCGCCGGCGGGCTTACGACAATGTGAGGTTAAGGGTGTTGTTTTTAAGTTATATTGCATACATATTCTTGGGAATTTTTTTCTAATGTTGGTTCTACATGTGGGCAAATTAAATAAATTGATCCGCAACACGATACGTAGGCGGTACGGTTAAAAACGAACATTCAAACCCTGCGCAGAAAATTCTCACAATGGACTGCGCTGAAAGTCATTACCTTACTTTAACCGCTTGGACACATAAGCTTGTTTTCACGATAATTTAACGTAGGTAGACATAGGAATGACGTATGTCCCGTACCTGAGTTATTAACAAACTTTACTTTTCTGCAAAGGTTCTGGTTATTTCAATGTACACTATTCAGTACGACTGATGTCGTAGTTTATTCAAAGCATTCTCGAACGTGGTTTGTTTCCAGCTCGTCGAAATATAGCAGATGTCACATTGGACAAGTCTACTTTTTTATAATGTCTATGGTCCAGACATATTATTCCTACAATTATTTAACATACATTATTGCATTCAACATTATTTATCTTGTTTATTTACGTAATTTAATTAACATATTAATTACTACATATCTTGCTGATTTGCCCAGTCTTTAGTATAAATATTTTGAGACATTTTATCATATACAATGTGTAATGTAAACAAGATACACATACATTAAAACTAATAATATGTGAGATTTTCTTTTTGGATTTATTATAGGTCATCCATCATCTGATGCCATCAAACTGTCTCAGCTAATGAATGAAACATCCAGCCTGCCTTATATTTGGGCTAAAGATGCCCCCCTTCTCTTTGTTCAACAGATAATTTTGAAAACAGGTGTGTTTTTACCTGAAATATTAATAGATACTTAAAGAATTTGCACTGACAATCAAAGTTCACATTTAATAAACCCAACAATACAGTTGTTCATCTTAAATATTCAACGTTTGACCCTCAAAGTATAAAAAAACTCAAGACTCATTTTCATGAAAAAATAGTTCATATTTGCAAGTTATTATTGCAAATTAGTTATTGTTTGTAAATTGAAGAACCTTTGAGATGATGTTTTTATTAAACGGCTCAAAATTAATTGTTTAATAAATTTTTAATTTTTATTAGAACAAATCTCTTTTTATAACTTTTGAAGGTTATTCCCATCAATGTAATATATCATTGAAGAAGAATATAACACTAACAATCCAAACGAAAATATGAAAAAGAACAAGACATAGAAAAATAAAAGATAACGGTCGCAACTGGGACTCGAACCCAGAAAAATTTAATATTAATTTAGACTTTTACAAAAAGGTCAATAGGTGTTTCATATAAATAAAATCGGATATATTTATCCGAGACACTATCTAGATTACAGACCAGTTCTAAGAACACTTGTTTCCAATGAAAAAGGTAGCTGCCAATAATATGGAGAAAAAAATTAGTCAAAGATAATATTGTTTATTCTGAAATTTGAAATATGAGATTGACAAATATGATGTTTAAATAAGTGGTGGCAGTGGCCTAATTGGTAAGGCGTTTGTCCCGGTAAGACGAGAGGTTCTGGGTTCGAGTCCCAGTTGTGACCGTTATCTTTTATTTTTATGTTTCTTGTTCTTTTTCATATTTCCGTTTAGATTGTTAGTGTTATCTTCTTCTTCAATGTTTAATAAATAATTCATTTCAAGAGCAGAAATATTTCAGCTGAAGTTTCTGGCTGAAGTTTCAAGGTTCAATTTGTGAATTTTTTCCATAATAAAACATGGATATATTTTAGTTTTCAATCCTCAATTCTAGGTGTTTGGCCATGGCGAGAGGAACTGAAAATGAGCGATGCCTTTCGAGCCCCCCTGCAAGAAGTCTTTAGAATTGTTGATTTGATTAGAAATCATCAACTGCCCAAAACGTATGTCGCATTTACTTATTTTAAATTACTTGTCTTAAATCATTTAAAAATCATTAAAACTCTACAACAAGTCATTTGAGTTAAACAAGTAATCACAATCATTATAATAATTTATTTTATTTTATTATCTGTCCTGTTTAACCCTTTGAACCTCGAAGGCCTGGCTAAAACTTGGTTGTTGTTTTTTGCTATTTAACATTTGGTTTACATTTTTCGTAATTTAACTAAACTGATAAGATTTGGAATGTTTGAAGAACCTATTGCTAATGATTGGGGACACTTCTTTTTTCACCAAACCCGATCACTGTGAGTATTAAAGGCCTATTTCAAATTTTGCTTATTGAAGGCCCTATCCATTCAAAGACTATACTGCTGTCATAAGCAAAAAGGTAGCTGGAAATTTTCAATGGTCACATTCTCATAAATGAGACCTTTCATGGTTGTCAACCTATTATAATAAAAAGTATGTGCCAAACTTAAATGCTGACCTGAACTTGATGCATTCTCGCTCAGGTACAGTCACTTTACTGACTTTACAATGACCGTAAGCGAAGAGAAAGATGTGTTAAAAAATATATGTGCGACAGAGAAAGGCGTGGAGTTGGAGGCATGCTACTTTTCGGACCTTAAACTCGCCTTTTGCGACAATTTCTGTTTCAACATAAGGTCAATATTAAAGTTTGGCGTATACATCATAATGTGACCATTGAAGTTTTCTAGCTGCTTTTTTCCTTATGACGGCAGTGTAGTTCCATTTAAATGGTCAGCTCGGCAACCTGTGGTTCTCTTTCCCAACCAAGGACACTATTGAGTCGCTAAGAGAGGGGGGGGGGAGAAGGATAGACTTGTTTTTGAGAATGAAGTGCTAAGAGTTGTATAATATATTCAATTAATCCGTTAATAATTCATCTTGTATTTCCTCAGTGGAACCACCCTGGGCCACGTGTGTTTCCACGTGGAGAATGTGAAGAGGAACACTGCGGCGCACAAGGCGTCACCTATCCTGCCTGAATACAGCTGTTTGGTATTGTCGCCTGCTAATCTTTGGCAGCAAAATTTGGAAAAATTCTCCCTTGATACAAATATCATAGCGACAGTTTTCAATCAGCAGGTATTTATTAAATTATTAATATTCCTATTCACGTTCAAGTCACCAATCTGAAAAATACCCACTTAGTAGGTTTTAAAGACCTATCTACAATAGCGATGATTAGGTTTAGCCAGAATGGGTTCTTGAACTCGAGTTCTTTGAGGAAAACGGATCCCACTCCTTTTTCAAATCAACCACTCCCAGCGAACTCGGAGCCGGACTCGGACCCGAATGCCTCTACCAAGTGCTCGGCAGTGTCGCTTCTCTCGAATCTTGAACCTGGAAGCACTCCTAGAACTTGAGTTCTTTTAAAAGGAACTACTCCTCAGAGGCCTCTGGCAAATGCGGAACCTACTTATCGCTAATCTACACAGGTATTATTATTATTATGGTGACTTTTGCTTGAACTTATCTTTATTATTTGCTAAAGGTCAAGAGGATGCACTATACTTTGTTGATGAATAAAACTGGTATAGTGCCGATTTGTGTTATTTCACTTCATAACACTAATCAATTAGTGGGTTAGTGCTGAAGAAATCTTGCACGGTTTTTGATTTCTATCATTTTCCGGTCAATCTTGATGACCTTATTCGTGAAACATTTTAGATGTTTAATTAAATAAAACCTTTTCCATTAAAGTTTTATCCTTTAACCTCTTGTGGGCCGCAGTCCCCCCGGCGGATCCGGATTTTTGAAGCGATTTTGCCCCTTATGCATAAATAAATTGTATGAAAACAAAGGTCAGAATCGCTTGGGCCATTCTCGATCTTGACATAACGAATTACTGGATAGCATTTAGCCACTCTGAATAATTCAAATTAATTGCCAATGACGCGCCGGGTACCAAAGATGGCGGACAAAATGGCTGCCGCTTGATAATATGAACGCTGTCATATTCGAAGTCTATATTTATTAATTGTTTTTTATATAAATCCATTGTGGAAAGCGTAGATTTTAGTGATTATTAGGAAGTTCTTTTTATCTACATTATTTTGATGTAATTTTTGTATTATATCACAAAAGAAATGTTATAAAAATTGAATTCGTAAGAAAGGTGAGAACTGTCAAATATTTTACGTCGTATTGAAAAAAAAAAATTTTGTATGCTGGCTTTCAACAAGTTAACGTAGCAAATTAAGTTTTTTTAGAAAATGAGTTTCAAATTAGTTCAATATTTGTGCCTGAACTTCGCAAAATAAAAGAATAAAGCGGGCGACAAACGCGAAGTTCACATCAAAAAGATACTGCCTTATAAGTATCTTTTCTACCGACACACTATGTTATAAAATATTCCTTCCTACGGCAGGAGAAGGGGTCAGTTGAAATCGGAAGCGGTCGAGAGAATTTCATTTCTTTGTACTGGATATGTCACTCCTGTTTACGGCGAAGGGGGGGTCGAATAACTTTTCTGATATCGCAATCATAGCGGTCACGAAAAATAACACCGATTAGCGAAGATTCAAACCGCGATCACAGCACATCATATTTTTACGTCTGGCGGGTCTGTATGGGATTGTATGGCGAGCGCTACTGTGTTATAAATATCTTTTTGATGTGAACTTCGCGTTTGTTGCCCGCTTAACACTTTTTTTGTAATGTTTTTTTCTTGCATAAATCAAAACAGGCAACTGGTCTTGAGCGGGAATTTAAACTTTATCACCATCTACATAAAGAGTGTTATTGTTTATAACCCGATTCCAATTGTTACAAAATGTGTTACACAAACCTTATGTTTGAAATATTTTGTTTCTAGAATTTACAGAAAGGAAAAGTTTCTATGGCGGATATGGTTTTTGGAATGCAGATGAAAGATACTGGTATAAAAAGATATCCATATAGAGCCCGAACTCGTACAATCCAATACGCTATTACTTTGGTATTCAGTCAGTTCCATGAAGGGTGAGTAAACATGTTTTGGTTTTTTTAAAGTTAACCTATACTATAAATGACTATTGTGTCTTTTTCAAATGATTTTGACTTTTTCCAGATTTATTTATATTATTCCTTTTTTTCTTCAGGTATATCGAATCTTTGAAACAAAAACTCCTGTCTATTTACCCAATACAACAAAAGCTGAACCTCACTCAAAACTCAATGGAGATAAATTTAATCTATTACCCCGGAGAATTTAATTACTACGAGTTTGTTCCCTTATGTATGGCTTTCTTTGGATTATTTCTTTACATTTATTTCTCAGTGAGGAAAATAGAATTTGTGAAATCTAAAGTTGGACTTGCAATATCTGCCGTTGTGTCGGTAGCAGCGAGCCTCGTCATGTCTATTGGATTTTGTTTTTTCTTCGGCTTGACATTGAGTTTTCAAGGAAAAGAAATATTCCCATATCTTGTGATTCTTGTTGGCTTGGAAAACGTCTTTGTGCTAACAAAGAGTGTAATGTCTATTGATTCTAAGCTAGATGTAAAAATACGGCTGGCACAGGGACTAAGCAAAGAGGGCTGGTCAATAACCAAAAACTTACTCACTGAAATAACTATTCTTACAATCAGTTTGTTCACTTTCGTTGCCGTAATCCAACAGTTCAGCATTTTCATGATTGTCAGTTTGTTGGCCGACTTTTTGTTACAAATGTTCTTCTTTGTCACCGTTCTTGGGATAGACATAAAGAGGAAAGAAATGTCTCGCGACCAACCTACCTCCTTTGAATTCTACGGAGGATCCGGGAAGTATGTCCACCATGACTTTGGCACTCAGCAAAAGAAAAAGCCCTATGATTTGTTGAGCAAAAACTCAAATACGAAAACATCCATGCCAAGATCTAAATCTCATCCTAAACTAAACGGGATGGTAAATAATACGTACACAGATGTTGTCGTCAGCAACTTTCAGAATACATCAGCTGAGATCTTAAAAAATGGTGATACAAAGGTGCCGAAGCGTATACGATTGGTTAATGTTTGGGCTAGAACTAGATTTTTCCAACGAGCTTTTATGATATGGATGGTGGTGTGGATATCTATGATTGTGTATAGTTCGGGTGTTGTAGAAACATTATTTAACGAAACTATGGCAAATTCAAATGATCATACTAAAACTCAACATTTTACTAGTGACGAGATTACAAAGTCCGTGGAAAGTAAAACAGAATCCATAAGCGCCACTAAAGAAAAAAGTGAAAAGGAACCATCCAACACTTCTAACTTGGTAAGCCCGAGTATCTTTAATTTCACACCATTTTCTTCATCTTCGAACCACCTTGTAAACAGCGTGATGGAAAGTGTTGACTTTAACTCTGAAATTTTGAACAAGACGATGCAATTCTTTTCAATGAAGAATTTGGCATATCCGCATCCTTGGAGACGGCTGTCTGAATTTCATTGGTCGTCGGTTTTATCGCAGTACAATATATCAATAAGTGGGAGGTACATAGCGGTCTTGCCGCCTCTACTAATCCGTCATCGAGTTACCCCAGAAATGGCTGCCGCGGTTCACAATCCTGCGGAGAAAGACAGTTTCCTACCTCCATCACGATGGAATGCGTTGGCTGCTGCCTTAGATCCCTTGGACTTTACAGGTGAGCGTTTTCTTTCATCTACAGGACAGTAAAACTATTTATCATTTTGTATAACTCAATCTTAACTTTTAGTAGTTGACGAATACGAGATATATTAATGCACTGTCCATCAACTGTTCTCCTGTTGATTTCAGACATTGAAATAGATGAATCTTTTCACATTCCGCATTTCCATGAGCAATCTACTTGGGGCTCTCATTTGGAAACCGAGCTCCCGTTCTATCCCACTTCACCCATGGAAATCTTTCTGTTGTCAATGTTGTGCACTATAAGTTCCCTGGTCATAGCCTACATGATGGTTGTTCTTTATAGGTAAAATAATGCTATATTGTATAATATAATGTACATAATACTTAATCAATGCAATCAATTTACATAACTGATAATTTGTCTAAAATATTACAGGTGCGTCTGTACTCGGAATTATGCCGAATGGAGGACAAGTTGGACCAAGGATGGTCAAAGATTGTCAAGAAATCCACCATCTTTACAGGTAATAATATTTAAAAAAAATGTTTATTTCATCTTGGGGACGTGCGTCTTAAAAATTACACGGAAAAGCGCACATTTAAATTTATTGTACCATATGGACAAAACTGTATATATGGACAAAACTGTTTAATATAAATAACAGAACATCTATTTAATATGTATGAAAAAAGCGTTTTATTAAAACCATGCAACATAATTGCAGCTTTCAACACTAATAAAACTTTGCCATAACTGATGCAGTCTTTAGGAAAAAAGCTATTTAAAATAATAAAAATATAAAAAGCAATGTTGGCTGTTGTATGCTGATATTTCGGTTCTGATTTCTAACAGTATGGAAGATCTACAGTCTCTCGTGTCTGGATGAATGAAGTATGTATGAAGAATGAGTTAATGCTGGATGTTAGTAAGTCTAAAATATTGGTGTTTAAAAGAAAAAGTACTAAAACAGTGTGCAAAATAGTTGCGAATGATGAATATTTGGAGCAGGTGGATGAATTTGTGTATTTGGGAAGTATGTTTACGAGAGATGAGAAGGCTGATAGAGATATTGAAAGAAAGGGAAAATGCGGGTAACTCAATCAATGGAGGACTGAATGCTGTGGTATTGCTAATATCTAAAAATGAATTTACATGAGCAGAATGCTCATAGCGCTTACTTATCTCACGGCTTTAGAAACACAGAAATAAACAAGGAGGGTTCAGTGTTACAGTCTTGGTTGCCACCAACTCTTTTATCGTATTCTCTGTGTTTTTCTATTTCAGATTATTAATATTATGGTAAAATAATAAAGTACGTCATGTAATAATATAATAAGAATATGCTATTAACTTTTAGATTGTCATGGAGGCCGTGCCGATAATAGTTGCCGGACACAACCAAGAGGTGGAATGCCTCGTCACTGACGGGGAGCGAGTGGTTAGCTCATGTCTGCAAGGATCCATCAAGGTGTGGGACTTCACCAACGGAGAAATTATCACCAACATCAACAGAAATATGTAAACTTTTAATTTTTCAATAACGACGCTGTGAAAACACAAATAATAGTAAATTTTTTTGAATTTTACTAATATAATAGTGAATTGGTCATTAGAATAGAAATTATGAACTAAAATATTATATGAATATCATATCAAATATCGCAAATCACCCTGATGCACATGGCATTTCAATGTATGCGTCAATCTAATAAAATGCAATGTTGCTAGTTCTATTGCAGATCAAGTTAAAGACTTTTTTTATTAGTAATAATTCAAAATCGAAAATGTACAGTCCTTATTCAATGTGTGACTAAAACACCGTTTAACGGTTGGAATTTTTTTTTTTGGGTAAGGTTGTTGCAGTGTATTACTTTCTTTTTTTAAAATAACAGAAAATTGTGTGAAAAATGTGAAAATTCGTGTTATTTACCCGAACAATGCTAATTTGATATTGTTCTCGTAAAAATGGCAATAATGCTAAATTCTCAGGTCCCTATTAATCCTCTGAATTGAACTCCATGACATTTCAGACATCTCACAGAGTTAATCAATGGTTCGGCGACGGTCTCCACGACGAGGGCGTTGATTTTGTCTACGTTTTTGTCAGTTTTTGACGTTGAGAGGTTGACATTTTTGAACGTGGTTTATCTTCAATTGACATTTCTCCATTTTTATAATGTGAAAACCACTCATAGACTGGTTTTACTTAGGGCAGCATTCCCATAAGCAGTCTTAAGTATAGTTTCTGAGGCCGATTTCTCCAACAAGAAACAAAATTTCACAGCCGTGCGTTGCTCTCGATATCACGCTTTCGCCGCTGCTATCACGCTTTCGCCGAAATGTAAAAAGTGGTTTTACTAAAAAATTTATCACGGGTGAACCGATGCACTCACAGCGACACAACTTCGCACACTGACTCAAAAGGAGTGACCCTAACTTGGAACACTTGGTTGAACAATGGGTTTCCTCTTCCTCTCCACCACAGCACAATTCTCGTTACTCTTGGGTCCCCCCTCGTATTAACATAGTATGGTTCGTCACCCAGATAGTTAAACAAATATCCAGTCATGTCACTTCTAGGTCATTATTTGAAGGAGGATACATAATACAATTGACCTCTCTTTTGTGATGATTTATGTTACTATCTGATTTCTCTATTGACAAACTGCGTATGTTATTATTTAGTTTAAATGTGCTTACCACCTTCACGCATTTTATTTTTAATTAATTATTTCAGGTTTTTTGAGCTACAAAATGAAGTATGCAATAAACTTCAATCAGAAAAAGGCAAGGGACAATGCTCCAGATTTGATGAAGGTATTATTATTTAATTTACCTACCCATGATTACCATGTAAATATATAATAATAGTTTTGGGATTTACAAATTAAATCCGCCCCCCCTCAATTTGTAAAACATTTTTATTTTTAAATAAAAATTTTAATATTGTTTATTCTCAGTACAAAAATTAATTTGTTAAATAATTGTTTTTTTCAACAGCTCTACATCACAGCGATGATGGCCAAAAGGTATGTTTAGATTAACAAATATTAATCGAAATTTCATTGATTAACTAATTACGTATACAGTTTATGTCGTACTTGTGTAAAATAATTTACTTTCTGTTTATGACATGTATTATTATGTATTTAAAGTATTGTGACAAATTTATATACGTTTTATGTCAAAGTAGCTAGTTTAGTTGTGTTCTAATGCTTATGTTATTTACCACAGCATGTAGACAGTTCGGCTGAGTGCATCCTCGCTGGGAGACCAAACAAAATGTGGCAAAGTCAATTTAAATTCAAGAAAAGTTCCCTCAACCAAAAGCCGGAAGACCGTCGGCGTTGCTCATCTATAACGGGAAAGGATAAAACCATATATGACTTCGCATTGCAACACAGGTACATAATCCATCCGTCATTATTGACATAACTATCTAAACCTGATGTAGTTTAGTTGCAGGGGTTGGCAGAGAGGACATTGTTTTGCTTCATTCCTCGATCGTCCCAGACTTTTGACATTGCCCGATTCAAATATCTGTGTCATCTATTCCTCTATTTGTGTCATGTCTCCGACGCCTCATCTGTTCTCCTTACACTTTTTTCTTCTTTCATTCGCTCTACTTGCCCAAACCATCTAAGCGTGCCCTTCTTAATCGTACTCATTAAGTATAAATCAACCTTGCATTCTTCGCAAATCTCTACATTTTTAAACGATCATACATGGTTTTGCCTCACGTATCTCAGATCTGTCATATCTACAGTATTCAGTCTATTTCCTTCCTCTATCATTTCTATATTTCACTTGCATGCATCAGGATAAGTACCCGCACTCCATTATGGACTATTAGCTTTGCTTCTTTGAACATTTTTGCATTTAAAAAATAAGCTTTTCCCACATTTTTGCCCTCTTCTATGAAGTGCTTCGAGTAAAAGTTGTTTGAAATTTTATACAAAAACATTTTTTGTGGATTTTCTAAACTTTATTTCGCACAAGAGCTTGGGGAAATTTCCAAAATGAAGAAAGGGGGAAGGTTAGAAAGTCTAGACAAAACATACATAATTTCATTTCAATAAACATTTCGATAAGAGGTCTCTCACCATTGCAATACTGTGTATTTTCAACTCTGGTTGGCCATGATTTTCTTCCGTTATCCATGTTTGATGTTTATATTATTAATTTACTTTATTCTAGAATGTTATATGATGGCAGCTCTGCATCCAGTGCATTAAACATACCGAAAAGCGAAAACAGTTCTACAGAAGATGACCGAACTACAAAATCGTCATTGAATAGTGTGGAATTTGATTCAACCCTACCAAATTGTGATAATTTAGAGCCAGAGGACGGCGATAAAATAAATTGTGATATTTCGGAGGCCCGTAATTGTGTTTGTATCGAACACGGGAACAATGACTGTGATGTGTGTTGTGCGGACGCAAATATTGCGGACAACGAAAGCTTGTTTATTTCTAATGAAGTTAACGGTCCATTTCTTTTCAAAAAGTGTAGTGACTCTCCTTGTAATAGATATGTATCAAACGATTTAGAAACCACTGCTGATGCCAGTCATTTAAGTGACTCTGTGAATGATATGTGTTTTGTGTCGCCTCCGGCTATTTGGTGCATGGACATAATGGATGATATCATTGTGATTGGTTGTGCCAACGGGCGGCTGGAGTTTTGGGAAGCATCGTCTGGAAAATTAAAAGTGAGTTACTTTGACTTTTGAAATACGGTCATCTTGCTAAACTATGTAATAATGACTTCTCTCTTTTTTGATTCACCTAAATACATTTAAAGGATTTTTAAAGTATGCTACTGTGTACTGAGAGCATTTTGTGAATTTTCTTTGTATTGTATTTGATTTTTTAAAATTATTACTTCCATCCAAAAAATGGAAATTTCCATAAAATCTTGTCAGTTTACAACAAATAAAAACAAACTTTTTGTACTGGAAAACGATAATGTCAAATTAAATATTAAAATGCCACCAAAAGATGCTGAAACATGCATAAATCAACATAATTTGGAGTTTCAACAATTTGGAGAATCAACATAAGTTTCAAGCTCACTCACATTATGATCAGTCTCAATGTGATTGTTGAAAAAACGTTGTAAAATGTTGAAACGAACTGAGAATGGTATATTGGGAAAGTTATATATCAAAAATTCATTGTGGAGCTGAACATAGATTTGATTATCAACCAAATGTGTCGATTGAATCAACCCCCCTTTTTAAATTTAGAATGACAATATCACTTTTAGGGCTATCTGTTTCAACAGAAAGCTAAATCGTAAGCTAAATTTAAATGTTAACCATCGCTTAAAGTAACATGGATGTTAAATAGGACCACATGCTGTTTCATGTGTACTTTTGCTAAAGTAAAAGTTATTACATAGTTTGGTGAGTCTAAAAAGCACAATATTTCCCAAAAATATGTGAAAAAACTCACTGCAATATTTTGGTGGGGCCACACCAAAAATAAAATTTGTAAACCACAACAACTGTAAAAATATCCCGTCATATTTTGTTTCACATTGTTGTTGGATCTGACAGCTTTGTTCCTAGACAAATATTTGTGTCAGTATTTAAAAATAAATGATGACCAGTTGTAACATATACAATATTACACGAAAAAAAAAAAATTAATTTCCAATCCAGTGGTTGTAATTATTTCTTAATTTGATGTGTCACAAATTTTGCGGAAAGTAAAAGCAAAAGTTGTAGTGATGTAAAACAGGCTGTTAAATCATTTAAAAAATGCTTTTTAGTGAATTTTAACAATTTATATTACTCTAGCAAGCTTTGAAACAGACAGCGCCCTTAGGTAGATTTAAAAGTATCATTGGGGTGATTATCTTACTCTGTTACTCACTGCATATATATTTTTAATGTTTTCAGTGCATATTTGACGATGGTTACAGCGGCGGGGTGAGTCACGTTACGGTACAGGAGGAGTTAGTGCTCGTGGCAGCGCGCCTCAGCGGACATCTCGACCTTTTGCAGCTCAATCATCCCTCAAATATAGCACAAAAGAAATGTAAACATATTTCCATATTTTTTATAATTTTTTTACATATCACCGGTTTATCACTCATCGAGTACTTTCAGGTTTGGTTCGTCCTCAAAATTTTGTGGCACCGAACCTGTTAAATAATATTTTGATATGTTATACTTACAAAATTCCAATTTCCATTAACTATTTTAAGATTTATTGGTATCTTATATAGTTTATATTTTCAGCACATGTCCGGACAAGCTCTGCTGGATCTTTATCCATCAACAATGTGCATAACAGATTTGCGCACAAATCTCCTTCAAGGTTACGCAATGTGTTTAACCAAGAGCCGTCAGCTTTTTCATTTGACAATGAAGGTAAGATATTAATTATAAATAAGGATATTAATATATCGTCGGTGTTCAGGCAAAAGTCATCAAACCACAACACAAATTTGAGATACTGCAAATTAGAAATCTGAAATATGTTACATAAACTTTAAAATACGATATTAAAGTTTGTGTAAAATAATTTTTAACGTTTTATCTACCAGCATAATAATATAAATTTTTAAAAAATAACATTTATACAACAGTCAAATTTAGACATCTCAAAACTTGTGTATGTGGGTTGGTAATTTTTGCCTGATCGCCGATGATATTATACATTCAGTCATCGGTAGTTTCTCTTGGAGGGTCTTGACCAACTTCAGGAAATTCCACTCCCGCTGTTTCCTTTTAGTTTCCTTTGCCTAAGACTGACTTATTGGCATCCTCACCATCCACACTCCTTGGTCCTGTTCTAAGGTCGAACCTCTTCTATGGTCAGTTTTCTTCCATTCTTGCTACTTAACCTACCCAATAGAACCGACCCAGTTTTAACAAAGTAATTGTGTCACATCTTAAATTATTATGTTAAACTTAGATACCTGAAATATATTGGTTTTCTAGGTTCTACTGAAGGTTTGTGCTGCGTTCGTCTAAATATGATAAGGGCTCATCAGCAGCCGATTTCAGTTCTAGAATGTGATGGTCGTAGAATTTTAACTGGAAGTCAGGATCACACAATTAAGGTTGGTCATTAGTCTCTTGTCCACTTGAATTCATTTATTAATATCAAATCATTAACCCCTCATTTGTCATAAGTCGCCAGTTGGCAGGTGACAGTCTAGAGGTTAAAAAAATAAAATGCGATTTTAACCCTTTTGTATAAAGAAACTGTACAAAGGACAAGGTCAGAATCGCTTGCGCCAATATTATTCCAGAATTTGCTTTTTATTACAGTACTCTAGCGTCTCATTATGCTCTGATATTAATGTTCTATGGAATATGGCCTTAACCTATTAACTGTCATCCGACATTCAAGAGGTTAACCGCTTGGACACATAAGCTTGTTTTCACGATAATTTAACGTGGGTAGACATAGGAATGACGTATTGCCCCGTACCTGAGTTATTAAAGGGCTGAAGTTTGATTCAAAATAGTTTTGAACACCCGACTGCAGTCCTCTCGAAAGGAAGTTGTGGTACCCCGCGGAAGTCTTTGATGTAGTATTTGAATATATGTACCAGAAATCTTAAGAAATATCGCACTTCCTTTAGAAAAGTGTTGTAAGTCAAAAAAATTCATTTTACAGGAGAGTAACGAGTTTGAGGAGAAAACAAGTGAATGAATGATGAACAAGTGGTTCCCCGAAAAGAGATACTTGCGACATCTTGCGGAGATGGAGTGATCTAACTTAAATACGGTTTTTATGGGGCATAGATAATCACAACCACTTTACTTTTTAGAGATAAAACGTTAAATAGATATTTTTGACTTACGACACTTTTCTACGGGATGTGTGATATGTTTTCATGATTGTTAAGATAATATTGATATTTGTTATATTTCAGGTGTTTGCCATGAGCAATCCTTACCTCTCTCAGCTCTATGCATTACATGGGCACTATGGTCCTATAACCTGTATCTTCATTGACCGCATTTCCCCATCAGTCTGTGGAAGTGGATCTCAAGATGGAAAACTTTGTGTCTGGGATCTTTTGACGGGTTCGTATTATTGTTAATTGTTTATGGGTAAAATACTTATCTTTTTAAGCATTTTCCTCTATAAAAAAAGTAGAATCTCTGGTTTCTTAATTCAGTTTTATTCCTACACTGTATAGACGTGGACGAGGGTTATAAGCTCAGTTCAGTTCAGTCTAGCCCATTATCTTGATTGTGAATGTATTGATGGCACATTGATGGACTGACAGACGATGTTTCACGATCGGTCAGACTGACGACTCCTCGAAAACGCTTTCTTTTTTGAAAAAATTATGGATTGCAAGCTATATATAACATAGCTGTAGGCTACTAACAAACGTGTTAAAAGGAAACCATAGACTAAAAATGGCTACTGAAAAGGGATCTCTACACGCATTTGAACTTATTGAATGAATTAAGAGGCACGATGGAATAGGAAGACTATGAAAAGAATTATCGTATGAAAGATGTCAGTTTTGATTGCTTGTTGAAATTGTGAAGTGATTCTTGAAAAGAAAAACTGGCTGTAACCTTACGATTAACCTTATGTTTTGATACTTGGAGAAACATTAAAAATCTTAAGA
The DNA here is from genome assembly GCA_951813805.1 of Limnephilus auricula. Taxonomy (NCBI): domain Eukaryota; kingdom Metazoa; phylum Arthropoda; class Insecta; order Trichoptera; family Limnephilidae; genus Limnephilus; species Limnephilus auricula. The sequence goes on from OX638391.1 coordinate 3,582,993, forward strand.
TTTTTAGTTATAATGTAATTAATAATAAAATGTTATTCGGTTAGCAGCTGTTGGAAAGCCTCATTTCTCTTGTTGTATTTGTTAATATGTATTTTATCCCGGAGATTAGGCGAATGATTAGGCGAATGAATGGCGAATGATTCTAATGCGAATATAAAACCTTTCTCCGGCTCTAAAGCGTCCTTGACCGCTGCACCTGTGTGTGTCTCCATCGCTGACTGAGCGGTGACATCGCATCGACCACCTCCAATTCCAAAACTTGGGACTCTAAATAAGTGGTAATATCCAGTTTGATTGTTTACAGGAGCGTGCGTGTACAGCTTGCAAGCTCACGACGGACCCATCTGCAACCTGAGCTACACAGCCTCCTACGTCATGACCATTGGGGGCGATGAAAAGCTCTGCATTTGGGACAGATTCAGGGGTCATCTTCTCAATTCCGTTCACATTGTGAGTTCAATTACTTTACCAGATATCAATACAAATAAGCAGGGTGTTAAGGGACATACTTGACTTACTTTAACTAGTGACTTTTTTAATGTTCGATTCTTTTTTTTCTTATTTTATTATTATTTATTTATTTATTTTAAATCAAACAAAAAAAAATTCTTCCACTTTTGTGGTATGTCACAGGTCAATTAGCCGACTAACCGCCCAGCCCCTGACTCCGTCCCTAACGGTCCAATACCTATTGATTTTTTTGTTTTTAGTTGAAAAAAATGTCACCGGAGACCAAAATTTTATTTATTTATTAAAGAATTTTATACATAGTGTACATATTGTGTTATTTCGCCCGCCATGCTAGGGATGTCCCTGTGTTATGGCGGGTGAAGTATGCAGATTATATGGGTAATGAAGTACATTTACTGATTATATAATAATTATGATAATGAGGTTTACAGTTAATGCAGAAATGAATTTATGATAATGAAATTTACATATAATATAGTAATTGATGATAATGATGTTTACAGGTAATACATATAACAAGGAATTTATGACAATGAAATTTACAGATAAAATAATAATTGATAGATGAAATTTCATTTATATTTTTTAGTTAGAAAATCTCTGTGTAAAGCTTGGGCAATGTTGTGGACTTCAGTTATGTATCAGTCAATAAAATTAATATAATACAATTCCTTTCAACTCCTAGGCTCCAAACGGATCAATGAAATTGAATGTCTGTTTATTTATTTATTTTAAACGCCTATAGGGCTTTTACATGTTTTGATCAATTACAGTGAAAATAAGAGTTGATAAAATATAAGGAATATAATATAGGTTACATTAAATATATGTGTTGACAAAATGTAGGTAATATAGAATATAATTGAAGTAAAAATAGATAGTCTGCCAATATTCTAAAAATCAACAATAATATTCATATTATTGTTGATTATTATTTAGAAAATATTATGTCATTTTGGAATACAGATTTATTTATCAATTTAAAGGGTAAGAAAATAGTAGTACCGGGCATTTCAATAAAAAGAGGAATTTTTCAAGGAGACTCGTTGAGTCCTCTTTGGTTTTGCTTAGCATTAAATCCTCTGTCCAAAATGTTAATAAAAAGCAAGTTTGGAATAAAAATTAAGGGAAATACAGGAGAGAGTAGTACAATTTCGCATCTATTATATATGGATGATATAAAATTATTTTCAAATTCTGAATCAAATTTAGAAAAAATGATTAAGGTAGTTAAAATTTTTTCAGATGATATTAAAATGACTTTTGGTCTAGATAAATGTAGAACGATCCATATAGAGAAAGGCAAAATTATAGATGGAGATGAGGGTATATTTAGAAATTTTAAAATTAAAAGTATGAAAGGGGATGAGGTTTATAAATACTTAGGATACCCGCAATCGAATAGATTAGATCATACTAGTATTAAAAATGATATTAGGATTAAATTTCAAACTAGGATAAGAAAAATTTTAAAATGCAATCTATCTGCTAAAAATTTAGTAAAGGCAATAAATAGTTGGGCAATACCTCTATTAACGTACTCATTTGGTATAATTAAATGGTCGAACACAGATTTAGATAGCTTAGAACGATTAATTAGAACTACGTTAACAAAGTTTAATTGTCATCATCCAAATTCAGCTATAGAACGAATTAATTTACCTAGAAATTTAGGAGGTAGAGGTATAGTCAAAATTACTTCTTTAAAACAAAATCAGGTAGAAATGTTAAGAAATTTTTTTCATAGAAAAGCTAATAGCTCAGAGCTGCATAAAATAATTTGCAAGGCAGATAGAAATATTTCACCTTTAAATTTATACGACGAGAATGCCAACATTTTTATAAATACCAACCAGGAATTATTAGATTCCTGGTCAAATAAAATTATTCACGCAAAACACTTCAATTATCTCAACCAAACGTATGTTGACAAACTTTCGTCAAACAAATGGTTGAGTATTGGAGAGTTGAGCGCAGAAATAGAAGGTTTTATGCTTGCTATTCAAGATAGAGTAATTAATACCAAAAATTATAGGAAGCATATAATCAAAGATCCAAATCAAATTGATGATTTATGTAGAAAATGTATGGCTTTTCCGGAAACTATAGAACACATTATATCAGGATGTTCTATATTAGCACCGTCTGAGTATACATTTAGGCACAATCAGGTTTTAAAAATAATTCACCAAAGTTTGGTAATTAAACATAACTTGATTGACTGTCATAATATAGTACCATATTATGAATACGAACCAAATTCATTTTTAGAAAATAATTTCTTTAAAATTTACTATGATAAAACTATACTAACAGACAGACCAATTGGTCATAATAGACCTGATATAGTTTTACATGACAAAATTAAAAAAATAACTTATATTATTGATGTAGCTATTCCAAATTCCTGTAATATTCAAAAATCTGTTTCTGAAAAAATAAGAAAGTATACAGATTTAGGAAATGAAATTAAAAGAATTTGGCATTCTCAGACTATAAAAATATTACCTTTTGTTATTTCGGCTACTGGCATTATACCTAGCTCTCTTATTAAAAATTTAGGCATATTAGATTTGTCAAAGAATTTGTATATAAAAATGCAAAAATCAGTCATTTTAAATACATGTAGAATTACGAAAGATTTTTTAAATATTTATATTGAGGGATCAGTAGGATTTATCGGTCAAATTAGGAATTCCACAGAGCCGAACCCTCTGATATGAAAATATCTGGAGACGGTGAATTATATTCCCATTTAATAGTTTGGTAGATTAACGTGTTGTTCTTGTATTGTTTTGTATTAATTATACTTATATAATACACTTGCATAACGTGGATTTACTAGATGATCATTTATATGGAAAAGTGTATGAAAGGGTTTAGTTTTTCCTATGGGAAAAACTAAACCCGTTCCTGTAAATCTGGTGAAAAAAAAAATCCATTTAAAAACTTTAAAAAATATATTTTATCTTCTATCATTTAAAGCTGATATTGTGAATTATTTATTTTTAGTTTATAATAATATTATATATATATTATTTACCTTTTTAGTCATTCTTGTTTATCACTTACTTTTGGATTTTTAGATAATTATTTTTGTTGCTATTTTGTTAGGATGCATTGAAATTAAATCACCCATGTATGTAAATGTTTGGGCAACATGCCTGCGAAATAAAAAAAAAAAATATGCGTTTATCATTTGGTAATTACAGTTTTGATAATTTTTGTATTAATAATATGAATGTTTTGTGTGTAGGGTCAAGGAGCCGGTGGTTGTGGTTTGCTGAGCCTCACGCACTCGCTGGTGGTGACCGGGGGGCGCGGAGGCCTAACGGTGTGGGACGCCAGCACAGGAATGGCGGTGCGCAAGGTTCATTTAGGTAAATAAATCATGCAAAACCTCTCTAATTCTAAGGAAGTGTTCATTTTGGTAAAGCCATTATCCACAATATTAGAGAAATGGTGATGGAAAGAATGACTGGAGAGGGTAGGTGCTACAAAACTACATGTACGTGGTACCACCAAAGCCATTTAGACCGTGGTATACTCTCATATATGTCCTAAAAAAATTTTTTTTAACTCTATCATTGTTTGATTGACTTGTAATATTTTTTTTCGTAGGTTAACATTATTTGCCTACGGCATTAAATCACCATATTACGTGGCTGCCTGTTTCATGGTGACCTATGGAGTATAGTTACTTTGTATGAAGTGTAGTGTAAACAAAAATTATAATGGAAAGTAGAAAAATAGAAAGGAGAAAAAACATCCATAGGGATTAGATTACAGTGAAACCCTCTTGTGAAGCTTTCCAAGGGACCAAAAAAAAAAACTTCTTAGGCGGGAAAACCTTATAAGCGAGATAAATTGGGCCATTGCATCTACAAGGGACCGAAAAAACCAAAATTCTTAAGCAGTAAAACATCTGTATATTGTCACATAGTTCGACCGGGAGTGACGTGCCTCCGCACGGTAACTCTAGTTCAATAAAAAATGGATGTACTAACATTAATAGAAAACATAAAAAGTGATCTGAAAAACATTACAACCGTAAAGGACTCAAAAATTAGAAATAACCTAGAACAAACGATCCAATTACTAGAAGAAGCATGGAAACGGGAAAAAAACCATTTCCAAGAAAAAATTATTGAACTTCAGCAAAAAGTCATCATCAAGCTTGAAAAAAATAATGAACAAAAATCCTATGCAATGGTTTTAAAAGAAAGAACTGTTCAAATCGAAGAACCCAAATTTGCAGTCTTAATAACCGCTGAAGGCAAAGAAACATCTGAAGACATAAAGAGTATTATCACAAAAACAATAAAAGCGCCTAACCTCGGAATTGGAATAAATGGAATAAAAAAAGCAACAAATAATAAAATAATTATGACCTGCTCCAATAAAGAAGATGCTGAAAAATTGAAAGCAGAAATAAATAAAAATAAAAATGGAATATCTGCCGCAGAATTAAAAAAGAAGAGGCCATGCATGATTATTAAAGGTGTCGGAGGGGAGTATAACGAAGAAAATTTTTTAAATGACCTTATTCTGCAAAATAGCGAACTAAACGATATAACAAATGAGTCCATAAAAGTAACAAAAATATTAAAAAACAGAAAAAGTGATCAACTCCGTAATGTGATAATAGAAACAACAGGCCCGATCCGAAAGACGTTACTAGAAAAACAACGAGTTAATATAGGCTTTGTCCGAGCTCACATCGAAGATTGCAACCCCCTCATGCAATGTTTTCACTGTTTAGCATATGGACACACATCCCTAAAATGCCTGAACAAAATGAACAAGCCCAGATGCATACACTGTGCAAAAAACCACAAATTTAGTGAATGCGAAAAAACCAAAGATATGGTCAAATGCTACAACTGCGACAAAAACAACAATTTATTCGGAACAAAAAATAATACTGAACATAGTGCAAATAGCGAAAAATGTACTTACCGAAAAAGAATGTCTATCATAGCACAACAGAGAATCGATTATGAATAAGTTATGGATGATTTTCTAACCGAGGAAATTGACAAATTAACAGATGTTTCACAGTACATTTGCGAAGATTCAAAACAATGTAATGAACTACTAAAAAAAGTCCCAAATGCTTTCACTGTTCTTCACCAAAACATCAGAAGTTTACAAAAAAACCTGGATGAACTTATATTAACACTTAACCTTCTTGAAACATTACCGGACCTCATTGTATTAACGGAAGCACACTTAAACATAAACAATGCTGGCACACTGTACAATATTCCGAATTACACATTCTATCCGTCCACTACCCATATTAACAAAACCAGTGGTATCGCATTGTTTATTCTAAATAAATATAAAAATGTTACAGTCACAGAAATTAAAATGCAATTAGCGAACTGTCTAAAACTGAATGTAAAAGTGAACGAAATTATGTACAATATTATCGCAATCTACCGCACGCACGGATCAAACCCCACAAATTTCATTACAGAAATGGAACAATTATTACTGACTCTAAAAGGTACCTGTAATATTGTTATTGGTGACATCAACATAAACATTGGACATTGGATACAAAATCGAACAAAAGAGGATTATATAAATGTAATGACATCGCTAAATTATAAATCATATATAAATAATGCAACACGAAATGTCAGTGGACAAATCCCTTCCTGTATCGACCACATATGGTGCAACTCAAACAACACTGAAAAAAACATGTCAATATTATGGAAAACTAGCATAACTGACCACTACACCTGTATATTCGTCAACAACATAGATAAAAGAAGTACCAACCCCAACAATTCTGTCAAAATAAAATACGAAAAAAAATATTTAAATATGAAAACGTTAGAAGAAAACCTTAAAATGGAAACCTGGGCATCAATATTTGAATCAGATAATCCAAATACTTGTGCAGGGAATTTCGAAACAGTTTTCCTGAATCACATAAACCTATCTACAAAAATACTTGTTTCGAAAACAAAATCTAAGCACAGATTAATAAAACCATGGATGACCCATGGATTAGTGATTTCAATCAGAAATAAGGAAAAATACTATCACCAGTCTAAAAAATTTCCAAACGACGAAAAAATCACTACTTTCTACAAGAAATACCGAAACAAACTTGCGCTCTTAATAAGACTAACAAAAGAAAAGTATTTTCGTAATAAAATAAAAAATGCTGGTCAAGACAGCAAAGAGTTCTGGAAAATCATCAATACAATAATCAACAAAGGCACAAAACAAAAATTACCAAAAGAAGTTACTCATCAAGGAATCAATACTGAGACAGAAAATAACCCAAAACTATGTGGTAATATTTTTAATGATTATTTTGTTAATGTTGGCACTAATCTTGCTAGTAATATTATCATAGACAAAAAACAAACTCATCAACCAGAGCTAAACCCAGATTTTGAAGAAGGTTTCCACACATTTGTTTCAGTAACTGATAAAGAAGTTGAAAACGCTATAATGAGTTTACGAGGATCAGCAAGCCCTGGCTACGACAATATAACTGTTAAAACATTAAAAGCTGTACGTGAGGAAATCAGTAAACCAATTGCACACATAATAAATAAAAGCCTAGAGAAGGGTATATTCCCGAACAACTATAAGAAGACTATTGTCACCCCTGTTTTTAAATCTGGTGATGAAAAAAATATCTCAAACTATCGTCCCATAGCACTCACATCAAACATAGCAAAAATCTATGAAAAAATTGTTAAAAAACAACTCAACAATTACATAAAAGAAAAAAAGATAATGAGCCCAAACCAGTTTGGATTTAGGGACAATCTCAGCACACAGGATGCGATTGCTAAATTAACGTCAACAATTATGCAAAAGTTAGATAATGGAAAAAAATGTCTTGGAATCTTCATTGATCTCCGCAAGGCATTTGATAGCATATCACATTCCAAACTCACTAAGAAATTAATGCAAATTGGTTTAGACGGAATAGTGCTATCATGGTTTCAAAGTTATCTAAAAGAGAGATTTCAATATGTCAAAATAAATAATACCCTAAGTGAACCCAAAACCTCATCATTTGGCATACCACAAGGAACTGTCATCGGACCAATCCTTTTCATTATATATGTAAATCAAATGTTCACTCTTCCGATTGTTGGAGATATCATATCTTATGCAGATGACACTGTAGTTATCACTAAAGGGAAATCATGGGAGGAAACCATGAGACAGGCAAATATCAATATAAACATTCTCAAAACATGGTTCGACCTAAATTGTCTCTCACTAAATACTGAGAAAACATATTTTATCCCTTTCTCATTGAAAGAAAAAAATGTTGAAAAAAATATTACTATTAAAATCCATTCATCGCAGTGTGAAAACAAAAATGAATGCGACAATGCAAATTGTTTACCAATAACATGCAAAAATAGTATAAAGTACCTGGGTATCATAATAGATAGGCACTTAAAATGGAACGAACAAGTCCAAAATACGGTAACCAGAGTAAGAAAACTTATTTACATGTTCATTAGATTGAGAAACATCCTATCATCTAGTATGATTAAAACTATTTATTTTTCCCTTGCACAATCTATTCTACAATATGGTATAATCGGGTGGGGGGGGACTTTCAAAACCAACCTTTTGCCTGTAGAAAGGGCACAGAGGTTGATTCTAAAAGTCATCCTACGAAAACCCTCTGTATTTCCAACAACACAATTATTTAACTCCTTTAAAGTTCTCAGCCTAAATAAAATCTTCAAAAAAAACTCATTATTACAAACCCACAAAGATCATTTTAATGATTTAATAACATTCACAAAAATAAGTAACCGGTCAAGATCACGTGGAAACTTAGAAATCCCTAAATTTAAAACAAGTGCTTATCAACACCATTATACCTATCAAGGTATAAAATTTTTTAACGCCCTCCCATATAAAATAAAAACAGAAATAAATTACAATGCCTTTAAAACACAAATCAAACAACTACTAGATCAACCCAACAATAACTATAAATTTTAAATTGTAACCTATTAATTACAATTGATCAACTATTTTATTATAATATTAAGTATTTTAGTATATAATTAATTATTTTATTTCAACATTAATAACCAAAAAAATAAATATATAAAAATATTTATTTTTTTCTTTTTTAACATATCCTCCAAAAATATTCCATCAACATTGAACTACCAAAGGATTATTGTCACAACTCAATATTATGTACTGCTTTTACAGCATTATCAGCTCATCTACTCAACTGCTAGAATCAAATCCATGTACCTAACACCTCTGTTAATTATATATAATACCTACCTATAAATTGAAATGTAATAATATTATTTTATTTCACTACATCTATATTCTTACTTTTACTTATCTATTTCTGTATATCCAACTTAATAACTGATATGATACTCAATTCCACTATCAATGTATATTTGTTAACATCCTATATAAGTTTATTGTATTTTGTTACCTCAAATTTTTTCTTCTATTTTATTTTTTCTCTTACCTTTGTAATGGCACTACTCCCCAATTCAAACACGAGAAATGTTTTTCTTTATTGAATTGGGTAGATTTCGTTAAAAAAACTATTTTTATTGTAATTATCCAAAGAATTATGTAATATTAAAGACTTATGATTTTCTTTTGTAAATAAAAAAATTTAAAAAAAAAAAAAAAAAAAAAAAAAAAAAAAAATCTTAAGCGAGAACTTCTTAAGAGGGTTTCACTGTATATACATACATAACTATTTTTTATTTGTGTGCACATGTGTACATAGGTGCACACTTACATACACATATCAACACATACACACACACACACACATCCTCACACATATAAACAATATGTATATATATATATACACACACACACACACACACACCTGTATCTGAATACCAGAAAAAGGCTACCATATAAAACTCATCAAAAAGTTCCCAAGCGCCTTCCCGAAAAAAGTGGTATTTGGCTATCGACTTTATTTCAATTGTCAAATTATTGAAGATTTTAGGAGCAAAAATGTTAAACTGTGACTGGGCCATTGATTATTATGCAAATTAATTTTTGAAAAGCTTGTATAAATACAAATCTTCTGATAAATTGTAGAGAAGATACCTGGCGTACGTTCATCAAATTAATTTAATTTTTCTTTCTTTTTCAGGTCATAATGACGGGTGCATCTTTGTCAGACAAATTTTACCCCTGAAGGATTCAATAGTTTGCGACTACGCAAACCAGCTGCGGATAATTCGTTTTCCTCACGTTACGAAAGTTGACACGCACGAGGCTAACAAGCGTGAATAACATCTTAATTTTCATACGGCGCTTAAACCGATTGCAATAACCGCAATAAAAACTGGTGAAATTTCTGAATCCCGGTCATTTTCACATTACGCGTGCTTACCGTTCGGAAAAGGAAAAATTATATTAAGCAAGTGAAGACTGAAAACATCACTAAAAAATATTATTTATTGTTTTGTGACTTTATTACTATTCATTCCTATCTAATCTATCATCACCGTACTCTATTCTATTCGATCTGAGATCTATTTTGTATGAAATACAAACACCAAAAATTTAGTCTACCATTTTTTATTGCCGGAATAATCGTTGAATCCTCACCAACCACATACTGACTGGACTTGTGGATTCCTCAGCCGTTTAGTTCTACGGTAACATTTATTTTTTCAATAATATAAAATTCTTTATAAAATATTTATTGTAATTCACTGTAAATAGTTATGAATCTAATAACAATCTTGGAAAATTATTTTTAAAATATGTGTATAAGCAATAATTAACCGAACCATGAATTATGGGAAAGGAACAAAGTAACCGCAAGTGGCATTTCGCGTTCTTTGCGATTGCTTCATTCCTTTCCCAAAATTCGTGGTTCGGTTTGCGTCACGTTGCACGCATGTATACCAGTGGCGGTCCGTGAGTTTTCAGTGAGCTAGAGTGCTAAGATTGAAAAAACGACGTTACTGATGTTGTTGTAGCTGAAAATGATTTTTTTTTTTTCAGCTACAACAACATCAATAACATCATTTTTTTTCAATCTTAGCACTCTAGCTCTCTTAGCACTCTAGCTCACTAAAAACTCACGGACCGCCCCTGATGTATACAAAACCTAACAATGAATCATCTCGTTCCTACATACATCACGGTGACCAGACAACCCAACAACATACAACTGCAACATCTCCTTTGAAAAGTCATTAAAAGTAAAAAAAAAAAAAATGGTTAAGTAGGTTACATTTCGTTAGGTTATGGGATATTTTTAAATTTTTTTTTCATAACTTTCCATGACTATTCAAAAAGGAATGGAACATTACATAATAATATCAAATACCCTGTAATATTAATAACTCCTCTAACTTCTGATTTTTCCTGTACATTCTGATGGCAGTATGCTACACTACCGCCTCCAAGTGGCTCGAATTATAAGGTTTGGTTTTCTTTCATACATTTGGGTAAACTTAAAATTGCTCTTAAACTGCTTGATTGTAGATGGAACTAATTTAATTATTTTAGGATAAAACACTTTTTTTTGTAAGTTAGATAATTGTTTGTTTGCGCATGTATGTACGGTATATCAATATGAATAAATGGTTGTGTCTGTACAAAAACTCGATTCTTTACAAAAATATTACAACATTATTCCTACCTATCTAAATAATATTTCTGCAAACTTAAGCTCTCCGCTGACAAGGCAACTGAAACCAAACTAAAACTGGCTGGTTTCTATGTCTTGATTGGTCAAAAAGCTTGTTTAACCGTAGACGAACAACAATCAGCTGGCAACTAGCAACGGCCGGCCACGGCAATCAGCAGTGCGAGTCGCGAGTCATCGCTTGCGCAACCATTGACAACGGGTTTTTGAGTGATTGTGAAGTGAGCGGGCCATCACATTGTCATACAAGGACAGTTGCCAGTTGACAGTTTTCAGTTGCTATGGTTGCCAGCCAAACTTCTCTCATGGCGCAAGTCAGTTTTACGATTTCAGTAATTATCTCACCTTGTTTAACCATAGACAAAGAACACTACAGCTGTCATCTCAGTCATCTATTCGCTGTCATATTGGCACTGGCGACTAAAAACATTTTGTGTTTTTAAATTTTAAAAATAACCTTTAAAATGCACTTTTTTCGAAATTCCCATAAATGAATTAATTAGTTCTAGTTAATATCTAACTACTACAACTTTTTAAATTTATTTTTTTCATCCATATTAAGCGTGATCCGGTTTTGTAAATATTTTACCTTATATTTCACACAATCAAGGACTGGGTTACGTTACGAACTCTCCCTCACGGTATTATAATCTTGCCAGTGTTTTCGCAGGCTTAATAAAATTCAAACTTGTGGAATTAATTTAATTATGAAAACGAACTTTAAAAAAAAATACCAGTATTTAAGTTTGCATGTGAACATTGATAAAAATAAATAATTAAAAAAGGACTCAACTTTCTTATTACTGAAATCGTAAAATTGAGTACCATTGTGATGAAGTTTGGTTGGAAACCAAAGCAACCATCCAGTTTTAGTTTGGTTTCAGTTTCAAATGTGCGGAAAAAATAGACTGGATGGAATTGATTGCGAAAATAAATTCCTAGTGCAGCCATTCTCATGGCACTTTTCAAGAAATAAATCAAAACCCCCGTCGATAATCTGAGGTCTAATAATATAATAAGTTCTAATTTCACAAAATATAATTTACAGGGTGTTAAGGTACGTACTTGACTTACTTAAACAGTGATTCCTGACATTATTTGGAAAAAAATATATAATTCATCGCGTGCACCCTGAAGGCCAGTGAATTTTGCACAACTTGATCATGCGTAATCCAATGTGTCTGTATAGGAATACCGTTTTACAAAAAAAAACTACAAACTTACTAAAACATTCACACATTGGCACTCGTGTGCAGTGAATTTAGACATTTAACAATTTCTTGTCTTTTACTCTAAAGATGATTAGGAAGCTGACGAATAAGAATTATTTATTAAATCATTTAAAAAATGTATCGTATCTTAGTGGATTGAATGAATTGCGGCACCACACCTCCATGGTATCCAAGAGCTGATGAGCGAAGGTCCGGGGTGTAGCAGAATTCAAACAAGGTCCAAGGTGCAGCAGGCAGAAAGCAATCAGGCAGGACGAAGAGCCGAGAATGGAGTTTGATGCCTGTGTTGGTTCACGCTATACGTAGCAAGCGATTTTCGTCGTGGCCTATACAGATTACATGTTGTAGTGTCACACAACACTATAATCTTCCTCTCTCTACAGAAGGCAGGATAGAGAATGGCTTCATTTTCAAATATCACCTGGCTAGCAGATCACGCCGTAACATTATTGTCAGACATAAAATTATATATCATCTGTCTGGTGTTGTGACGGGAAAAGATGTTATTTGTCATAAAACGATATATTATAAATATAATAATGAAAAAAACTAAATGAAATAACGAGGACTTGACCAGCAGCAGCTAGGGAAGGAATAATGAAAATGTTCTTGTGTAGCCTGCTCTTATTTAATGTTCCAATATTTGAATTCCTGAAGATAGATAATTAAGGTAGGTACAAGTTTTATAGCGTAATATGACAGTACCTTTAACCGGTAGCAAACGGCAAGATTTTTCAAAAAATAAAAAAATAAATTGTGAAAGGCAACACACAGATAATACCATACTTGATAAAATGACATTTTTATCTTTAACTAATCTAGTAGAGGTAATATCCGAAGACAAAATAAATATACAAGGTCGACACTTCATCTGCAGTCTGCAGTGCTTCGCGCCGTGTAAGGGCAAAATTAAAAAATTCCAACTTTGGACTTGATTTACAAAAACTCAAATCAAAAAAGTTGTAGAATAAAAATGACTCAAAACGCAATGTAGATTCACCAGCTTGTATACGAGTTTCCAGAGTTCAATATTGATTTAAATAAAATAAAAAATTGACTGAAGTTCTTTATTACTGGGCTAATTTTTTAATTCCTTTTAACCGCTCCAGTACGAACGTACGTGATAAGTTCATTTTGATTGTACCATTCTGCGCTATCCCATATCACGTACGCATTCCCTTTTTTTATTTATTTTTTTATGTTTTAAAAACTTTTATTAATAAACCTATTGTAAATGCATATATTTTGAGTATTTTGCGGAAATAACCCGAAGGTAGGGCGGTTAAGATTTTCTTTAGTTGAATGGTAAATAAAACAGAAACTTCTTCCATTAACTTTAATTTCAGTACACCTTAACATGTTAAATTAATTTTATAGATAACGTATTATTTTTTATTGTGGTTCAATGAACGAAACAGTATTATTCAAGTTATTGGCTGGACTTCCTGAAATGATTGGAGAGGGGTCCCTCATCCACATATCCGGCTATCTCCTGCGGTATCACGGCATTCTCTTCCACTCCCGTGCAAGGACGGCACATGCATTCCAGGGGAGCCTTGGTTGAAACCTATTGTGAAGTAAAGTAAAAAAAAAATTATAATTGTACATTAGATGGGTCATTTAAAAAAAAGTGTTAATTTCAAATTCTAAGAGCTATAAAAGGGTGCCAAATGGGTTCAAAACGACGTGTTTAAATTTTTTAAAAATTCTGATACGATCTTCTTCTTCCGGATTCACTTCAAAATTTAAAAAAATTTTAAATTTAGGGGTTATTTCTAGTGTGTATAAAAGTTACTATGAATCTTTTTAATCATATTTTTTGTAATCTTCCATAGCTAATGTAGTATATATTTACGAAATCATTTACAAAAAGTCCCGGTTTTGATTATTGAAGGCGTTAGGTGAGGGCGGGGAGATCACCGATTGCACTAATACCGGAGAAAAAATTGAGGAATTCCGCCGCAAAAGTAAAGTGCTGTTTGATATTTAGTCTTGCAAATGCAATGATTTCAGTAAATGTGACTGTCCTAGAGATCAAAAAATACCTGTAAATGAATAGAGTTTCATTACTGACCAACGTACTACACGAAAAATGATAATAGGAAACGTGGATATCGCTTCAACAAAACAAATGAAAACTGCGTTGAAAGGGAAGCTTTTGAAGCAAAAATCCTTGTGCCCGTCTAAAAAGAATAGCATAAGTAAGCCAACTACCTCTCTACTCGATATTTCCACGTCTTCTGCATCAAATGAATCCGATTGTAAAGATTTTTTCAAACCTAATGTTATACCTCAAACGCTTCAGAAGCAGGCTGCGGTCAATGTTGATCATTCCACACTCTCTAAAACTTGTGATAGATATGGAGTGTTGAATAAGGCAGTGGCAGCCATTGCGTCATTAGTTCTGTATGACATCAAGTCAAATATTCCAGTTATTGACAAGAGTAAACTTCGCAGAGAAGGAAAGAAAACAAGAGGAAATATTAAGGGCACAACATATGGTTTTATAAAAATCCCCAATATATTTTGATGGTAGGAAAGATAAAACATTAATTATCAGGAAAGGGAGGGGACGCAATACAGACAATGACGCATTGAAGAGCATATTTCATTGATAAAAGAGCCAGACTCAATATATTTAGGTTTTATTGCACCAAACTCTGGCACGTCGAAAGTTATAAACCATTGCAATGGATAATTTGCTTGCTTCACATGAACGAGTTACCATTTCGGCATTTGTTCGCACATCTTGACGGTAAGACATCTGGACCTCAAACATATTCAGGCACAATCGGACCAGCTTTGGAAAACTGTGAAAAAAAGTCTATCGTTCATTTTCAGAAAATCGACGGAGAGTTGCATGAATTATTTACTAAAGACGTGGATACAGATCAGTTATATTTGTTTAAAATAGTATCTGCAGTTACGTTGGGGGAATTACCTAAAGATTTATGCCACAAATCTCCTGGAAAAATGTCTCATGCCAAATAGCTTACCAGTACTAACCGAATTCTTCGTCTTTGTGTTTCAACGCTCCTTCAGAGAATCTTTTTATTTTAGAAACGTACGTTGTTAAAGTTTACACTCCGGCTTGATTCAGCATTAAAACTCAATCCAAAGATAGAGCACGTCACCTGTGGTAGTTAATCTCAGCGCCTAGATACTTATCAGCTGAACTAAAAACTATAATTGATTCAGTTATAGAAAGAAACAGTTACTTCGCACACCCCGAAAATTTATTGCTTGCAATGTTGACAGACCCTCACAAGCATATCCGAGAATTGGCTGCGCGTCGTGTTCTAAAAGCACGCAGTAAGAAACTAAGTAAAACAGGGCTGTTCCAACTTCCAAACATAAACCTCGATGCATCATATTATTTGGAAGAAAAATGTAACCGAACCCCCAATACTGAAGAATATATCAGATGAAGATCTTCAATTATTTGTAGCTCAAGGGGAAGAAGGTAGATTGCCTCTTCTGCGACTGCCATGTCATACTCAAGCAGTTGAAAGAGGTGTAACGACTGTTATTGAAGCCTTGACTACTTTATGTACGAAGTATGCAAGAGAAGGTCTTTTTAAGGTGAAGATTGAGTCTCGCAAAATAATGCCGAAATTTGAGAGTAAGAAGGATTTTGCTGGTATTTGAATTCACCACCTTGAGATAGTTTGGATTATATTCATATATGTTTTTAATAAATAATTCGAAAAATTCCCTCTATTTTGCGTTTTACTGAAAAATAGTTCATATTTACTTGTTTATCTAACATTTTTTAAAGATTTAACAAGGGTGGGTTTTTCTCTAATATGTGAAATTTCAAAGTCAATCCGGAGGAAGAAGATGATATCCAAATATTATCAAAAAAATTACGCGCTTTTTCATCTTCAGTTAACACCCTTTTATCACTATTAGACAAATCAAAACAAGAAAAAAAAAATCCCCATACATTCGTGACCCACCTTATTGTACATTGTATAATTAATGGATCCTTTGGGAAACAAAACCATTTTTTCAACGTCGGATGAAATTTGGTCAAATGATGGCCGTGTAACATTATTAATAACAAAATTAATATCAAAGCATTCCGAGAAGCTACTGAAATTAAAAGCAACATCTGGAATGATATTAGTGCAAGCGATTCCGACCTTGTCCTTGTACAGTTTCTTTATACATAAGGGTATAAAATCGTATTTGAAAAAAATATTTTGAAAAAAATCCCGGACACCAGTGTCCGAGCGTCATATGTGAGGTAAAAAACTACCTGAATGAAGAATAAAAAAGTATCATTGAAGAAGAAGATAACAATAATAAATCAAATTTTTTTAAATATGAAAATGAACAAGACACAGAAAAATAATAAAAGATAACGGTCGCAACTGGGACTCAAACCCAGAACCTTACGTCTTACCGGGACATACACCTCTACCAATTAGGCTAGTGCGATCTATTATGAGACTGTCGTAATTGTCAACTTCATATTTCAAATTTCAGAATTAACAATATTATCTTCAACTAATGTTTTTTTCCATATTATTGGCAGCTACCTTTATTATGAATAACCTTCAAAAGTTAAAAAGAGAGTTTTTCTTATTAAAAATGAATAAAAAAATAGATTAGATTATAATATAACCAAGTTTAATAGGTTCATAACACACTTTAAAAAAAAATACTTTATGTAAAAAAAAAAACAATAATTTTGCAATCGCTCTAGTACCATCTTTAAATATTAACAAGTAATGAAAATACAAACATGGGCAAAAACACATGGAAATAAAAATGTAATGATTTTATGCTACTACTCTTGCTTGTAGAATCCCATAAGCAAATCACTCCTTTTATAATCTCAAAAAAATCGATTAAAACTTCGCGATCATTAGTCATGCCAAGCATTTTAATTACTTTTATTTGTTGAATATACGCTCACAAACATTTTATACATGGCGGCTCCCTGGGCCTAGGCAGATTGAGTAAAGTTGTTCAACGCCCCCTTATCACATACACGGTTCAACTCAACCAGATTGATGTTAAGGAAGATAAGAAGATGATGGAAAGGTCTGTAAGGCCTGGTAAGGCCCATTAACGCAATATTTGAATTAATGGCGCCACTGATTTTGGTTCGCTTTCAGCCGCGAGAAGCGCTGCTCTCATCTCAGTCGGCAAGGAAGAAGAAGAGGCCATTGACAATTCCAACCAGTGTTGCCATTTGCATGGTTTTCACCATGTATTCATGGTTTTTTGAGTCATTTCTACCTCCATGGTTTCAAAAAATCGCAAAAATACGCAGTTTTTTTCCGATCAGCAAAAGTGTGTACTTTTCAGTGGAATACGTTTTTTTAGCATGGTTCGCATTGGGAAATCCTGAAATCAGGAATGAAATTCCTTAAGAACCCGTAAACAATTTTCTTTACCTAATTTAACTTGGTCAATAAGTAATATTAATACACAATCAGTTAAAAACCCACTCCGCGAGTTTTTGATGCTAGGCCCTGCGGATGCCACGCCAGTACATTGGTAACAAACTTCACCTACGAAGATGATTTTGATAAGGCGCGGTGTCAGAGATGTTTCGAAGTGGGGTTCTTAAATTTCAACCGTACAGTAGAGTATTAATAATATTAGATTAATAAAAAAAAAACACGTCACGTAGATAACTTTAAGTAGGTACCTACACTAGCAACTGTAAAATAATGTATAAAAAAATTATTGGGGTTGTGGGGGAATTTTTTCTTCCTGGACCTCCATCGACCAATCGAACTGAAAAAACTTGATTATAAAAAAAAATATTTTTATATTCTGATATTGATAACGGCATAAAAAACTCTTTTATTATTAAAATATTTTAATTTTAATTTTGAATTTTTTTTTTAACATAATTTTTTTCCTATTGTTCAGAGTACTACCATAAAATGATAAAACTAACTAACCATCACGCCGTGTCTCCGCAGGTGTAGGCAGAGAGGACGGACCGCCAAACACCTCGGTCTTGGCACACACTCTTTGCCTCATTCACATTCATACATCGTCTCATACATACTCTTCTATTTTTCTGACTCTTGACATGGCCCGACTCAAGTATAAAAAAAATTATTATATTATATTTATTTTAGTAGTCTCATAAAATGATTGTTTTTAATAAAGCTTTAAAGATTCTTTACTTAGGTACCGTTATTTCTTATTTGAATTCTCAGTAAAAAGCTTCTTCAAAACATGTAAAAGCACGGTTTTTTGTCCCTGAAACGTGGTTTTTCATTTTTGAGACATGGCAACATGCTCCAACTGTAGGAAATCATTTTCAGTCAACAATATCGTATTTTTCAATCTCGGCATTCTAGCTTATTGAAAAGTCACGGAGCGCCAGAGCATACCATAAGGTTACGCCACCGACTAAAGTTTTCCGTGTCCAGAGTGAGAATTTGTAAATATATTTTGGATATAAAAAGTCTACGGCCTTAAAAAATTGTTCGTTTCACCTGGTTCCACCCATAAATAAACCAATACCTGTTGACAACCTGCAAAATGGAGCTGTTTTCTTTTCTTTCACTTTTAGTACTGGGCGTACTGGGGCAACACTTTCTAGATTTATTTGAATTTTTAGCTATGGCATAGCAAGCAGGATTGCCGATGCTTTAGTTCTAAAATACCCGAAATAAAGATTAAAAATCAACATAACAAATTCCCCACAAGCTCATCTTGCCTTCAAAATTAAAGAAAATTCCATTGAATTTCATTTTCTTATTGATTTATTTTTGTTTTATTGCATTTAGAACATTAACAGGATTAAAAACTATTTAAAAATACATAATATAAGATTTAAAAAAAGGTTACAACCCAATAACTAAAGTTCGCAAGATGAAAAATAATAACATATGTATATTAAAAATTTTCTAATTTGAATTTTAAAAAAAAATTTATAAAATAAAAATTCCGTCCTCTCTGCCTATCATGCGGGGAAACGGCGTGATGGTTAGTTAGTTTTTTTTATAACATTAATAAATTTTATAGGCAACAAAGAAAACATACAAAAAATACGTAGAGTGTGCCGGGCATGGCTAGGAGAAAAAGATAAGTAATTTAAACGAAAAAAGAAAGTTAGTTGAAGAAACGAAGATAAAATAGTATTTTACTTAGTAGAAATCCACCAAATGTATGTATTTTTCACTAAGGTCGGATAATCGAGAAATGCCCAGAATCCCCGCATTTTCCCTGCAAAACGGCTATCCCCGCAAAAACCCAATTCTTGAAAAATCTCTAAAATTCCCCATAATTTGGGGAATTCTCCACAGATTGGCAACCCTGATAACAAGTGGTACGTCTATTATCTATGGTCATAATAAATAACAACGCCACCTAGCTAAATGCCAGAGCGTTTTTCGCCGCGTTCGTTTAACAAATGAAATGCATTTAGCATCTCTGCGGATTGTGATAACCGAGTTTTTTTGAACTTTAAAAGTGTATAGGTACGAGTTTTTTCCGATATACACTTCTGCAGAGCAGATTATCCACGAAAGTAAGTGTTTTAATGTATTTATGATGATTTTATGTTGACATATTTGAGGTTAGTTCGCCCTAAATATATTCGGCAATTTTCAAAGCAGAATAATGCTATTTGTCGATTGCATTATGGCCGATATAGTTGTGGAAGTAGAAGAAATTACGCGGAAACAAAATCCCGCGGTTTCTAATATATTGTCGCCATTGGCTATGCAATGTATAAATTTTGGTTTCACATACTTATGTCATGGATGCACCAATTCTTTTTATTTGTTTACTTACCGGCGGTACTCCTGTTTATAAGTATAACAAAACTACCTAATATTAAACCGTTAAAGTATTGGATGATTCTGTGGAATTCTTCCGCTATTATTGAGATGTAGTCAAATGAATTTTATCCTAATGTTAACCAGGCAGATGTCAATTATTTTGATAAATGGTTGATATTCGGCTTTGGCTAAACTCAATGCCAAAGATACGAATACTCCTGTAAAACAAGATACCAAGTACATGAAGAAAACTGTACAGGATCTTTCAAGAAAGATGCTCGAACTTTGTAAGGTTAAAGTGACATCTGTCAAATTTGCCGTCATTTCTTTATTAGTGTATGGCCAATTACCATGGAAGGTTGCAGCATTGAACAAAGTATGTAAATCATCAAATTTTATCAAAGTCACTGCTCCGTTCGAGAAACGTTCCGCGCAATACATGATTTTAATCCTCGCCACAACCGTCCTGCCGAGTCGACTGTTTGATGTTGGGTGACCAAATTCAAGTCAACCGTTTCGGTAAATAATCAGCCAAAACCAGTACGTCACCGAAATGCAAGATCTGCTGAAAACAAAATTTAAAATTGCTGTATTTTGTCATGAATATCAATACCCAATAATTAAAAAGAGATGCGAGACATCTCTTGTTAAACTACGAAACTACGACCATGCGATTATCCAAAGATCTGAAAATTCGGGAATTTTAAAAAAAATCTCTTAAAATTGGCGCATTTTGGCCAGCGGGCGCTTCAGTGGTTAGATTATCTCATTTTGGTTGCTTTCTCTCAAGTATCGTCTGATTTTCTAAGATTATTTAAGTGTTAATTAAAGTGGGCCAAGTTACAACGCTACAGGTGATGTCCTGCACCATATATATCTGGGTCTATGTCCTGCTACCCAGGTCAGGATAATCCAATTTTGGTAGCCAGTTACTTGGTACAGTCCTGCGCTGCATGCGGAAAGTTTCCGAAGACTCTGAGCAAAAGGTGAGCTTTGGTTTACCAGAGGGGAGGACGGAAGGGCGTCGAGTCCGCGAAGGAGGAAACCATATGTTTCCTTATAACGCCGTTGGGAAAGTGGTGGGGTCCCCTCCAATGTTCTACTTAGCCATCCTACTTCTCTATCCTTACCTTTCTAAATTTCCTTTCTCCTGGTTTGGCTTTTGGGCAAAACAAAGAGACACTTGCTTCTCGCTCCCCCGACTCCTGGCAGCACATGCAGGATCGTTCCATTTGCCATATCTTGCTGCCAGATACCTGGAACACAAAGAGATGTTCAAAAGCTCCTATAGACATACCTGTTACATGTTATTGTAAATCATTATAATAACACAATAATTACAGGAATACAATATCAATTTCATCAGTGACCGGACAACTCAACAAAGTGGCACTTCATCACTCTCTTGAAAAGTCATTAAAAGTGATGAAAAAAAAAAAAAAATTAGGTTTATGGGCTATTTCACTTTTAATGACTTTTTGAAGGGGTGTTGAAATGCCACTTTGTTGAGATGTGCCACATGGGACCTTTGAGATAACTTTTTGTCCATTGAGTGTGAATGCATCCCCCGTGAATAATGAGGTTTATACTGCATACAAAATTTTTTTTTTAGTCAATTGAATATATTGTATTTTTCAATCGCATTGCAGTTTAAAAACATAACAAGATTTAAAAAAAAATACATGCCGCACTAGAAACACTTCAGTTAGAGTAAACACACTTTGTTACGCACACAATTGTTGGTACGCCGATCTGAATATGCGGAAACTCCGGCGTGTAGTGCTAATTCAACAACATTTGCCAAAAATGAAACATTCAAGTCAGTTTAGCAACATTCTGGAAGTTGACGCTTCGCATTAAGTACGCATGTATGATAAATACATTTGAATTTCATGATTGTAATATCGCATAGGTGCTTGTACAGAGTAAAAGATGTATTGTATCCTAGTTTGGTAGTCACTAGAGCCCAAAATACTATTCAACTTATAAATGTACCTTAAGGGGCCGCTCTGCCTATTTCTACCGATTTCTGATACGTTTTCCTTTTGAACGTTTGAAGTTTTTAAGCTCTTAAAAAAATATATGTTATTCTTAAGATAGTATCTATACATTCCCCACGCCGTAATGGTAATTATTTGAAATTCCCTCGATAGAAATAAATCGCAAAGTATGCTCCAAAAATTATTATTAACACATTTGTTTCTGTTATTTTACAAGTTATATGTATGAAAAAATTCATAATGTTTCTTTAAATGCTACTTGACACGTCACCCACGAGATTTTTGCTCTTCTTTAAACGAGTCATCTTTTATTAAACATTTTCACAATTTTCGCATGAATTTATGATTTTTAATGTTAGCGCGCTCGCTCCCACGTTTGTATTGTCGTATCTCTCCATCTTCTTCTTTTTGAGCGAGTAAGCGCGGCCTTAAAGGAAAAACCAGGGAAGTCTACTTTTAGGCGGTTTTGAGTTAAATATGCAGAAAAATTTTCTGTATTTCATAACATCATTGGATGAAACAATAAAATCCGTCAACAGTATATTAACCAATTTAACAAATTAAATTACTAAACCACTGGAGTCCAATTTTAGATAAACCAAAATATAATCATAAATTGACATATTTGTCTTAACTATGGCTAAAAAATGAAATTATGAAATATACCTACGCTGACGATACAGTCCTACTACTAAAAGCAAACACCTGGTCTGAATTAAATAACATGGCAAATACAGATATCAATGAACTAAAATTATGGTTTGATAAAAACCTATTGACTTTAAATTCTAAAAAAACATTTTTTTTACCATTTTTGAATATTACCACTCTGAAATAAATACAAAAAACCACAAATGCAGTATATTATGTACAAAAATAGAAAGCAAGACCGATATTAAATATCTTGGCATAACAATAGACCAACGTTTAAAATGGTCCCCACATATAAATATTATGAACGACAGACTAAGGAAACTAACATATATATTTAGATGTTTAAGAAATATTTTAAACGAAAAATTTCTTGGAACCACATACTTCGCGTTCTGTCAATCAATTATGCAATACGGCATTATAGGATGGGGCGGTACGTATAAAAATCAAATACAAACAATTTACATATCACAAAAACTAATAATAAAAACCATTTAAAAAAAACCCTATTCATATTCGTCAAAACTCCTATTCGAAGAATTTAAGGTCAGAAAATTAAATGAATTATACTTTTACCATGCAACATTACAAATTTATAAAGATAATATTCAAAATAAAACTGCACCCTTTAAAAATAACAAAATCCTTAGACAAACATCAATACTTCATACTCCAAAATGTAAAAAAACAATAGGGCAGTTAAATCATAAATATCTCGGAATAAAATTCTTTAATTCATTACCAGAAAATATTAGAAACATGAATACCAATATAAAAGAATTTAAAACTCACCTTAAAAAGCACACTCAAAACCTGAACTAAATCATAACAAATAAAAACTATATAATAACACCCCTCCCCCCATACACACAAGCCCTGCTTTTTTATGGGGGTACATCAAACATATATATTATATAATTAATTAGTGTATTTAATGTATTTGTAATTTATGTATCTTTTTTGAATTATTAATAAAAAATAAAATAAAATTAAAAAATACCATTCACAGATCTTATTTATTGGTGTAAGTAAAAAAGTTATAGACCTTCAAACATTCAGTTCACAAACACAAAATCTGATCAAAAGTCCAAAGTGGACTCCCGTGGTTTATCCTTTAAGGTTATTTCTTTATCATAAAAAAACTTAAAAACACTAAATAAAATAAAATAAAATTAAAAAATACCATTCACAGATCTTATTTATTGGTGTAAGTAAAAAAGTTATAGACCTTCAAACATTCAGTTCACAAACACAAAATCTGATCAAAAGTCCAAAGTGGACTCCCGTGGTTTATCCTTTAAGGTTATTTCTTTATCATAAAAAAACTTAAAAACACTAAAACCTGAGCTTTTTAACAGCCCAGTTCATTAAATAGCTCTTTTAGTGGGAATAATTCCAGAACTCTGAATGCAATTTGGTCAGTACATGTTTATATGATATTTAGTAATAATAATGCCATCAACCCGCTGTAAGAAAGGCGCCAGCAGAAATGCAATGTACTTACTTGGAGGTAGCTAGCACACTTGCCGATGCAACCAAAAGAAGGGATCGGCTTCGGGACGCAGCCAGGATATTGCAAAACATGTATGACAGGTGTTACTTGACATTCGTCACCTGTAATTTCAATGGAGGTTTACTTCGGTTTAATTTAATTTAATTTTAATGAAATGATTTAATTAAATTTAGTTTTAATTGAATTAATTTTAATTAAATAAATTAAATCTTAATTTAGCTAATTTTGATGAATAATTTTTTATTTGTTTCATTTAATTAAAAATGACCCATAAAGTAATTTTGCGAAGATTGAAAAAGTAATTTTCATTAATTTCATTTTTATTAATTTAATTCACATGTATTTAATTTACATAAATTTAATTTTCATAAATTTAATTTTCATAAATTTAATATTTATTAGTTAATTTCATTTCGATTAATTTTGTTTTAATTAAATAAAATTAATTATTATCAGTTAAATTTAATATTAATTAATTATAAATTAACAAAATTTTAAATGATTTAATTTAATATAAATTTACTTAATTTTAATTAATTTAATTGTCGGCAACCTGGTCATTTATTGAAATAAATAATCTTAAAAAAGTAAGTAAGTTACCCTCCTCACTAGACAATGTCTGTTCTGACACGGTTTAGTACCGTAGTATTCTACATTCTACACATTTCACTTTAATTTAATTTCTTTTTATTATTTAATGAAGGTTGCTTGCTGAATTTAATTAAGTTATTCTTAAGTAATATTGATATAAATTAACGCTTTGGTATTTTAAGACTTTTGCTTACCTGCTGCGACAGTCTCATTTGCCATTACAACTGGGATTTGGCGAATTTCAATAATAGACACTAATAGGACACATAGATAGAAATAATTTATCTTTTCCTGGAACATGATTGTTTAGTTTCTAGCAAATCACTTGGGATAACTGATAAATATTAGATTCTCTGCCTCTTTATATTCAGATCTTTCCCTTACGAACTGAGGGTGACCATCAGTGCAGATTTTTCATTTTAGTTTTTAAAATTTTTATTTTCAATCTATCTTAATAATATTGTCGGAACCTTAATAACTCAGGTCCGCGGCATACGTCATTCCTACGTCTACCTACATTAAATTGTCGTGAAAACAAGCTTATGTGCCCAAGCGGTTGATAGTAGTTTTTGTTCTTATTATCCTTACGACACCTTCAAAACTATTTATGTGAAGTTTCTTCGTCAACAATAACTTTATTTATTTGTCTGTAACTAGCGAGAACTTAGCGTGCGTTGCAATTCCACATGTTTTAATTCTGTTTTTGGCTTTCAAGTACTTTTGGATTTACAATATTTTTTGTTTTTCCGTCTTGTGCTGCGTACACGAAAAAATCAGTAGGTTTTCCAACGCGTGAGCAGGCCACATACAGCTGTCCATGTGAGAAGTTTGGATTTTCCAAATTAACCTCCCGCCTACTTCCACTATGTCTCCTTTTCAATACTATCCTCTGCCCACCCCTTGTCCTCCACCCCTCCCCTACGTATCATTTCTTCCCCTCCCCGCATTCACTTCCGCTTTCCCATTCCCCTTCCCCTCCAGCATTCCCTCTCGCAACCCCTCCCCCTCCCTTTTTTGTTCCCCACTCCGCCCTCCAGGATTGCCCATCCCCTCCCTCCTACGCTCCCCTACGTCTCGCACTCCTCTGTCTTCCCTCACCCGTGTGTTATTTCTGAAGCGTCGACTTTCCGACCGCCGTTACCCTTCCGCATTCTCTTCCCCTCCGGCGGTCCCCTTCCACCCCGCGAACCCGCCCCCTCTTCTTTGTTCCCCTCCCCACTCCTCCCTTCTCTCGCTGTTGCAACGCTATATGAAATAAACACATTTTTCAAAATACTTGCGCGCCAGCTATTGTAAATTTTTATTCAAATTGTATGTACATTGTCATTATGGTGTTGTGCAAAGAGGCAGTTACAAGGAGTACTGATCCCATCTACCAGTGGCGTTTTTAAAGGCTGTAAATCTGTGCCTACCTTAAAAAAATGGCTTGGAAAGTTTTTATAATGGATGTAATGCCATATAATATAAACATCTCTTTTCAAGACCACTGAAACATTCAATGTTATGCAATTACTGTCCAAAAGACTGCGGCCTACCCTTTGTCATAGAGTGTTTTATATACAGCTCTCTTTTTTCTATAAAACTTTTAATTTCAAGTGATGTTTTTTGTATTTCATTTAATTAATTAGTCTGTATTTAATTTTCTACTTGAATAATATGCCTTCATATCTGCGAAAAAAGCTTAACGGCTAAATGATGTAGTAAAGGTTTCTTACGTGAACACACAGCAGGGGTCTATGCATGCTAGGGAGAAATCCTTTTAGCTACATGTTCAAAGCTTTTATGTTTTCCTGTCAAAATATTCCTACTATTTTCTATCTGTTGGGTGCGTGTGTACCATTTGAGAGCTATATTATTGTAATTTGTTTATGTCCTTACTTATATAATTCTCTAAAGTTATCAATTGAATCAATTAACTGTTTCTCTAAATAATATTTCATCGTTTGCAGTTCAACTAACTTATTATAAGTACATCCTTGTATCACTTTTATATTAAATGTAATTTTTAAATATTTGTTTCTTTTAACAGAAAACTTAATTCACATAGCCTGACTCCGCAGAAGATGTTATCAGAAGGATCTCAAGTTTAAGCCATTCAGAGGTAAAGACTATTAATTAATTTTTTATTACTTAAACTGTTGTGATAAGAGGTCACTTCACAGTTTGTGGTGAACTGGCCACAAAAGTGCACAAAAATGCTTCCATCTCTAAAAAATTAATTTTAATTATTCCACGGTTGCGCAGTTGAGTTCAAGAATAAGTCGTTGAATGACCCATTCATGAAGAGTGATACTAGTTCTCCAGTGAACCTTCCATTGAAACTCTAGTAAAACTAACTCATCCTAAGTAAATTTAAGTTTTGTATGAAAAGCTCCATGTAGCCGTTGTCTTTTATGGAGCCTTGTGCATGAGCTGGTAACTAACATTACATTGAGTATGTTGTAGGAACACTTGATGGGATGATTACTTCCGTTAAACGGGAAATCAGATTATCATTTCCAACCCCTTTTTAGTTTTAATCAGATTTATTCTATTATAACCTTCTTGCCTCATGAGGCCTTCTTTCCTTGTTGGGCCTTTGGGGAACCAAAGGGGAGTGGCCATCAGTTTTAAGGGAACTAAGGAGTGGAGAGGAGATATTAGACCCTCTTACCTCATGGGGCCTTCAGGGAACCAAGGTGGGGTGGACTCTTTCCTTGTGGGGCCTTCTGGGAACCAAAGGGGAGTGGACTCTCCATCGTGGGAGAACCAAGGAGGAGAGGAGAGGAGAGATGAGACCTGGGAAACACATTGTGGAACCAGAGGATATGGCCTCCTATCCAATGACAACCCTGGTGAACATTATATGTTAAAGGAATTGGGTAAAATGTGTGATAGCACAATGGGCCTATGACCTAGGTGCTCAAGAAAACTACAAGTTAACCGTCTCCACTCTTAAAAAAAAATTCTATTCTATTTCTTCTATTCTGCATTAATGACTTTTCAGCCTCCGGTAGCTATTTGGGAGTGGTGTTTGCGTGCTACTTTTAACTCTAATAATGGTTTTTCCTCTTCTCTATTTTCCAGATTATAATGTCAGACCAGATTCTAGAGGAGTCATCATCTCTGCTGCCAATAGCAGAGATTGAAGTAACTGTAACGACTTCAGAGCGCGACACTCCTCCCATAGAAATGGAAGGAATCGAGGAGAACGGGGGGATGTCCCCACTGCCCGCCCTGCCCCCAGACCTTCCACCCCCCACCACTCCCCCAGCTCTCCCAGCGGGACTGCCCCCTGCGTCCCCGCCGCCCGCCCCATCCACCTCCTGCACCCCCCTTCCGCCCCGACCGCCTCTTCCCCCCGGAGCGCCACTGCCTTCTCCAATGGTGTTTGATTCCTCGCAGCCTCCCCCTCTACAACCCGTTGCGGGTAATGTTCCCTTTAAAATGGGACGAACGAAAAAGAAGGCTGATGGTGCCCATGCAAAGAAGTTTGCATTTTCCTTCTGCCATGACTATTTGAATTCTATATGCACCCGAAACAGTTGCTACTTCTACCACGGAAACTTGGAAGAGGAAGAATACTATAAAAATTTTGGAAAACTTCCTCCAAAGAGTGCTACAACAACGCTAAAAGGGCTGGGGAAGCGACCGGGAGGTAATAATATGTTTAATACTTATTGATTTTATGTGCGTTTTCCCGACGACTGTGTGATTTGAGATTTTTTTTAAATCATCAGCATACCGGCTGCTAGTTAAGTTGGCTAAAATTATAATGAATTTGCCGTTTGCAGGTTGCTGGTCATCAACTCTTCTACTTGGTAGATCAATGAAACTGTTATAAATAACACAATTTTTTTTTTTAGATAAAAAAAAGATACCAGACGCGGTCCCTCCATACATACGATGAAAGCGCCGCTTCCCTTTGTTTTCTTGTCAAAATGCTTGGGACTTATTTTATTTAGCCATAAACAGAAAAACTAGAAGTTATTAAAAGAGAACACAAACAAAGAAATAATGCGATGCACGAATCGAGTCAAAATACATACACATTCTTAAAGCTAATAACACGCATAATGCGTAAACACACACATACCAGCAGCAACGTCCTCAGAGACTCGCTGCGTTCAATATTAAGTTCAGTATTCACTCTTGCTTGCATAGTCCTTTGAAAGATAAATACGGGTCTGATGAGAGCATCCACCTTACAAAAAAAGACTTAAATGCATATGAAAATAAGGCACAGAATAGCACATTATCTTTTTACTTTATTATGAATCGGGTTTATTGATTTTAGTGTGTGTTTTCTTGATGCACTTATAACAGTTTTGTTTGAATAACTGTAAAGGGTATTATTGAAACATTGGATGTCCTTGGATTACACATTTAATTAATTATTTCATTCTATATTGAGAAAATACTACGGCTGACAGAAGACAACATTTCACGACCGTGTAATTAACGACTTAATAAAAAAGGAGCTTCAAATCGGTAAATGAAAGCCCAGGATGTCAAGAATTTTTTAAGATAAGATATTAAGAAATTTTGATTCTGTAATAATTGATGTTTTGGAGCCTAAGGATTAGAGCTAATTGCGTCTTGATCGTGGTGCTAGACTTATAGATTTGTATTTTTGTTATTAGTAGGTAACTGAATAAACAATAAAATGAACTTTGGTATTTTTCAGATGCCATTCCTCTAAACGCTATGAATTTCAGTGTACCCCCGCCGAGCCTGCCAGTAGATACATTTGTCAGGTATCCAATTTCTTTCATTCATTAAAAAAATTCTCATAGGAATAAGAAATTGCAGAAGAATCTCTCTAATCCGGCACTATTGGTCTAAAGCCGTAAACAACAGAAAAACTATATGGTTTGTCACTTCCCATAAAATTACATTGATTTTCAAAATAATTATTCATTCATACTGTGATGTCAATAGGTTATAGTTGCAGCTTTAAATTATTTTTGAAGTTTTTTCCAAGAATGTCCCAAATTGGTTATTCTTTGATGTGGCAAAAACATGCAGCTGCCACTGTTTGCCACATTACTTTACAAAGCTGATACATTTTTTAATATGAGCAGATACATTAGGGTGTCCCAAGACATAAGGAAGAATTTTTTTTCATGAATTGAAATACTCATACTTCTTATTTTATTCCATTTGATCCCAATAACTCATATAATAAATATTATTTGATTAAACCCGTGCCGACTTGATGCCAAACATATGGTACAAAAATTTGTACTGAGTTAATATGGAAGGATTTTAAACTTTAATTTTTATCGGATAAATATAACTAAAAATTGCACAAATGTTCAATTATATAGTATTTTATATTTAAAAATGGTTTATTGATTAAATTTTCACTTCAATATTTGTTTTTTATAGTCAGGATAAATCTTCCGGTGTTCCTGAACGCATCGTAGCAAAAATTGTTTTTGTTCCTCTTCGACCGTGATTAAGCCATGAAAATCTTGCATTTAACTTAACAGCTCTTTCAGCGGTATCATTCACTACCCTCGGCGACGACACCTTCTTTCTGGCTTCTTGATACGAAGCATTATTTGATCACATTGTAGGGCTTTCGTTAAGAAAACTGGCATCTATTTTCAGACGATCAAACAAAGACTTGCTTTTGACTGAAATGAAGCCGTACTTTTCTCTGAAACAAAATTCACTAAATTATGATACGAACAAAAACCTCAATACAAAACATAAATGTAAACTATTTATTAAACTTACCATACAATTTACCATCACGATATTCCTTCCATGAAATGTAACCTGTGTTATAATATATGACAATATAATATCTGTTTTCTGTAAACTAGTAATGGTGACGATGCACATAAACGCAAGGGGGATCATCTGCACCCAGTTCTTCCTGGTATGGTTCCTCCAGTAACCCCCGGTAAGAATTATTTTCGTTAATTTTTATTTGTCATCCAATATATAATGCTTGGCTTTATTTACGCACTTTAAAAACCAGTTCAGGTTCCCTAGCACAAGCACATCGATAAAGATATCGATAGAGTCGATAAGTTGTCGTCATTCCTGAGTAAAACTGCAGATTACTGCCAACCAAGGAAGCAATTTTTCGAAGGATTTGAGGCCAAAATGTATGTTAAATGTCTATCTCAAACAGATGCTACTTTGTTTATTTTTGCTTTAAATTATAAAATATAGGCTATTAAAGATTTTATGATTTTAGAGGCAACTTGGAACAATTATTTGCGAGTAAATTTAATTATTTAAAAAATTTATTATACTTTTTTAAAAAAATCTATAATATAAAAATGAATTGTTTGTTTGTTTGTTCATACCTTATGCGCGGCCATACCGTCCATCCGATTGCGATGAATCTTTGGGAATATGATGTGCGCATACCCGGGATGGTTATAGGATAGTGAGGTCTGGCGTTATGAAATTATTTCGTATACTATTCATACGATTGCGATTAAAATTTCATCGTTGTTACCATGCCCGTGAATAGTTCTATATCTATACTCGAGCTCTGGCATTATGAAATTTGAATAAAAAAACTAACTAGGTCACGGGAGTTGTTTTAAAAATGGGTGTATTTTATGGAGTTAGGTGACAGGGAAAAAAGGCAGGGGGGAGGGGTATGCGGAAGATTTGATTGGGGAATTAAATAGAGGGGCTTCGCGGGAGGGGGGACGAGGGAGAGGGGAAGGCGAAGAAGGGGAAAAATGAATGTGGAAGGTGAAGGTGACGTGGAAGGGGAAGAGGAAGAGGAGTCGGAAGGGGAACGGGGACGAATGGGAAATGACACGAAGTTAGAAACAATTAATTTATTTAATTAGCATTCAACGCATGCCGTTCAATATATTTGAAGGCTATTTAACATCTATTTCATTGCTCAAAACATGCTGTGTCCCTCTTGTGAATTTATCTGTATTTTAGTTGAACAAATTATTTTGAATGGATGTGTTGGGTGACCAGTCTCACTGGTTCCGGAGAGTCGTGAGCAGTTGGGACTTTTCTGCGATGTTCATGTAAAAAATAAAATATAACAAAGTAAAATATTAATGCTTTTTTGTTTGTCATTTAATTTTAGGAGGTATTTATGATTTACCCGGATCAAATCCAGGATTAAGAATGCCGTCACAGATACAAGAAAGGAGTTTGCTAAGGTTGGTTAAATTTTACAAAAATATTATTTCCTCCAAAATGTCTGAGATAAATTACAATGAAATATTATAATTTGAAGTATTTATTTAGTCATAAGTAAAAAGCAGCTACCGTCATTATAGCATTGGTGACAGGCCACCGTTTTTAGTGACCATATCTAAATATCCTTATAACACATTATTTCTCAATTTGGGAGGCGGGTATGGGTACCGCCGCCCAAGGAACCATTATGTTATTTTAACATTTTCATTATTTATAATGTTATTAATCATATTTTTTTTGTTATTAACCATTCATTATTTTTTCTAACATTTTCATTCATTGGATAACCAACACCTTTGCCATAGGTCAGCCTAAGTGGTTCGCTACGTTTGGTGACTTAGCCCAGGTTCATGGGGTGAGATATGTCTAGGTCTTGGCGGCGGATGTGTCTGCCCACCAACTATGTGGCGAGCCGGATCGAGAGACCGGTTGATTGAAAAAGGCCTTTTGACCGCTTCACCTAGACTCTCGACCCATCGCATTGCACCGCAGTTGAAAGGATGGATTCATACTTAACTCCTGGACGCACTAACCTTCAGATTCCTTTTTCATTCCCAGAACTTACTCTCCTCCCTTTCTTTAAAAATACCCTCCATCAAGAATCCCCTCAGATGACATAGGCCCCGAGAGAAATTATTTTCCTCCTATGTGGAGCTAATGTAAATAAGAAAAAGTAATTAATAACACAATAATTCACGAATTTTTTGTATATCTTCTAAATATGATTGTATTGTTTTGATTTGTAGGGACCAAGTGGAACAACTTACTATAACCTCACTCTTGGAAGAAAAAAAAGCTCTTCAGCGACAGGTAACTTTAAAACTTCGGTCTCTCTCCCCAAGAAGGATTATAATCAAAGATAATAGAATACACGAGATATGCTGTCATGGCCGCCACTTCTTTCTTAGAACCACTTACATATTTTATTTTCGCCGTCCATCCTGTTTCAGAACTGATAATAATTCTTTTATTCTAAAGGTCCCCAGCGTTTTAATTTATAAAATATAGGCCTTTAACCCCTAGGAGACAACCAACTACAATGGTATTGCAGTGAAATCATGACTATGCCTACAGATGCACTGCAATGTGCGCATGTAGAGCCTACGATTTAAAAGTTTTGGACGCATTTTGTTACTGTCCACCATATTTCAATAAAATCCATATGTTACTGTCCGTCATATTAAGTAAAAAAGTTGTTGAAGCCTGTCAATTATTTCACATATAAATTTCAATATTGTTTTTGGTTTTCAGATCTTTACAAAATATTACCCGTCTTCTAAGGGTTAAAGAATTCGATTTTTTTATGATTTTATAGGCAACTTGTAAGTTATTGATAACCCACCTAGAGGTTATATACAACGAAATATAAAATTTAAAAAAAAAGATTATTAAAAGCTTTTTGATGGGATTAAATTTAAATTTCAAGTGACCAATGTACGTTGGCACACAAATTTGTCACATATAAATTAAATTTTTCACCCAAAATATGCTTTTTTTATGTTTTATTTCATTATATTTACATACAGTGAAACCCTCTTAAGAAATTTTCCAAGGGACCGGAAAAAAACTTCTTAAGCGGGAAAACCTTATATGTGGGATAAATTGGGCCAATTTTGGGCCAAGGGTCCAAAAAAACCAAACTTAAAATCATGAACATTGGATCCTTTAACCCCTAGAATATATTGTAAAAATCTCAAAACCCAATATTACATTGAAAATTATACTGCTTGGGCACATAAGCTTGTTTTCACGACAATTTAACGTAGGTAGACATAGGAATGACGTATGCCCCGGACCTGATTTATTAATAATTCATAAGATATTTGAAATAATTGATAGGCTTCTACAATATTAACTTTTTTACTTTGTAATTTTCAAGGACAGAAACAAAATGCGTTAAAAACTTCTAAAAGCTCTTCACGTGAAGTACATCTGTAGGTATAGCCATGATTTTCAGTGCCGGCCACTTTTAATTTATTTACATAGTTTTATTTTCTTTTACCCGCCTCACTTGTACTCGTACTCACCGATGCGGATTGTACTGGTATTGTAGTTGAATCCGTACTAAATATTAAATTTATGTTTTGTATGAAAAGGGCAGCGCAGTCATTCCTCTTTGCTCTGTCTTTGATGGAAACCCGTGCTGCGATGGCCATACGAGCGTCATTGGATAACGGTCTATTGCCAGTAGTTTGAATTTGCGAATAATTCATTAATTTAGTTGATTTTGTTTCGTCACCGAGTATAGTTTCTCGTCGTTTTATTAAAAATACCGTCTTGTTCAGTGCAACTTTGTAAAAATACGACACGTCAAGTGAACTTCAGAACAAATGGAATATCATTTCACAAGTAAGTAAAAAATTGGATTACAATATCAATTTTTTAATGATTTAACCTCTCGACTGCCGTTCGCCCACCGGTGGCCGCGGGTCGAAATTTAAAAAAAAATTTTTTTTGAAGCGATTTTGTTCCTTATGTATAAAGAAGTTGTATGAAGAACAAGGTCAGAATCGCTTGCGCCGTTCTCGGTCTTGACATAGCAAAAATCCGCATAGCGCCAACCCATCTGAATAATTTATAATAAATATCTATGGTCAACTTGGCGTCACTTTTACAAACGGTTTTCAACTGTCATTTCATTTTCAAACAAGTATTTATGTCATTACTTCTTCGAAAACACCTTTGAATTGGTTTTTTTCATGTAGGGTGTCTATTCAGGTTTGTAGAGAAATAAAAAAAAATTATCATTTTCTTATGAATATATTTTATTTACATTTTTTTGTCGAATGGGAAATATTTTCACATTTTTTTGTTAAAAATAGCTATTCTGGGAAAACTTGTAACGATATTATCATGAAATATATATGAATAGTAAGGTACATTATCTGGCAAACAGAAAACAATCACAAAAAAAAACAATTCCTTTGTTTTTATACGATATTTGAGCAAAAGCCGGGAAGATAATTTCGCGCGATTTTTTCCAAAAACACCTGGCATTCAAGAGGTTAAAAAAAAAAATTACTTTTGGCCCCGTACTCGGCCAGTGAAGCTATCATGGCTGCTACCATCAAAGCTAGTGATGGGACACAAATATGTTTAATCACAAAGCACTCTTTTTGCTTGGTGCAGGTGCATTGCATGTATAAAAATTAAAAAAATATATTCAAAATGCGTTTTGATATTTTGTAATATTAACCCATTTAAAATTTTTTATTTAAAGTTTATTGAAATTTTTTGTAGATAATAATTATTGTAGTAGATGCTGATGGTGGTGGAAAAATAATATGCAATGTTTTTCTTTTCAAATACAAAATATTACTATGTATTGTTTCTGTGTTTTCTTTGTAAGTTGAACTCAAGTAATTGTAGTAAGTAGTTAGTTAATTATGGATGTGATAATTAAGTGTTGTTTAAATAATTTGTGTATACAATGAAACCCGCTTTAAAGAAGATTTTATTTATTCATGCTTAAGAAGTTTGGTTTTGGAGACTGAATGGTCTAATTTATCCCACATATCGTCCGTGTAACCGTAAAATGTCGTAAGCCACCACAAATGCAAAAAGGTTTTTTTATTATTTTTCCAGTGTATTTGGTGGTAACACATCGTCTGGCAAAATATCATAACCTAGAAAAATCGTTTGATCTCTGTTTGACGATTAACATACATCTGGTTTGTACATTAACGGTCAGTGGCTCAGTTGGCATTGCGTTTGGGACCCATCCAGGCGTTGCATGTTCAATTCCTCGGCCGGTTAAGTCCTCCATCACGCCACAAGCAACATTTTCCTCTTGCTGTGGTTGTAGGATATTTTCAAATATTGTCATTTTATTCATAACCCGGGAACGTTTGTCTTTCTTTTTTTTTAAAAACGTCCTATCCCACTTGGGTTAATATCGGTCAGTTGCAATACGTCATAAGTTGCATTGTGTATGATACGACATATTTCATCAACACATTTTTTAGATTGATAAACTATTGTTTAGGACAAGATTTTTATGAATAGCACAAAGGGTAACAATTATTATTAGCAATAATTATCAGCCTGAAAAACTCATTTTTTAGGGATGTTTTTTTAAAATATGGATATGTGTTTTAGGCTGATAATTATTGCTTATAATAATTGTTACATTTTTTAGATTTTACTTAATTTTTTATAAGGTTATATGTCGGAAGCTATATTTATGTTTATTGTTTGTGAAGTTGCGCTGTTTTTTCGCTCTCTTGTAAAATTTGCATTTTGTGACTTACAATGTCTTACGGTTGCATAAACGAAGGTTTTCTCGCTTAAGAAGTTTTTTCCGCTCCCTTGGAAAACTTCTTAAGAGAGTTTCACTGTATTAAGAAGTAATCGGAGTAAGAAAACTTTACTCCTTCAGCCTCACTGTCTCCAGACGGTTGGGACTCTTGTGCCGTGTACATTAAATAAGCGTGATTATTTATTTATGTTATATAAAGTATAATTTATTTCAATTTTTAGATGTCACAACTTATAGTAAATTATCATAAATTATTTCAGATTTTCAAAGCACTGAAAAATGGATTGACGCATAGGGGAGAAAGGAAAACTGGTTTACTACTCGCCATAGCATCATTTGCTCATCTCACTTTCGCCAAAATGATTTTAATAACTCACGTCATTCCTGTGTCTACCTACGTTAAATGTGTTGATGTAATTTGTGAAAAAGTTAATTCGTGAAAACAAGCTTATGTGCCCAAGCGGTTAAACAAGCCACAAAAATGGAAACTTTTTGCATGGGCTGTTCCTGCATTAAAACTACTGCTTACATGATTTGGTGTGGGTGTGTTTTTTTTTATAGAATTTTAAATTAGTTATTTTCTGCAGTTAGTTTTTCCATTTAATCAGTATTTTTTTGTTATTTACAGCTCTCAAGTGAACCCACAACCTCTACTCTGCTCACTACAGCTGCAACACCAACAATTGAAGTTTCGCCTAGGGAAAAAAGTTGCTGTTTTTGTTTGAAAATTTTGTTTTAATTGGATCTCAAAAATGCACATAAAACATCTTCAAGCTACCAAAAGGCGATATCAAAAGAAACTTAAATCATTGACCGATGTCATGAATGCATTAAAAAAATTTCATAAATGCAGATCAACAATCGTCGTTAGAAAGTTCCGACGTTGGATTCAGGGACCTGATGACTCAGTGTAATATAAGACTATCGTCGGGACGTAGAGGAAATATGCTGCCGGACTAAAACTTTTGTATTAACCCTTCACTTCTATTCGCCTAAAGCATATAAAGATGTCAGACAAAAGTTTAAGACATGTTTACACATACAGATATCATCATACGTATACCGTAAAACTATGGTACATACATATAGTCTGTAGATGCACGCCCAGGCTTTACAAGAGGGTCTCAATGCACTAAAGGTAAAAGTTAACTCTACTTGACTTTTTGATGGATGCCCAGCCAATGTTACAATGGCGAAAATGATAGGGTATTTATTAGATATTGGTGAAATGTCAACTAGCTTTGATCACCCCGTTTCAAAACCACCTGTCTATTTGTTTTTTGATGCATGTCACATGTTTAAATTAGTTTGAAATGCCTTTGAAACAATTGGAGTTTACAAAGATTGTCACGACAGGTCTAAAGTGGTCTCATTTACAGAATTTAAATAGGCTGGAAAAAAAAATGAGAGTTAATTTGGCTTCTCAATTGTTTAGCAGCAGTGTCGCAGGTTTGCACCGGTCTGAACCATGGGTCGGCAACCTTTTGTTGTAAAAGGGCCAAATATTAGACGTGGGGATTAATGCGGGCCGCATTTGGGTCACATGCCATTACAGTATACATACAATATTTGTGTACAAAGTTTTTTGTTTTAAAGCTTGCTTTTTGAAGTAGAGACGCGCAGTATAGCGTCTAAATGTGAATCCGAAAACCGAGAACAGTGTTTGTTTTTTCAATAATTCAGAATTGAAAAAGTTTGCTCACAAATATATGTACCTACTACCAAACGTAATAATTATTTGCTGAGCAAACCTTTTTAACTCCTTGTAGTTTTCAGAAGGCAAACTCACTTTTCATTTTAGTGTTTTGCCAAACAAAATTTATCCCAGCTTTTTCTATTGCTTTCTTGCAATTTGGAAAATGATCGAGTTTTCTTTCATCGATATGCTTGAAAATTAATGGTAGTTTCATTTCAAATTATTTAACATCTGATTACATATTGCATATCATTTTTTTCCCCCTGTAAACGTGTATTGAGTAGATTCAGTTTGCAGGCAAATCAGGCAAAACCCAAGATCTGCAACACACCGGTTGTTGGAAAGTTTGTGTATTTCCCTTTCACTACGTTGTGTATGATATCGTCTGACACATGCGTTACGGCGAGAAGCTTGCGGGCCGCACCAAGATGCCTCGCGGGCTGCAGGTTGCCGACCCATGGTCTATACAATTGTGACTTTCAAGGAATTGTGTGCTGATGAAGTTGATATTCTTGTACATGACACTTTACAATTTAGTTTTCAAATGGTAGCATATGAAGCTGGCTTTGTTGTTTGTTTTCTGTGTACATGCGATACTTGAGTTGGTGTGTTGATTGCAAATGAAATAACTAATCATCGTGGATTTATAAAGTTAAAGGATAAAGGTGGTCTTTTTTCACTTCCATTGATGTTATAAACATTTGCAAAACAATGTAAGTGATAAGTTAGAGAGTTCCAAATAAAGATAATGTCACTGGTTAATAAAGACTGAGAAAATGTCCTTTAATAGCTTTTGCCAACGTTTTTTTGTTTGTTGCTGGAAGTTTTAGGTTACTAGGTAAAGTATTGTAAGGAGTTAATTCCAAATTTAGTCGTGAGAGTAGATGACGATGAGCGCATTTGATTTTGTGTTTTGTGCTGGTGATGGTTGGAATTAAAGGCTGGTTTTTGTGAAGAGTGTTGAATTATTTGTAGAATGGCAGTTGTGATGTTATATTTTGGCAGATTCGTAAATGGAAGTATTTGAGTATGTATACATCTTTGACATGTGTATCCCATGGTAGATGATTTATGCTTGGGATGTCCACATCTGTTAAATCGGCACTGCCATAGCCATCTCATCGATTGCAAGACTACAAATTGAATTATATGTACAGTGCAGAATTTACTTTAAACCTGAGCATCATCATAGATTCTTTGAGGTCAGGTTTCGAATTTTTGTGGTGCAGATTTGGGAAAAGCAAGTTTAGAATTTTGTTCTTGGGTTCTTATTTAAAGTTTTGTGATTGGGCAACTTTTTTGGTACCGCCAATTTGATATCTTTAAGTTAACATTTCTATCTTCTCCCTATTTTTTTTTCTGTTCATAGCCGCAAGCAATAAATTTTTTTTAAATTGTAATTTGAGGTGTGCAACGACTGAACTTTTGAGCACTGTGATGTTAGGCTTTCACCTGAATTATTTATTTTTTAATGTAATTATATATTTTTTAATGTAATTATATATTTTTTAATGTAATTATATATTTTTATTATGTATATATAAGTTTTTGCTCTAATTAGGTAGTCTTGAATGGCTTTATAATTTAACAATAAGTTTAGTATATGAACAATTCAATTAAATGTAGCTGCAATATTGCTATTATTTGTTTTTCGGTACAACATTAAATTTGTAATGTATAATTAATTACCTCTGGTACATATTTGTATACATCTTTGTTAATTTTTTGTAAATTTTTATCTATATATTTAAGGAAGAGTGCCATGGCGAGCGGGTTTTTTTTTTAAACAAATTAAAGTTTTATTCTGATATTGATGAAATTTTGCACACTTGACGTTTAAAATACGAGAAAAATGACTGTACATCTAATTTCGAAAAAGTTTGTGCAAAGCCCGGGCAATGCTGGGTACTTCAACTAGTCCATGAAACAAAATATGAAAATACAAAAAAGACCCTAACAGGTGATGTCCAAAATACTTGACATTATGTATTGTAAAATTAATAACGAATTTTTACATCAAAAACACGTTTGGTGTGTAATCTAATTGTAGGAATGAAACAATTGATATGAATTATTTTTAAATTGAAATATGAGTCCGACAAAAATGACATAAAATAAAAAAGTCTCATTTACTGATAATGGTTTAAGCGTTGTCACCATAAGACAGTGTTCCTGGGTTCGATCCCCAGTTGCGATCATTATTTTATGTGTCTTGTTCTGTTTCGATTAGATTTATGAATATTATCTTCTTCTTAAATGATGCGTATAACCTTCAAAAGTAATTAGAATAGATTAAATAATATTTATATTGTTTATTTTCGCAGTACAGAACTGTGGAAGAATACAAAAGATTGATATAAAAATAAAATAATGTAAAAAAATTTCTATTATATTCTTTATTTTTGTTTTTCAGGTGCGGCAGCGTGATGCAGTGATAGAACACATGACGCGATATGCCATGAGATGCGACTGTAATGTACGCTTAATTTATTTATTTTACTTAACGTTAATTTAAATTTTTTTTTTATTCGAGTACCACACAAAAGTTCCCAATCGGGGAAATACTATAAAAAATCTTTTATTTCAGGGTGTTTCCGTGGATCCAAATCTCCGAGTAGTTACCCAACTGGCCCAATCAGGACCACAACACCAACAGGCAAATCCAATGCACCCCGCGCCCGCCATACCCCAGCAACAGGCGATGGTACAGCAGGCGACGCCTGCGGGGACGCAGCAGCTGGCATCCTCGGGGCCGCATCAGCTGATGGTGATGGCGCCGCAGCAGATGCCGGTGCCGCCGCAGCAGATGCCCGCACCGCCGCAGCAGCAGCCGCCTCTTCCTGCTTCCGTGCCGCAGCACCAGCAGCCCCCGCAGGTGCAACAACAGTTACATCAGCAGCTGCTACATCAAAACCTGCTACAAAATGGAGTTACGACACAAGCGAGGGTACATTATAATGTTTTATATTATGAATAAATCCTAATTCAATTTAATTGTAATATCCATACTGCTTTAGATAGAGAAAACTCAGAATTTTTTTTCTGAACCTTC
This sequence comes from Limnephilus auricula, assembly GCA_951813805.1. Lineage (NCBI taxonomy): Eukaryota > Metazoa > Arthropoda > Insecta > Trichoptera > Limnephilidae > Limnephilus > Limnephilus auricula. The sequence goes on from OX638391.1 coordinate 3,624,062, forward strand.
TCTAACGGGAGGGAATTCTTCACCTGGCGTGGGCTCCATACCACCAATCCACTCCCAAGCCTACTCCTAACCAATGCATTCCTGTCGAGAACGTCCGAGAATAAGTGTCTCTAAAATTGCTCGCAATGCATAGGACAAAACCCAGCATTCGCAGTGAAGTCATTACAATACGAGCATGAAATGTCGTAAAGTTAAAAAAAAAATAATATAAATATTTCACCCTAGACTTGCAGATAAAGTCAATAGATGTCGCATATTAACGAAAAGTGATGAAACTTATCCTGTCACTATCTAGAGGGCATTTAGTTCGAGTTGAATCTTGCAATCATACATAAAGATAGCAGCCAATAAAATATGCGTTAAGAAAAATGAAAATAATGTTGGTGGTTCTCAGTCGAAGTAGATACAGTTAAAAATGACCTAATCGGATAGGGATATGTTGGCGCAGTGGATAGCGTGTTGGCCCGGATTGCCAGAGGTCCTGGGTTCGAGTCCCAGATGTATCCATATCTTTTTCTGATTTTTCTGTTTCGGATTTTTGATTGACTTTCGCTAATATTATCTTTATTAATTAATATATTAGAATAAATATAGACTTCGAATATGACAGCGTTCATATTATCAAGCGGCAGCCATTTTGTCCGCCATCTTTGGTGCCCGGCGGGTCTTTAGCAATTAATATGAATTATTCAGAGTGGCTAAATGTTATCCAGTAATTCGTAATGTCAAGAATGAGAATGGCCCAAGCGATTCTGACCTTGTTCTTCATACATAAGGGGCAAAATCGCTTCAAACTTCCGGGGGGACTGCGGCCTATAAGAGGTTAATCTACTCATATATATTACAAGTGGCTTATAACTAGTGACTTACAACTAAGACTTAAATAACTAGTGACTTAGAACTACAATGTTATTTCTTGCATTTCAAACAACTTAGATGTTGTTTCTTGCATTTCAGGAACAAGTATACAACCAGTCTACGTGGACTACTCCTGCCCAACGCCCGGTACCTACTTAATCACTCATTATTGATGGTTTCGGCATGTAGAACGAATGTTGGTGTGCAAGGAGAATATATGTAGAAGAAGTCGTAGATGCCCCAGGAAGACATGGCATGATCAAGTAAACCAAATGCTTACAGAGCCGGACAATGTCATGAGTCAGAATAACTGAATAGTATGTTATGAGACGAATTATGAATGTGAATGAGGAGACCAAGACCTAGTTGTTTGGCGGTCCTCTCTGCCTTCCCCTGTGAAGAAATGGCATAATGGTTACTTAGTTAGTTAACATTAAATGCCTTTTCTTCTTCCATTTGTTTCCACAATTTCCTGTATGCACTGGCTTGTTATTTGAAGTGTATGTCAATTTATTTTAATGAATCGATTCAGTTTAATTTTCAGTCGATCCACAAGAAATGTGATAGTATTGATTACAATTTTTTTTTCCAATCCTCCTTAGCTACTTTTAAAAAACTATTAAACCTATGGTGTAAAATGAGGGTAAGGCAAGAGCTGAGAGATCAGAGAATTTATTAATAATACTTTTTTTATTTGTTAAGAAAATTCATGTTTGAATAAATTTGTAATAAAACTTTTTTAGGTTGATGTAGTGTCAACTCAGTCATCTCCGATAATGATTTCTACCCAGCCCTCACAGCAAACTGGACAGATTGTAAATATACCCGTATTATTATTATAAAATTTACATTTGAGCTCGTACTTGCGCTTTTTAATTTTTTAAATTTGAAAATTTTGTTGAATTGGAAATCAATGCCATCTAGATATTTTTTTACATTTTCTACTTCAAATACTTTTCTAACCAATTTTGGGCCCGGTTAACTGCCGATGTGACACGGATTCAAACAACTAGGCCTAAATGTATATTTGTTCATTTTTTTCCGTTCCCATTTTTATGACTTTGAGTTCTAATTTCCTTGAACCTTACAAAAATGATTCGGTTCTTTTATAAAATGTGTAATTAATTGCTGTTGGCATTTTTTTTTTTAAATTTAAATTTATTGAACTTGTTTACTTCTTTTACAGACCCAGACAAGGCAATACAACTACCAGCCTATTCCTCAACAGGTAAATCTCACATTATGTTATATGAGACAGTCAGCGCAGAAGTGGTCTTATTTTAATTAGATAAAATGAGGATTCTGATTGTGGTTGAAATTCAAAAGAGGCAGTTTTGCATTTCAACTAATCAATCAGTGGCAGTTTTGCATCTAATCTGTGTTAAAAAGTTGTTTTTTTTTTTTTGAAAAGAGGCATTCCTGCTTTCAAACATCGAGTTTATTCGATGGTAATATAGCTTCATAATCAATTGAAATCTCAAAAAAAAATGCAAAGTTGCGAGTTTGCTCTTTTTTTTTTTTAAAGGCGGAGACGGTTTACAAGCAGTTTCCGTGATCACTTAGGCCATTGGCCCATTGTGCTATCTCCCATTTTACCTCAATCCTTTAATAACAACCTCAATCCTTTAATAAAGTTCACCAGGGTTGTCATTGGATATGTGGCTATGTCTTCTGGTTCTACTGAATGTCTCCCCAGGTATCTTAGCCTAGTTCCCACCAGGGCAGGACATTGGCACCATACGTGAATTGGAGTCTCTTCATCCTCTTCACATTTTCTGCATATATTGGTGTTTTCCACTCCCAAAACCTGCATGTGTCTCCTTAGATGGCAGTGTCCCGTTAGTAGTCCTACCAGTTCCCTCAGTGAGTTTCTGTCCATATCGAGTAGTTTCCTGGTTCGTCTTGGGTCTGGTCCTTTTATGAAAACTTTGGATTTTCTCATTCTGGGTGCCCTCTCCTATTCTTTACAGTGCTGGAATTTGACCCACCTATCAATATGTAATTTTGTGTGGCAAGCTGCTACTCCTCGGATCCCACAAGTGGTGCTTTCGCCCGATTCGTCGTTCGTCAGCCCGCTCGTTGCCCTCAATACCTGTATGTCCTTGTACCCAGATCAAGGTTATTTTATTGATGGTAGCGAGTTCTGTAAGAATAGTCCTGGGTTTGCTCTTTAATAATTTGCAATAAAATTTGTGAAAAAATGGTATTAAAATGATAATAGGATAAAATTTGTGGGGTAACGGAGTCACCCCTCATGACAACCTAAGTTTTTTTTATCTTGGTAATGCTTTCTTTCAAAATTTGATCTGATTTTGTCAACAATTCAGATTATCCATGTTTTTCCAAAAAGTGCGCTAGTATGAAAATAATTTTAATGATTTTCAAAGAAATATTCGATTGATAAGAGAGTAGAGGTCCCGAGTTTCGAATCTTTATTGCAAACTAATCTTTTATATTCTGTTTAGTACTCTTCCTTTTCAACTGTTGAAGCAGTTTTTTTTTTTTTTTTGTTTGATTTTATTTTGTACATGAATAGTATTAAATATTTATGTCATGTAAGTTATTAATGTTATTAATTGTGTTTTGGTGATATTACAGCACCTGGGCAACCCCCCCGCGCAGCCGCAGACGATGGGACCAGTTCAGACCGGGCAAAGCCAACAAGTAAATCTGACTTTTTATTTTCAATAAGGGGGAGAGTGTACAACATGATTTTCAATATATTTTCAGTTGTCTCAAAAGTGCCAAAAGATTATTTAAATTACACAGCAGAACCCGTTACTTCGATATCCATGGGACATCAAAAATCAAATTTCGAATTAACAAATTCCCACGTAATTTGAAATTTTATGAAAAAAAATTCATGAAAATTGCCAAAAATCAAATATTTAATTACATATAAGATAGACGATAAACAATATAACTTTGGTAGTACGTAATTAAAACGATACATTTTATTATGTTGTTCGTTTTTGAATGCACAACTTTTGAGACTCCTGCCTTTTCCAATTTTAAACAAGAAGCTTCCGAACCCTGATGTACATGCCTTTCTTACAGAAATCACTTTTTTTTTTTTTTAACACATGTTTATTTTACTTTATTTTATTGTTTATCAACTTTTTTGTTGCTGTTTATCATCTAGCAATTTTTATATTTAGTTGAAATTTTATTTACAGCAGCAATATTATGCATCACAAACATATGTGGAAAATACGTCCAACAATAATCGAAGAAGTCAGGTAAATAAAGTTTTTCTTTTATATTGTGTAATGTTTACTTAATTCACAAGCAAACATTCTGTTGGGAACTTCTCATACAAACTGTTTATTTACGAATTACAATAATAATAGACCTGCGCTAAAGCGACTAACTGGTAGGTAAATCTGAGCCCGCAGAGCGCTACACTGCCGACTCCTAGGAACAACTCTTACCTCCCACTATCTGATGGAAACTAGTGAAAGCGTTTTGTCTACTTCCATCTATCGCTAAACCAGTGAACCTTCTTGTCAATACATTACACATTGTATAGGTAAAGTTATTAAATGTTCTGTAAGCCGCCGCACTTTTAGGCACAGATTATGGAAATTACACTTCATTTCAACATTACTATATTATTACTACAAGAAACAACAAATAGGTTATTACGTTCCTAGTTTGGGTAACACTAACAGCCATTGTGTCCAACATTTTGAGTGATTAATCTTAGCATATCGTAAGGCGCCGCTAAGCTAAGGTGATCCTTAGGAAACGCTCCAATTTGCCTGTTCCCAACGTTTTAATCTTTGAAAATGTCTAATTACTTGTGTGTAAAACTGTCTTTTTTCATGGACAATAAAATGACGTCAAAGTAAAAACTTTCCATGTTAAATTATTATTGAATTTATTATTTATACAAATAATTTCTTTTAACCCGTTTAATCACAGGAGACCATATTTGTCCCAGCTCACATAGGTCTCACAGAAATCGTTGTTTCTCCCTTACTATCATAGTCAGAAATGTGATCTAAACGGCATTGGAAAGAGAATACAACAAACTATATATTCAAATCTAAAAGAAAACTACAAAAAAATTAAAATTTACCCCTTTCTGAAACCAAAGTTTCCGATAGCAATTTGAAAAAAAATTATGGAACTTTGTGAATTTTTAAGAATTTTTTTTACATGAAACGAAAAAAAGTGAGGTGACAGTAAGGTTTATAATTCATTTATCTAATGAAATAAGTATGTGTTTTATTTTTTTTTCATTATCAGTAATTTTAGTTAGAAAAAAAAGTAAAGTGAGCCATTTTGAACATTTTTTAAAGTTTTCTCAAAAAAAAATTTTATTTAAAAAAATACATAGTAATTTTTAATATAGAAATTTGAAAGTCTATTTCATCACCTTTCGAAAACAGTTTTTAGTTTTCGAATACGTTAACAAATGTTCCATTTATTTGGATTTTATTGCAAAGCGGGAATATTTTTAGCCTCTGACAAAATACGCCAATTTTTTAAGGGTTAATAGTGTAATACATAAACCTACATTTAATATGTTTTTAAACAAACATAAAAATAAAGTGTTAGCTTGACTTTCTTTTTTTATTTATTTTACAGTTTGACGGCAGATAGCTCTCAGACCTGCTACGATTTTGTTAGACGTAGATAGGCAAATTTTGAAGAAGTGTCCATTTGTAATGTGAAACTTCTTGTTGTAGAGAATCGTAAAGCTACAAACAATTGCTTGCATGGCAAAATTGGGCTCAAAACATATTTAAAAAAAAAACACACACACATTTGAAGTCATCTTAAAATAAATGTAAAATCCTCCATCATTTAATATTTCGATGTAATTAATATCTGCGTATTGTCACCGCCTGTGTAACCTGATATTATTATCATGCATTTCCGCCCATTCCACAACATCTATAGTCAATACATCCATAATTCAAATTAAACAAAAGGCAACTCTAAAAAACGGACAAGACCGTGAAAGAGATGACAGATGTCAGACTCTGTTGTCAGTTTTTATAAGTAGGTTTTCCTGATCCTCTAGATTAGCCTGTTTACGTTGAGTAGTGCATGGCGATGATTGTGCTTTGGGAAGAACATATTAGTAAGTAATTCATGCATTTTTAGATTGAAACAAAACTTTGCAAATGTCCAATCCATACAAAAAAAAATGGCTGCAATGAAAACGTTTTATACGGGAAATTTAGAACTTTGAATAAAAATTGAATTTAATGCTTCTTTTACCACCTATACAAACGTTATTAGTTGTGTCTTGAAGTAATGAAGTTGAATCATGGTGTTATTTACAAAATTTGTGCCTTATAAAAGTATGGCGGCTAGTGAAACATTTACCATAAAGTTATCTAATGCCGTTAAATATAATAATTTCGCAAATTGACAACTACACGAATAAATCAATTGTTAAAAAGGGTTGTTGGCTATTACAACGTGAAGATTGTCACCCGCACGGTAGTGAAGTGGGAGACATTTATGTAAAAAAATTGTATATTATTAGAACTATCAAAACACTTAACTAATGTCTATTGCTTTTGACCAATTTAACAGATTTTCAAAATTTCCATCTGGAAGAGATCTTAGATAAAACACTTTTTGGAACATTATCATTGCAGAAATTCTACAAAGTAACAATGTAGGATCATTCACAATTGTAGCCAAGACCGAGTCTTGGTCTGCCAGTGGTAAATTTGCAGCCAAATTGTTTCAAAGTCTTCGCCGAATAAGTTCACGGATAAGTGCATAAGTTTGAACAAAATCAAGAGCGTTTGGCAAATTTCGATTTGGAAAACGACGTGCATATTTCCAACATCTAGCCTGTAAACATAATGAATGTCAGCCCATTCTTTGTGGTAAAGCTAGGCATTGTCACAGTAATTCAATAACAAAATTTCACACAAAAGAAACACAATTTTAAAGGTTAGGTAAGTCTGCAATTAAATAAATACAACGTTAAAAGTACGTTTTACAATGCAAGTTATGCAATGTAAGCTTTGCAATGTTAAAAAAGTAAGCAATAAGATTTTCATCATCAGTACCCATCTGGAAATAATATAAATAAATGTAATAATGCCTTCAGAAGGCAAAATAGCTGCCACACCTACTACTAATTACATGGGCGAACTTGTTTATAAATTAACTGTTTTTATAACTTAAATATGTAATAATATTATTAAACATATAAAAGAAATAAAAAAATTAAAAGTAAATCTTTAAAGAAAACACGCACTGAATAAAGATGATCTTTTTAATAACCCAGGTCCGGGGCATACGTCATTCCTATGTCTACCTACGTTAAATTGTCGTGAAAACAAGCTTACGTGCCCAAGCGGTTAAGTAAGTTTTAATAAATACACAATGGATAAAGACATTTTAAATTAACAAGTATTGATTAATACCAATATAGTAGTTGGTGTACTTTACTCCCGGACACCTGTATAGTATAATATGTACCAAATTAAAAATTTGCGGCTTCACTTGTTAAAGATTTGGGGAACAGATCAATTGGCTAATAATTGGATAAGATGTGAGGTTTGAAGTTAAAAAAATCAGTCCAAGCCAAGTTTTATATGCCGCCACTACAAAATATTTCTGTTTTAGTGAGAGAAACATGTTTTTCAATGAGTTTCATATTATAAACTAGTATTGTTAAAATGGTCTGAATTTCAAATCTGTTAAAATTGTTTTTTTTTTTAATGATTTTCAAGCTATAAATAACAGATAATTCACAAAAAAAGTAAAAAAAGTCGTCTTAATCTATGTTCAGGGATCAAAGGAGTTAGATTATTTAAAAAAAAAAATTATTTCAAAGTATCGTAATAAAATTTTATGATACAGTCAGGTTACTTCAGTTACAGTTACTTTACTTACTTCGACCGTAAGCAAAAGAGAAAAAAAGATGCGTAAAAACATATATGCGACAGAGAAAGAGGAGGAGGGGAGGCATGCCATTTTTTAGACGTTAAACTCACCTATTGCGAAGATTTCTGTTTCAAAGACAGGTCGGTATTAAAGATAGGCATGTACTCTGGAATTGGAAACTCTTTTTTCAAAGACAAAATATCTTATTTTTCCTTGTAAATTTTTAAGCATGGCTGCTAAATAAATTATTCTCATTCTGCAGACATGGAAAATTAAATGTTGACTTTCCTCTATATATATATTATTTGGCAATGTATGGTTGATTCATTTGCCCCTCCTCAACTTCGAGTCCAGAGGTTGCATGTTCAAATCCTGGCGTGCCTAATGATTTTTATACTTTTGGTTTCAGGATCAGAGATTCAGCACCCAGGCACAGACACAGTCCCCGATCGCAGTACAGCCCCCACCACCACGCTATGCGTGAGTCCTCGCACTCCAAAGTAAATATCAAAAATTAGTTTTAAAGAAGTGCGTTACTTTGACTGAAACATTTTAATCCTTATGCTTGAGCCGTATTCGGTTAGAGTTAGATGGTCAAAATGTTTCCGCTTTTATAATAAATATATGTTTTTTAATATATCCAAAAACTAAAAACCGTTTTTGAAAGGTCAACAAAAGAAATCAACACATAATTTTTTTAAGCAAACATAAAAACTTTTATGTCAATTAAAAATAAAAATAGACAATGGCTTGGCCAGTATACTGTATAGCTGTTCAGGGCCACAGTAAACAAAATCCGCATAGCCAACATGATAGCCAACATCCGTTGAACGGACAGGGCACGAGAAGAAGAATAAATATAAAAATCTTTTAAAAATGGCTCTTATGGTTATGGTTTTTCAAACTAAAATTACTGATAACAATAAAAATGAAAACACACACACATTTAAACATGTATTGTAAATGTTATGGTCACCTCATTTTTTGTCTTTTCATGTAAAGGTAATTAACCGCTTGGGCACATAAGCTTGTTTTCACAACAATTTAATGTAGGTAGACATAGGAATGATGTATACTCCGGACCTGAGTTATTAATAAAAAAATCACAAAGTTGGTTTCAAAGTTGGTTTTACATTTAAACTTTTAGATTTGAATATAAAGCGTGATTTTTTCACTTTCTAACTCTATTTAGATTATATTTCTCACTATGATAGTAAGGGAGACACAAGAATGTCCGAGACCTATATGAGTTGTTCCCAAAAGTGAACAAATTAGCATTACATTCAAGTAAGCAATAAAAATGCTCAAAACCATGATGAAAATTTATTAAATATCGTGTACTTCTTGTAAGTATTTTTTGATCATAATTATTTATGATTTTTCAATAATGTCTAAACAAAATTGGTATGTAAAAAAAAAATCTAAAATTTTTTTGTTTTTAAGACCTTAAATAAATAGAAAACTCAGGTATTTTCGTCACAAAACACGTTCTCGGATTTATTTTTTAATGATATTAATTGAACTAAAATTAAAATTCTGAAATGTGTCTTTACTATAATTAATTTGATTTAATTTGCTGTACGATTACATGATTTCAAATTTGTGTTATATAATACAATATTTAGTTTGAAAATTTAACAAATCTGCCAACGACCAACGGTATGATTTTAGTATATTAAAAATAAACTTAGTTTTTCAAAATTTAAAGAGTGCATTTACCACATAAAATAACCTTTTAAAATGAATTTTTAAAAAAAGAGTCAATATGTCTAGAATTTGATTTAAAAAGGACAAATTTCCGGTATTGTCTGGTTGTACCCTCTTAAGAAATAGGTAAACAATAATTGGCATATTTAGTAATAAGAATGTTGTTTTTCAGGAACCGATTCAGCTGATGGCCCTCTTCTTCAACTAACTTAATACATAGCAGTACATCATTCGATCCATATATGCAGATACTTTATATAGCGCTTGTCGACATTTTGTAAATATGCTTTAATATTTTAGTCATTGAGATTAATATCAAAGATATAATATTTATAAAAAAAATCATAGATATCATTTTTAAAAACTGTTTTCTCATATAATAATAATAATAATCACCAAAACATGAATTGACAATAGATATGTATAGACATAAGTGGCAATAGTTTTTACATATTTATCTTATTTTTTCTATTTACATTATTTTTACTGTTTTTCATATAATGGTAATAATCAAAACATGAATTAACAATAGATTTTCTCGTCATATTTATTACATCATTTTTAAAATCTGTTTTTCATAAAATAACAATACAATCATAAAATGGCAATAGTTTTTACATATTTAAGTTATTTTTTTCTTTTTACATCATTTTAAAAAACTGTTTTTCATATAATAATAAAAATAATCAAAACATGAATAATTCATGAAATTAGCAATAGATTTTCTCATCATATTTATTACATCATTTTTAAAAACTTTTTCGTATAATAATGAAATTATAAAATGGCAATAGTTTTTACATATTTTTTCTGTTTGCACCATTTTAAAAACTGTTTTTCTTAATAAAAATCAAAACATGAATTTGCAATAGATTTTCTCAACATATTTATTAAATCATTTTTAAAAACCGTTTTTCGTATAATAATGAAATCATAAAATGGCAATAGTTTTTACATATTTACCTTATTTTTTCTGTTTGCACCATTTTAAAAACTGTTTTTCTTAAAAAAAAATCAAAACATGAATTTGCAATAGATTTTCTCAACATATTTATTACATCATTTTTAAAAACCGTTTTTCGTATAATAATGAAATTATAAAATGGCAATAGTTTTTACATATTTACCTTATTTTTTCTGTTCGCACCATTTTAAAAACTGTTTTTCTTAATAAAAATCAAAACATGAATTTGCAATTGATTTTCTCAACATATTTATTAAATCATTTTTAAAAACCGTTTTTCGTATAATAATGAAATCATAAAATGGCAATAGTTTTTACATATTTACCTTATTTTTTCTGTTTGCACCATTTTAAAAACTGTTTTTCTAAAAAAAAAATCAAAACATGAATTTGCAATAGATTTTCTCAACATATTTATTACATCATTTTTAAAAACCGTTTTTCGTATAATAATGAAATTATAAAATGGCAATAGTTTTTACATATTTACCTTATTTTTTCTGTCTGTTTTTCTTAATAAAAATCAAAACATGAATTTGCAATAGATTTTCTCAACATATTTATTACATCATTTTTAAAAACCGTTTTTCGTATAAGAATGAAATCTTAAATTGGCAATAGTTTTTACATATTTACCTTATTTTTTCCGATTGCACCATTTTTAAAACTGTTTTTCTTAATAAAAATCAAAACATGAATTTGCAATAGATTTTCTCAACATATTTATTACATCATTTTAAAAAACCGTTTTTCGTATAATGAAATCATAAAATGGCAATAGTTTTTACATATTTACCTTATTTTTTCTGTTTGCACCATTTTAAAAACTGTTTTTCTTTAAAAAAATCAAAACATGAATTTGCAATAGATTTTCTCAACATATTTATTACATCATTTTTAAAAACCGTTTTTCGTATAATAATGAAATCTTAAATTGGCAATAGTTTTTACATATTTACCTTATTTTTTCTGTTTGCACCATTTTAAAAACTGTTTTTCTTAATAAAAATCAAAACATGAATTTGCAATAGATATTCTCAACATATTTATTACATCATTTTTAAAAACCGTTTTTCATATAATAATGAAATTATAAAATGGCAATAGTTTTTACATATTTACCTTATTTTTTCTGTTTACACCATCTTAAAAACTGTTTTTCTTAATAATAATCAAAACATGAATTTGCAATAGATTTTCTCAACATATTTATTACATCATTTTAAAAAACATTTTTTCGTATAATAATGAAATCATAAAATGGCAATAGTTTTTACATATTTACCTTATTTTTTCTGTTTGCACCATTTTAAAAACTGTTTTTCTTAACAATAATCAAAACATGAATTTGCAATAGATTTTCTCATCATATTTATTACATCATCATTTATTAAATTTAAAACTGTTTTTTTTCATATAACAATAGAAACATAAATTGGCAAAAGATTTTTACATCATTTTTAAAAACTGTTTTTATACAATAATTATGAAAACATGAATGGGCAATAGATTTTCACTTTTTTTTTCAATTTTATTATTTTAAAAACTGATCATGAAAAATATCATAGGTATCAGTTTTAAAAACTTTCTTTCGTACAATAATAATAAAAACTGAAATTGGCAATAGATTTGTAAATATTTTTCTTATTTTTTTTACATTTTGTAACATCATTTTAAAATGTTATAAACAATAGATTTTAAGATACTTATCTTTTTTTTATTAAATCACTTTTAATAAAATTACTTGGCAATAGATTTTTAGATATTTATCTTATTACAAAATTGACTATCTGCTCCATTGACTCAGCTATGCATTCAAGATTTCTTTCAGAATGCAGCTGGTTTTCAGCAGTGCATCTAAAACAATACGTATATAGTAAATAATTAATATAATAATTCAAATTCAAATTAAGGCAAACAAAATAAAATTCTAAATAAATAATATAATCACAAACACAAGGAGATATCCCTTTCATTATAAATTCTATTAATTATGATGTTGTGCGGTTGACTGTGCAGTCAGCTACCATAAAGCACTGCAGCGAATGCATAACTCTTAAGTTGTGAGGAATAATTTACCATTCACCATTATTCCAAGTTTGCGCACAGCATAAACAAAGGGAACATTGTATTTTTACAACATGTCCTCCATTTCTAACGCATGATATTTTTTCTTTAGTTCTCATTAATAAAGCAAGAGTTTTTTGGGGATTGAGAAGTACATAACGCATGCTCTTGTGCCTGACAGCAAACTCTACTTAGGTCACCATTTACCTTATTCACTGCCTTATGAGCGTTACTTACTTCAAATGTTAATATATTTGCCTGTCATCAGCATACACTTGCGACCTACAGTGTTTAATTGATTGCAATATGTCAGCGATATGAATTCAGTTAATTAAATGATATCCTTCCTTTCTTATTTATGTTCATGTTAAATATTTAAACAAATCTGGCTGTGGTTAAATTTAAAACGGCAGTTACGATCAGGGACATGTAGTCCATATAGGTTGTTAAGCTGTTCTGTCCTAAGAAAAATGAATTCCTAATTTCCTCACATTACAAACAATTTATTCATTTAAATAAATTAAATTTTCTTTGGTGCATACGTATCTTTACAACTTTCATGAACTGCGTCCCTGAATACGATCTGCACTAAAGTAAATTAGTTAAGCAAATATTTTCAATTATTTTCTTAACATTTTTTTATCATTTAAAAATTATTTTTTTCATATTATTTTACTTGTAAGTACTATAATATTTTCACCCTTCAATAGTATTGTACATAATCCGTGACGGGGGATGAGCTTTTTCAAGCTAACCTTAGCTGGTTAACGCAGGCAAAATGTTAATGAATTAATTTTGTTTTATATTGTTATACTTAATTCTGTTTTTGTTTGTAAAAAAAAACATAACATTATGAGGACTTACTTTCAAAAAACGTTATCTACAACAAAAAAACATACTAATACATAATAATAAATGGTATCTCTTTTTGTCGATAACATGGTTTGAATTTAAGCTCTCGGATTATTGGCATGTTTTTTTGTAGATATTTTGTTTAACTTTAAGTCATAGAGTTGTTTGCATGTTTTTTTTATAGATATCATTGTTTGACATTAAGCCCTCGATTATGTAAAGAAAAATGGAGGATGTCAGACAATAAACCCGTTTTGCATGTTTGGTATCAGATTCATGATTACAAATTTTATTCTGATACAAATCATTATCATTATGCATTGCGGATTGTGTTAAACTAGTTCCAGCAGGAGCTCGTACTGATGTCATCGACGTTCGTCCTCTTTCTTCTCATGCTTCTTGTTTGAAAAAGACAAAAGATACTAGTACGAAGATATCACATAGAATCTCTCGCTGGGACTAGTATATTTTAAATTGGGTGTAAAAACAGAATCGACAACCAATTACAGCATCATCATTTATTTAAAAGTCCATCTTTACATAAAAATGGACTTTTAAATAGAGATCTAGGGAATCAGCGGTGACTGGTGACTTTTTCTTGTCCAACTACTGATTTAAAAAGATTTTAAAGTATTTCCAGGTAGAGTGCGTATCCACGTCATCATGGAGCATTCGAAAGAAATGTATGTCATTACTTGCTTCTTATAATATAGATGGATGACAGCAACTATTTGTCTATAATTGATGCATTATGATATATTTATACTAGCTGGGGTACTCGGCTTCGCTCAGGGAGTTGATATGAGATTGTGTGGTAGTTCTTATCCCCCAGCCATACAAAAAAGGCTTTGAATGGTCCACAACGTTCCAGAACATTCCACAACATTCAAGAGTATTCTGGAATGTTCCACAATGATCTAGGATGTTCCCAAACGTTCCAGACTAATCCCGAACATTTCACAACATTCCAGAATGTTCTGAGATGTTTTGGAATGTTGTAGAATGCTCTCGAATACTTTAGAATGTTCTGGACTGTTATAAAAATTTCTGGAGGGTGAAACTTCCACCCTTTATATCTTCAAAAGCACGCCCTTCTGGTAAAAACGCAAACCTTCTACATAGATGTGGGATAGAGGGCTACCACACCATATAGCTCTCTTGATCGTACCGGGACTCGTTTCCGAGTTTTAACGGCATGCATATTGCACACTTACTTTTATAAATATTGATTAATATCGTAGTATCAATAAATACCTATATCGATGATAGAGATACACAATATTTTATTTATATGCATATATTTACTTGTTCAGTTAGTCATAAATGTAGGTCTGAAGAAATAAATATGAATATATATATATATATATATAGAGACAAGAAATTGTATCAAAATTTAGTAAAATTTTCAATATTCAAAATTGTGTTTAACATCCCATTCATTACGTTGCCATTACAATTTTGAATTCAAAGTGTTACAAATCTACTAATAAATCATCCCAGACTGGAACTTGTATAAGTTTTATAGCGATAATATCATATTATTTTTAAGGTAAAATTAACGAATAATTATTTTATTAATGTTAAATGCCTACTAATCCTGTGCGAAATTTATTACCATTATGTGCGTTTTATGAAATAAAGCATTTAATTTTTTTTTTTCTTTCGACAACTGACAATTTGATAATATGTAGTTATACAATTCGAAAGAAACATATGTTCCCTAAATGTCTGTAGGAATATGATTAAAGACATACTATACTATTATCTTCTGTCTTTATCATTTTCTTAAAAGATGTGTAAGAAGGAAGATTTTCATGAACATATTTTAGGGTAATCGACGATGATGTGCATGCAATCTATCCCTGGGACTAGTATATATTCCAATAGGATTTTTTTTTCTTAAAGTCGAATCAACATTTAAAAAATATATATTGTGGCGTTAAAAGTCATCAGAAGCCATTGGAGGTTCCTCTCCTGTATGTACAGCCGCCCCAGGAACCATTTATTGGATAGCCAACACCTCTGATATAAGTCATCCCAAGTGGTTTGTTACGTTAGGTGACTTAGCAGGGGTGTCTGGGTTCATAGATGAGATTTGTCCAGGTCCTACCAGACCCTCAGATTACTACTCTTCCCTCATACCCTTTTCCTTATCAGAACTTCCTTTCCCTAAAAAGACCCCCCACCCAGCATCCCCAAAGATCACAGAGGCCCTGAGGGATTTTTTTTCCTTAGGGCCTCTTGTGGGCAGATAATGTAAAATAAATTAAATATCCTCTAGTATGTTATAACATTTTTATTATTTTTATAAATAAATGTCTGATTTCCTATAAAAAAAGTACTCTTTTAATTTCTCCCCATTCCTGTAGATTATTTTAGTAATACAAATTGGTAACTACTGTGCTGTTGTAATACTATTGCTATTAGTGTCCGACCGAACTTTCGGTTTCGGCCTAGTTTCGGCAAAAAAATGGGTTTCGGTTTAGTTTCGGTTTCGGCTGCCATCCAGCCGAAACTACGGCCGAAACCGAAACTGAATTCGGGAGGTTTCGTGCTGCGATCGGATATGTTCGGTACACTGAGCTGCGAGCGACGAAGTGTCATTTTGCTGCGTTAGCACTCATAGTCGTGTCAGGACAGTCAGGACTTGTTGATTTGCATACGTCAAAGGACATCCTGCTCTGATTACTTCAACATTATTGAATCCCAGATTAAAAATTACATATTTGAATTCTGATGAAGTTGATAATTGTGCGCGGGCGTCGTTAGTGCAACAATGAGCAAAAGCTGTAATTCTAGAGACCCACAGCTATCTTATCTTGATCATCTAGAATCGCGTTTTCTGAAAGAGGAGAAGGGCTATGGGATGCCCATGACTTTTAATGGAAGCAACTTCTGGTGTGGATAATGGTGATCGCACACAAGTTCAGCAAATTATTCAAGCCTACTTAACAGAGCCAAGGTTACAAGAAACGCAGATATTTATTCTTACTGGAATTCTAGTCAATTTCTGTCTTTGACAAAGGTTGCAGTGAAATTCTTGTCGGCTCCACCGACGGATGTTTCCAGTTAACAACTATTTAGTGCTGCTGGTCAAATTTATTAAAACCGGAGAAAAGATTTCTGTGGCAAAAAAGTTGATAAAATTATTGTTTCTCACTTATAATATGAGATTGTTTAATTATGAATACTGATAATAATTAATTCATTAAAATTATTAATGATTGCAAATTTTACATTAGATTTTATTTTTAATCAATTAATTGTGAAACAACACAAATTAATCAAATGAAATTTATTTGCGCACGTCGGGTACGAACCCCCGACCTTCGGATTGTAAGTCTAGAGCCTTACCTCTAGATAACGCCGGCCGTATTATTAATAGTACAGCTATTTGGTTCGAAAAAAAGAGGTTACCTGGAAAGTTTTCCGGGAGTTTTGAAAATTGGTAATTTTTGGCTGTTTTCGAATTTCAAATTTGCCGACTCGTATCTTTGCCGGTCGGATAGTAAAATATTTTGGAGAAATATACGAAAAAAACGAAGTAAAAACGTACAAAATTATTGATTTTACCAAAAAAAAATGTTTGTACGTTAATTGTAGGAAATTTTCTCTAGTTTAATTTTTTACATACCTACATATTTTTATCGTAAAATGAGTCGGAAAGGAGATATTGTCAAAAAAAATCTATTAGGTGCCATTTTTCCAATATGGCGGAGCGAGCGGCAAAGATACGATGTGGCAATGTTGAAATTCGAAAAGAGCACATCGAAATCTATAAAATCTCCGATTTTCAAAAACTCCGGGAAAACTTTCCAGGTAAAACTACCAAATAATTGGGCTATAAGTATTATTTGTATAAAAAAAAATTTGAAAAGTTGTTGAACTCAGTAGACAGGTAATTTTTATTTTTATTTTATTGAATTTCATTAAAAAGAGTTCCTTACAAAATGACCAAAGTTTAGAAGAAATTATTTTGTTCTTAAGATGTAAGATATTATAAAGTATTTTTTGTTTAGTGTACCTAAACAAATTAGAAAAAAAAAATTTTTGTACCTATTTTTTTATGTTATTCGTAAATAACGTTTAAAAAGAAATAACAGACCTACCATTTCTTATTTTAATATTATTTACCAAAGAGTTCATTTGAAATAAATATACCTAGAATAAGTAGTTATATGTATTTCAAATCAGTATACCTAGAATAAGTAGGTATATTTATTTCAAATCATTATTTCAAAAAGCACAAATAATTTATTTGAAATACCAAGTGACAATTTATGTTATGTTTATTATTAGTTCAAATATCCGAGACGGGATGTTTAATATAAGGCTTTAAAATAAAGGCTGACTGATTAAGATTGATTTTTTTTCCTATGATAACATGACCTTATATGGAAGTTTCGGTTTCGGCCGAAACTGAGATCAAAACCGTTTTCGGTTTCGGCAGTAAAAAGTAGTTTCGGTCGGACACTAATTGCTATTGTTGATTTACAACTTCCTTTTTGATGCAGAGTCGAGGCAGGTGTTTGACGAACCGTCATATTTGACATCGACGATCAGCGCCAATTTGATTTTTGTCATACCACAAAGTCGTTATATCCGAATTCTACTGTAGTAAAAAGTTCCTTTTTTGATGTGGTGTAAAATCCTACCTGTAATCTTTTATCATATCTGGATTTTCATTGATCTTATAAAAGTTCTTGGAGGCATTGTGGACTAGAGAATGCCATTCTCCAGGGATATATATAAATAGCTTTGTGTCTATTTAGTTTCTTAATTTATGCAAAGTTCCCAACGAATGAATGTCCTCATTCAGAAAATCTTAGAAGTACCCCGAAAATCTTTTTGATGCACTAAATAAACTAAGGAATCTCAGCATCACATTATTTATATTCTGCGATATATTTTTATTCTGCAGTCGGCAGAGTTTCATGTCGTTATTACCGTATTGATCCATGTAGTCCAGTGATTTCGAAAATTTACCAAATAAATATCTTGTAAAAAAAGAAGAGTAAATATTCCACTAACCAGCGCACTTTTATTAGGCACAGATTTTGGAAATTTCACTTCGTTAAATTACATTTCAACTTAATTACTTCAAGAAACAACTAAAAACGTTTGCATAGATGATAAAAGATGCATAAAAATTCCATTTTTATTCAAACAAAGTTCAAAATTTCCCGTATAAAACGATTCCCTTGCCGCCATTTTTTATTGTATAGATTTGGCATTTGCGAAGTTTAGTTTCAATCTAAATTCGCATGAATTACTTAGTTTACCGAAACTAATAACCTATTTTGTGTACATAAATAGTTATTTCTCGTAGTAATTGTTGAAATGAAGTGCAATTTCCATAATCTGTACGTAAAACTGGGGCTGTTAGTGGATTACTTACTAAAAAAGTAATATTTTGATTTTACAAACAAATGGCATGAAAGTATTCTATTTTTTTGTAAAACGATTTGCCTTTCACAAGAAAAACAAATAATGGGCCAATCATAGCATTTTATAATAAAACTAAACTGCAATCGGATTAATAATAAGAACCACACCATGCTTCTTTTGATAAATAAATAATAAATAAACCATTCAACATTGCACTGTATACATCATCTGTCAGATTGACATTTGGCAACCGGAAAACATGCCTTGGATTCCAAAGCACTTTGAAATTTGGAATCTTTGTTTTCATTGTATACTGGGGTTGCCTTTCGGTGAAGTTTTAAAATCTATTAAAGTAGGTACCAGATGAATTTGAATATTTATTTTACGTCTGCGTCTTCCGATTTTTTAAATGACGTCGAAAATCGCTAATTTCTTGGATTTCGTTTTCGAGTAAAGGGGTTAAAATCAGCTGTTCAATTTTTTAAATAAAAATAATAACAACTCCAATTCTTGGCCTTTAGTTTTAGTTGCCAAAAAAAAACACAATCAAAGCAAAGGTGATTTCAGCGACAGAATAACATAAGCTTAGAATTGAATGTATGTGCGCAGCGGTTGGAAGCAATAGTCCTTTGTCTTGTTTTCGCCGACTGATTGTCACTAGAGGGAAAAGGACGCAAATGTATATGATAGTTGTAAAATAATATTTTTTGGAAGCTTTGGCAGTTTTTCTCATTTTATTGGATTCTGCCAGGAAGTACGTCATCCTGTAATTTTCTACACACACAATTGTACGTTATAGTTGTAATTGATTATTTACAGACTGATTATTTCAGTCAAACTGATTGTAAAAGGCTTTACGCGGGCCTGGGGTTCGGCAGCCTTGATCTAGAATCTAGACAATGGCCACACGCACTATCTTGTGTGTCAATTGAAATGTGCTTACAATGAACCTAATGATTTAAAAAAATATTAATTTACCCGTGTGGTTATGCGCGATGTAATTTGTCTCACTTATTGTGTTAGTGGAAAGGGGACAACTGACCACTGTGTTTAATATTCTCAGGGCGCATACCTTATAATTGTTTATTCTCATTTGGATTCCGTCCTGAAGATTACGAGATTAAAAAAAATAGATTTATGGTCCTCAATATTTATTTATAATATAAATTAATTGTTTGACTTTTTGGTATTCGACAAATAATTTTAATAAATATAACACTTCCTGGTATACGGCTTTGTAGGAAATATCCGGAAAAAACCGCAGTAGCTCGTTTCAAAGTAGATTAACTACTCTAACATTTAACACAGTTATGATGATGGTCACTGCAAGTGCAAGGGTGTCACAAGGGTCGAACTTGTTCTCGACTTGCAAAGACGCTGATAATACCTAAAAGAGGTTTTTGGTAGTGACTGGCGCCGTACATTGAAAGGTTTCGCCAAGAAGGAGGATAAAATAAAGACAATAATATATATGGCCATGGTAAGTACTGTACGGTAAAAACAATACCGATCATTGAAATGCCACCCCTGAAACGGATGTGACGTCACGAAACAGTAGCGTGCGAATGCGAAGCGTACCCGTCCCGTCCGGCACATCGTCAAAGGACTGGGAAGAAGTTAACAGCTCGGAGAGGTCGAGGAGTGAAATAACATCTGTACCACCGTCATCCGTCGCCATTTACACCATGGCTGAACCCGAAAAGACACCGCAACCACCGAAGGCCGTCGTTCCCAAGCAGGTTATTGGTAAGTAGTCAATCTCTGTTTATTTTTCCCGAAATGCCGGTCTGTGCTCGCCCTGGGTATCGCCATTTTATTTTATACTTTGTCCGCACGTGGTTTTTATATGCGTTATTATTTGTATTATTTGTTTATGTCACAAATTGCACGACGATTCAGGTGAGTATGTGCGTAAAATTAAGAATGTTTGATAAAAAAAATGATTTCTGTACACGAAATGGAAGAGTCTATTTACAATTTATTGATTTTTGTCCCATGTATGATCCCTTGTATGACTTGCGCACAAGATTCAGATGCTTTTATTGTATGTAAGCTTCACAAATGAATTGTTTTATATTTATTGGATATTTACACCAGAACCAAGATGCGAAATGCTTTAAATTTTTCTATTTTTAAAATTTTTATCGACTAATTACCGGAAGTAGTGTTTGGCGCGTATTATTTTTCTGACTGAAAAAAACTATTCATATCTTATAATATAGTGAATGTGGCATGCCTACGGGTTTATTTATAGTCTGAAGTTTCAATTCATCTTGGGCTGTTTGGTTTACCCTCTCTCTAAAGCCGCTACAATTTGTTTTGATACATTTATGTCAACTTTTGTATCCATATTTTCATGGCGTAGTCGGCGATCACTTCTATAAATAAATACGCCTTGTTAATTTTATTACCTTATTGCAATGCTTGATTCGCGTATATGGACAGAAAACACGATTTTATCCATTTCAAAACAATTTTTTAGATTGTTATTATAACACTTGGCCTATTTTGAAAAAATTTTTTTTTTTGATAATTATTTTAGCACATGCGCGACTAAGCAGATGTATATTTTTTCAATATATAAATTTTTTCACATGTCGCTACTATTTACTTGTATCTCATATCAAGCGGTATTATAATTTTGTTTGGATCATTTCTATAGCGCCGTTTTTGTTGGAATTTTTTGTTTTTAATTGAAAGTTTTTATCGGACCGCTTTATGACATCTACATCTTTTACTCCAATTATGAATAGGAAATGCTGGTTAGTCTGTCCGGTACGCGCTGATACATCCTATGTAATGAAAACCTGGCTTAACTATAAAGTTGTTTTTGTTTTAGCAACAAATGTCTGAAATCTCGATACAGTATTTTATAAATACAAATGAAAACTGACAAAATTGTAGCGTTTATTGCTGAGAAGCAATTAATTATTAATTATATTCAAGGCTATGTAACTTATATTGCATGTTCAAGATGGAGGTAAACAAATTGAAATTGCGTTTGTGTTTCGTGGGTAATAAAGGTTAATTTGTCTTGTTTTTCTATATATAACAATTGAATCATTGTGTTCCAATCTCCTCCCTAATGATTTTTTGTCGAAAATAAGTAGTCGAAAGAATGTAATGCTGTTGTTATTATTTCCAAATTCCTCCTAGTTTCTTTATAAATCTTAAATATGGACCTTCCAAAATTTTCAGTTCCAATATACTCCGTAATTAAGACAAATTACGGAGTATTTTGGATCAGTAGTCAGTATTTTATCAAACTCAAAATCACCAGTCTCTTTCCATACAAATTTTGGTCGTTTGGATGATTTTTGTCATGCTTATTCTATTAATTTCTCAATAAAACAAAAAAAACTGGAATCTTAAAAAATCATCAGCCTACACGTTTTTCTTGATTTACTCAAAAGTATGAAAATCCATTAGGGAGGGATTTGGAACTCAACGATTGAATTCCTGAAAAGAATTGTTCATTTCATCTACATGTTGTCCTTACATTATTGTAACTATATCTACGCTGGAAAGGAAAAATGACTAAAGCGCCATAGAGTTGTGACATTAAAGACGAACCTACACAATAAGATATATTGTTTGTGCTTGTGTTCACCAGAGTGCCCATCAGAAATGATAAAAAACCCTAAAAAACTTGGAACACAAGCAAAAACAAACAATATAGCTTATTGTGTAAGTTTATCTTTAATGTGACACCTGTATGTCGCTTTAGCAATTTTTCCTTTCCAGCGTCGATATTATCATCAATACAAATCTATTCTCTCATAAATATATTTAGCAGCGTTAAATATTGTGATGCCACTGAATTGCGATAATCCTATCAGAAAAGTTGCGATGCATCTTTTAATGTTTTTGCTTCATATGTCATCTTTGGATCCCCGATTAAGTGATTGAATCGTCGAGTGGCTAAACCCTCGGGATATTTTATTCTACTGTATAAATATATATATACATATATTTTTTTTTTTTTTTCTTTAATCGCAAGTTCACTTTGTGGCGTCATTTTAATTAATTGAAAACAAATCACTTTATATGGATCGAATTTTCGAATCATGTTGATAATTTTCATTAAAAAATTGTGTATACAAAGTGATGGTTTTAATTAAAATACATTTTTTATTTAGCAAAACATTTATTGTTTTTGCAAAACATTTATTGTTTTTGCACTTAACTCTTGGTGTGCTGATGCAAATTTTTCACTGTGCGCCATCTGATTCTATTTTCATCATAAGTTACTTATTTTTTGGCAAAATGATCTTTCTGTAAATTGTACCATTACCAGATAATGCTACATAATCTACCATAAGTAGTTTCCCCAGAATGGCTAATTATATTCAGAGAAATTATTTTTTTAAATGTCAGCGTTCAAGAGGTCATTTGTTCCAAACAGTTATTTGTGATTATCTTAAAATCTTCCATAGTGAGTTTTGCAATACAACTTGTTGTTTTAATTTGTAGATTTCAATTAAAAAAGTAAAGATCTTGCTTAGTATGTAATTAATCTTTAATGCGATTCTTTAACGTTTATTATATTCTTATGTATTATCTGAATTTAAGTAATACATGTTTTTTTCAGAAAAATGCGTATTTTTGTACAACCAAATAAATGTCCAGTATTTACGTAAATGAAGCATAAAATAAAATGGCAAATACCCGTCACATGAGCATGGTTTCTATCACATTACAGTATCAATTAATTTTATTCAATAATTCAATCTAAAATTGTTGGTTATTTATGTCTGTCTATTTTGAAGAATTTGGAGATATTGAAACAGCCTGTTAGCTGCCAGAAGAGTAAATACATATGTTGGTCAGCCCCCTTCGGGTGATATCTAACAAAATGGCCTTGTAAAAATTAGCTTCATTAGTGATATGTGGCAGTAGGCAATGTGCGTGCCACAAACAAATTTTGCAAACCAACAGTGGACCAACAAAAGCGTATTTTAATGTAATTTTAAAGGATGGGCGTACGAAATTAGTAAGTCGAAGCAACATTAGTTTATTAGATGTTTGTTTTTTGTTACAGCTGAAAAGGTGTCAGGAACCGTAAAATGGTTCAATGTAAAAAGTGGATACGGGTTTATCAACAGGTAAAGCTTTATTTTATTTAAAAAAAAAACATAATTTGCTTTGTCCATATACTCCGTACAATGCACATGAGCCGTTCCCAGCAGTGAAAAGGGCAAAATAAAGTGTACAAAATCAATTATTTATTAACTTACTTGCTAGTTGCGTTTTGTGGAGTTAATGGACGAAGCTAATGATACATATAAACTTTAAGGATAAAAAATCAATTAAAATCACTGTTTTCATTTTATCTTCAATTTTATTTTTCCTGAATTTTTCATATTTTAAAAGTTAACATACGCTGAAGTATTTCAAACACGAGTGTTCGGCTTAACAACTGATCACAATGTTGTCAAAGATGTTTAATTGGGCTATTCAAATGATAAACACAAAATAGTGTTGATCGTCAATGGTAATAAAATGTGTCTTGAGTTTGAAACATCCCAACCTAAGTATTCTGAAAATGATCTGATATTTGAATGTTTTTCATATTAATATTTGAATGTTTTTCATATTAATATTTGAATGTTTTTCATATTAATATTTGAATGTTTTTCATATTAACATTAGAATGTATTTGTTTTTTAGGAATGATACGAAGGAGGATGTGTTTGTACACCAAACAGCCATAGCAAAGAACAACCCGCGTAAGCTGGTACGCTCCGTAGGGGACGGAGAGGCGGTGGAGTTTGCGGTGGTGGAGGGAGACAAGGGGTTCGAGGCTGCCAGCGTCACCGGGCCCGGGGGCGTGCCCGTCAAGGGCTCGCCCTACGCGGCCGAGAAGCGCCGAGGGTACAGGCAGTATGTTTCTTTCTTGAGGCAGCGTGAGGCGATGGATGAATCTTTCAAATAGAATGAGGTAAAGCGGAGCGAGGCGGCGGCTATATCTGTTGTTGGTTACAGGTTCTACCAGCGGCAGCCGGGAGGTGGGCGCGGAGGAGAGGGAGGACCTGTGGGCGGCGGGCGGGGCCGTGGCGGGCGGGGGCGCGGCGCTCCTGGAGCGGGAGCCGGCGGACCCCCGGCAGCCGGTGGTGAGGGCCGCGTTGAGGGCGGGGAGGGCGTGCAGACCCAGCGCCGCTACTTCCGCAGCAGCGTGCGCGGAGGACGCAGGGGCGGCGGCCGCGGGGGAGTGGCTGGCGGACCGGCCGCAGGGGGTGAGCCTGGAGTAGGAGGCGAGGCTGGGCCCGGGGGACGCGGAGGTTACTTCCGGCGATCCCGTCAGCCTCGGGGTCCCAAGCCCCCTGCGCAGGACGGAGCACCCAGCACGGAGAAGAACTGGGAAGGAGGAAATGGAAATGGCAACGGCAACCCGGGAAAGGAAGTGACCAACACTACCACAGAGAGCCAAGCTTAGGCTTACAACCTTGCTAGTTGAGGTCTTGGAATTTTCCAAATTTTTATCGTAAAGCCAAGACCGATTTTAATGCTGATTTTTTTAAAGCTTAGACTCCCGATTCTCTTAATTGTTAAATTGTAACAAATTTGCTTTTATTTTCACTAATATTCCGGAGTTATGTCCTGATTGCCAGGGTTTTTTTGTTAATTTTTGGTCAATTTTTTTTGTTTTTTTTTTTTTTTTTGTTTGTGTTATTAAAATTGACTTCACTTGAGCGATGAAGATTTCCGGATGTTCAGTTTTCGATTTGGCCATTCAATTGAATTAATATCGTTCCTCCAAATATTAATACGGAAACATATGAACTGCTTACTGCAGAAAGTCAATGAATCCACTAAAATTTTTAATGTTTATCCCATATTTTTAGATTTCACAAAAAATCTTATTTTATAAATTTTAATTTATAAATTCAATTTGGGTCTCTATCGCTCGAGTGGTAAATGTCAAAATGTACTATTTTTTCTTCTGTTTTGAAAGTCAAAGTTATTTATTGACATATTTTTAAATTTTGCATTTTTTTCAAACGCAGCTTTATGATATAAAGATAACATCAAAAAAGAATGGAACATTATTAATAAAACATTACAAGAAACATAACTAATAAGAAATAATTTTTTAGAATAATAATTATATTTTAGAAAATTTACAGTATGTGAATTCACAGGTTAACTTATAGGCTTTTTCTCCAAAGAAACTCATAAAACTGGTAAATTATTGTGTGGCAGTGTTTGCATAATGTTATGGATATTAAATATCTTAGTCAAATTTAGAAAATCACCACCCAATCTGAATATTTTTTTTTTATATGTTAAAAACCAGTATAACTGTATTCGATGCTATTAATATGTATTAAGAAGTGTTCATATTACATATTATTATAGCATTAGATACAGATTGATAGCAAGTATCCTTAATTTATGTTTATATTGAAATTTGTGAAAAAATTATTTTTACTAATTAGAAAAAATAATTTTTAATCCCTGGGATCTTCTGATCGGATAATTATTATTTCACCTTTAAATTTTTAATTTAAAAGACAATTATTGTATGGTGACTAAATAAACAAAATAAAAAAAGGACATGGGTATTATTTATTCTTATTTCTTTTATTTTAGGTATTTTTGAGTGTGCGAGGGTGTATGCAAAGTGCCTCTACGCAATGATAATGCAACATCTACGCAATGATAATGCAACATCTACGCAATGATAATGCAACATCTACGCAATGATAATGCAACAAATAGCACAGAGGTAAAACTGAAAGAACCATTTTTTTTAAAAATGTGAATACCGCACTAGAATCCCAACTGCTCCCGTCTGGAGCCAGTAAACTGTGGCATCCCCGATTAGGGTATGTCGTGAAGCTGAAGGTAGTAGGGAGGGGAAGGAGATGGGAAAGAGGAAGGTGGGTCATCAAACACGGCCAAAGCCATTTCAAGCAATGTTTCTTTCACCAGGGTGATACTGAGAGTATCTTCCAACATGCTCAACTCTGAAACTTGCCGCAAATATACTATACGTTATGTTTAATTAATTAATTGTGAAATATCACAAATTAATAAAATTTATTTGTACATGTCGGGTTCGAGCCTGATACCTTCGGATTGGGAGTCTTACAAAGAGAGCATTACCCCTCGAACACGGAGGCCATCTATACATGTTCGCAGTGATAATGCGACAAATGGCACAGAGGTGAAACTGACAGTACAAATAATAACCTCTTGTTTATATCAAGTGGTTGGGAAACAGTAATATAGAGTTAGAACTTCTTGTATTCATCCTTTTTGAAGTTGCTACTACGTGTACATAATATTATATTAAGCATCTCAACTAGAAGTGAGTCGTTCCACTCATTTTACGGAATCAAATCCGGTTCCGGATTCAGTCGCATGGACTAGATTCATTGGACTTGTTTCTTTGATTCCTTTCGGCTTTTGGTACTCCGGGCTTCACAAATCCTGTGGATTCAAACTCTATTGTGTTGTTCCGCCGGTCTCATCAAATCAGCTAGAGCGAAACTCACTGAGTTTGTTCAGCTGGACTCGCCGGAACTGGTGGAACATCACGGAGTTGGGGACCTGGACCGGGAACAGACCAAAAAAGGTAAAAAGCAATGTTTCTTGGTATCTTTTGACTGAGATAATGCACATTCTTTTTGAAAAATGTTTTCGTCGACCAATTTGTTTGGTTCCGGCGTCAATTTCATATCCACCCGCATTTCGGAACGAGTGGGAGCGAATCCGGATTTGATCCATTATATTTTGCAAACTCAGATGGATTAAAACGCCTTCGGATTCATTATGGCAGGAACAACACACTTTCTAATCTTGATACAGGACTGCCCCGGTGAGATGAGGGGCTTATGATTTTGCTTGTATTTCAATAAAAAAAAAAAAAAATAGCATCTTTGTATAATTCTAAAAAATCTACAAATGAAAAACTAAACAGCAAGAGAATTTTAAACTTCTAATAGCCTTGGCAAGGTTCCTGTACTAAATAGCAACAAACTTGCAAAAGGATATTTTTGCCAAAGTTTGTACAGTGGTTTAGCATTTAGGAGTTTCCAGACACCTATAGGCAAAGGTGCCTCATCGAACTACTCTGGGAAAGCAGGGTCTCAAATGAGTATTTAGCAGTTCAACAAATCATAAAATTTTTTGAAATATTTTAAGATATAAAGGTTTGACTTGCCGAGGACTAAAACCTAATACGGCGCTATTTGGCTCAGCTTTGACCCTGCATGGCCCCAATTTTAGTATGTTGTGAGGCTGAAGGAAGTGGGGTGTGTAAGGAGGTGGAGTAGAGGAAAGTGGAGAAGTACCTGGCTAAATTATGAAAAGCAGTTTGATTCATTGGGTATTTAAGAGGGTATAACCAGAAGTTTGTCCTTTTTAAATCAAATTCTAGATGTATTGACTATTACAAAAAAACTAATTGATTTTCAAAGATTGTTATTTTATCTGGTAAATGCACTTTTTAAATTTTGAAAAACTAAGTTTATTTATAATATACTAAGGTTATACCGTTGGCAGATTTGTTAAATTTACAAACGAAATAGGACAAATATAGGGAATAAATGCGCGCGGAACGGAAATAAAAGGGCGAAAGAGCTAGCTCTCTCTCGTAATGGATTCCAGGCATCGATGGAAACAAAATATAAATTTTATTGGTAGGTAAAATTATTCTATTATACAACACAAATTTCAAGTCTCTTTTTTTTGTCACAAATTTTTCTTTTTATCATTGATAATCGATCTTTCTCATCGGAACCTCCCTGTACAGTTGCAAGCATTTTCGAACTTTAATTCTCAGCCGCTGGTCAAAGAATGGTCAAACGTGAACAATTTAATGTGAAAGCCTAAGGCAGGCAATGTGCAGGCGCAATTGGAGCAGTCCACTCTGGCCACCGATTTGCTAAGGAGCCAAGATAAAGTGCTGATATCAACCCCCTTGAGGTTTTTACCAGTGCCAAGCGACGTTTGGCTCTGGCGTGAAATTTGGACATATCAATGAAATTGAACATTTTGTCATTTCATTCTGCCTCCTTTTCACATGACTCGAGTAAATTCCGCAACCCTGAAAATTAATCCTTGAACCCCCCTCACCATTCGCCACCGTGCTGTCCATCATCTTCTCCCGTCCCATCCCATCAGCGTTATAATTTTTTTTTTTACATTAGCTCCACACAGGAGGTCCTGAGGAAAAAAAATCCCTCAGGGCCTCTGCCAACTTTGGGGACGCTGTGTGGAGGGTCTTTTTATTGAAAGAAAGAAGAGCAAGTTCCGGGAAGGAAAAAGATGGGTGTGTAGGGATTGGACTCAATGTGTCCAGGAGTGACATAAGAATCCATGAATCCATCCCTCCCAATCCTCCCTCCATCCTTACAAGGCAACGGGTGTCAAGAGAGTCTTGAAGGAGAGTTCAAAAGGACTCCCTCAAACCGTCTCTCCCACCCAGCCCGCCACACAAATGGTGGATTTTCAAAATTGGAAATACGTAATAGAACACAAATAAAATTTTACTTGACTTTGAAAACACGTACTTACCGAAGTTCAGAAAATGAAGTTATAAAATTGCTGGTTTGTGTAGTACACTTTACTCTAATTTTCATTATGCTGCGTGATTCACCCTTGTAAATCTAATTTCATGTAAATACTGTGGAGTGAATACCTACTCAATTACACTGAGTACCACACTGAGTTTTATCACCAAAATTGTTTAAAAAATCAATTAAACATTATCAATATATTAATGATAAGTGCATAAAATTTGAATGTTCACGTTATAGTTATGTTACCAGCCACTCCTGCTAAATCCACATTTAGACTAACTCATGACTAACTGGATAATACAATAAACAATAAGATGTTTACATTTCTAGCAAATCCCATTGTGCTAATTTTAAAGTGTTTTAACTCTTAGTACCAGAAGTATCTATCGGCAATGAAAAATTTGTACGCATTGAATCCCGCCGTGTCCTGTAGGTACATTTAAATAATACTTTGTTTTCATCAGATGATTCATTGTAAAAAATGTTTGTAGCTTACTAGAATAAATATTATTCTATTGGCAAAAAAATAAACAATGAGATAAGAGTTAAATAATAACAAAGTTACTACTCCATTATTCCCGGCGAACGTAAGGTTAGGTAAAATTTACCTGAGACAATTTATGTAGCTTGATAATTTTAGTTTGCCGTGCTCAAATGTTTCGTTCTCGCGGGGAGAGGTAAGGAAGAGACAAGAAATGAGGATTTAATCAGAAACCGTTCAGCGAGGTAGTTCGACGTCGTTAAAGTTGCCGGCGGGTGAGTTTTACCCACTTAGCGCTCAGTGTTACTATTTTTCACAAGTACATTTCTTTTTTCTTTCTTTCGGAACAACGAAGATTATTACGTTTATTGAAAGCCACGGATATCAATTCTAACGAACTCTTGAACTCCTTAAATCAAGTCTGATTAGTTGTAGAAATAAAAAATTATTATAATTTGTGTTTGTTATGTTAATTTGTGATTTTATTTAGTTTTATATAAAAATGGACATATAAATATTTTTATAAAGTGCCATAAGCTGAATTCTCTGAGAAAAATATTGATTTCAATAAAAATGATTAAATTACTAATTATATCAAGAAGATTTTACCCGGACATAAAGTCGTAAAACTAATTATACCACTTTTATTCCTAGTTTCTAATAACACGTATTTAGAAAACTGATAAAATAATGTAAACGATCAAATTAAAAATAGTAAAACGTCGAGAATAAAAAAATACGAACTAAGTAAGAATTTTGGGTGAAAATTACCTAACTTTATGCTCGATGTTATAAATTTGAACCCAATGCTCGCCGGGTTAAATGCACCCACACATAAAGGGTAGTTCGTAGTTTGTTGTGTGTTTTATTTCTTTATTGTAAAAAATGACTTAATTTACTTAATTGAAAATGTAATAAAGCCTGTACTTCATTTATTTAGGGGAAAGTCTCGCATTATTTATTTTTTATTGTGAAGATTCTTTATTTATCTTTGTGGAAAGTATAATAAAACCCAAGAATATTTTCGTATTTCTTTATTATATACATTTTTTATAACATTAGAGAAATAACAAAGTTTCTCTAATTATAAGTAGGTATCCTGGGGAAAATAGACAAGACAGATACATATTTTTTTTTAAATATATAAAAAATTATCTGGTAAAACAGTTCAATTAACAAAAACATAATTTTATTAAAAAACAAGACAGTCATTAAGAAAATAGCGTAAGGCAAGTGATTAGCATTTTATCGCTGGCACACTAAGGAGAGTACAAGATGGCAGGAAGTTGGCTTTCCGAGGGTTAAATATCTTGGTGTATCTTTATTATAGATCAACTTTTTAAATGGACACATGAATGCATATTTGAGAACTTCAATTGTCAAACGAATTAGGAATTATATTTATAAGCGTTCCATTCTCTACGTCTAAATGATATGATGGTTACTTTCTTAGAATAAACTGTACAATGCTGTGTTTCACTTTCCGAGGGTTAAATTTCTTAGGGTATCTATATAGATCAATATTTTAAATGGAAAACACATATTTGAGAACTAGAATTGTTAAACGAATTAGGAGATAATATAGTTCCTCTACCAAAAAATACATTTAAATGATATGATAGTTATTTTTTTACAATAAACTGTACAAGGCAGTATTTCCCTTTGTTTTCTTTCATTTGTGTATTAGGTTTATATTTATGTATTAGGTTAAGCAACGTGAGGTGTGACTTTTGGGTGTTAGAGTACTAGTACTAAAATTTTAATAACACATAAAAAAAATCATACCTCCGAATTTGAATATGGAGACATAAAAACTGATTATAGTTCTATATAGCCAATGAATTCGCCTATCTTTTATCGATTATCACATATTCGTAGGATATATATATATTTTTTTTATAAAATCGTAAACTTTAAAACTTATTAAAGAATCTAGGGAATATTTGCCATATTTGGCATTAAAGCATTCCGTGGTTTTGGAAATAGTGCCATATTGTGGCAAAAAGTGTTCAACTGGTTAGTTTTATACTACTTTATACACAAGGTGTTCTTAATAAACGATGGCCAGTAGAGGTAGAAACTTCTAAAAAATAACATAATAAGTTAAAAGCTTTTGTTTGTGTGCGAGTGTAAAGGGGATAAAAAATAACATCCTCCATGATAAATTAAATGTAATT
Organism: Limnephilus auricula; assembly: GCA_951813805.1. Lineage (NCBI taxonomy): Eukaryota > Metazoa > Arthropoda > Insecta > Trichoptera > Limnephilidae > Limnephilus > Limnephilus auricula. The sequence continues at coordinate 3,655,949 of OX638391.1, forward strand.
TATTTTAAACAAGTGGCACGGATTATATATGTGAAACAATGTGGTCATCAGGTTTATCTCTGGTTGCCTTGTACGCCTCTCTCTCTTGGTCTGGATATTTGGTGGGCAGGTTCGGAGAGTGCAGGTTGACTTTAGCATCATACCTAAATAAAAGGATTTATAAAATAATTAAAAAATTATGTATAATGGAAAGCAATTACCACAAATAATAGTTAACAATTATTAATAATTAACCTGTTGTCTATGGCTCGGACACTGGTGCCGGGGAAATTTTATTTTTTAAATGCGATTTTAACCCTTATGTATAAAGAAACTGTACAATGTCAGAATCGCTTGCGTTAATACCATTCCAGATGTTGACTTTAATTTTAGAAATGTAGCTTCTTGGAATGCTTTGAAATTAATTTTCTAAGGAGAACGACCATTGTGTGATTTTAACCCTTATGTATAAAGAAACTGTACAAGGTCAGAATCGCTTGCGCCAATACCATTCCAGATGTTGACTTTAATTTTAGAAATGTAGCTTCTTGGAATGCTTTGAAATTAATTTTCTAACGAGAACGACCATTGTGTGGCCAAATGTCATCCCACATTCAAGAAGTAAAAAGGGGGGGGGGGGTTAAAATTTTAAAACTTTTTTTTGTGAATGTCGAGAGTATTGTGTTTTTATTAACCACTTTTTTCCATTTTATAATAACAAATTCACGAAACATATCAACTTTTAAACGCATTTTGACTTTTTTTGGTTCAGATGATCTGATAACCAATTATGATGTTCACTGCATAACAACTTTTTCCGAGGCGCCTCTGGAGATTCACTCACGGACTTATTTATTGATATTTTTAATTGAAATTTTTTTCAAAGATACATCAGATGTTGTACTATAACGTGTATATGAAATAAATAAACCAACATTATTCATATCTTTAAAAAAATCATGAAAATATGCCTATTTTTCGAGAAAAATAACCTTCTATATATATAAATATATCAATCGGATTAACATCAACCCTGCAAAAGATACATAGTTGTACCAAAAGTAGTTGAATGTTTTTTTTATTATTATTTATTTTTACATTAGCTCCACACAGCTAATGTAAAAAGTTTTAGGCAAATGAAGGAGAAAAAGTTCTGGAAAGAAAAAAGGTATGAGGGGTGGGTAGGAATCTGGAATTCAATGTGTTTAGGAGTGACGGACGTATAAATCCATCTCTCAAACTGGGTCGAGAGAATTTAGCTAGAGAGGTCTGTATAGGTAAAATTTTCCTCAACCAATGGTTGGAGGAAGATGGGGCAAACACATTAGTCGCCAAGATCTAGACAAACCCCACCCCTTGAACCCGAAACCTCTGCTAAGTCACCAAACGTAGTGAACCAGTCGGGGGGAAGGGTGGGTATATAAAGATTAATGATTTACATTAAAAATGGGAGAAATCTTACCTGATTCCTCCAATATCTACTTCATAGTGGCCAGACAAGATGTAATCATTCTTTACTGGTTGAGCTTTTCCGTCACCATCAAAGTTTTGTATAAACCCGAGGCAAACCTAAGGAATAACAAAAAAATTATAATTATAACATAAATACAGTACCATCTCACTAAACGGCCCAAATACCGAGCAAGTATACAATTTATGAAAGAGGCGGATAATGCATACTAACAATGTTTATTTGGTTTAAAGTTACGTTCTCGTTTCAATGTATTCAAACAAAAACGAGGCAGATCTAATTGAAGGGAACCACTTGCAATATGGTTGCTAGAAATATTCAGCACAGATGACTAATGGAAATGTCCTAAAACAACAATAATGAACCCAGATGACTGATAAAATGGTATAGAAACTTAGAGTGGAAGAGTAAGATAATCCAACCGACGAATTATAGAACTTGATATTGTGCATTAAATCTGTTCCATGAAGCCAGAGTCGAATTAGACTCTCAGAAGCTGGGCGTACTACACAGGGCCCGCAGATACTGTAGATAGTATTCAACTGCTGACCCTTTACAAATAGTAAGTGAATATTTTTGAAACAATTCGTCATTACATAGGCCCAACTTATGCTAATGAAATTTCTCTCTCTCTCTAAAAAAATTCACGCCGTGTTTCATTAGAACGAAAGAGATAACAAAATTTTTCAAATATCCACCTGTAGAAACCAAGATATGAATCCGGTTTTCAAAATTGATTGATTTTTGACATGAACCATAAACAGTTATGAATATAGTAAGAGAATTCTTGAAGTATCATTACTGATTGGCCGTAGGCGCATTAGCAACCAACCTGTTTGTGAAATGTGAACCCATATCCAGTAGTGGTGGTTTGTCCGCAATACGCTCCATTCCTGTATATAGGCTCTCCCCCCCAACTCCATTGCTCTGTTTCAGCATTATGATCATTCAGGAGTAATTGCACGTATTGCCTCTTTATTCCTTCCTCTCTCTGCTTTAATAATGCTTCCTTTCCAATGAAGTCCTTTTTCTAAAATTAGTTGCATAATATTATGAAAGCTAGTAAACAAGCGAAAAGAATTGTTAATGTATTTTCAAATAAAATAATTACAAATATCTCACATCAAATTTGACTCTCCATGCTCGGCCGCACTCCAATGGCGTAGTCATTGTGTCTAAATCTTGTCCCCAGAAGGCAAAGAATTTTTCGACTCGTAAAGATCGCATGGCATAGTATCCAACATGCGCTAATTCATATTTTTCTCCAATTTCCATTAATTGAGAATAAACGTGAAGTGCAAACTGAAATGTGAGAAAAATAGATAAATAATAACATAGTAATAAATATACATGCAGCCACCTCTTGCCTGGAGTCCCAAAATATCTGAATAAAACCCTTGACTCTGTGCAGAAACAGGCGGTTCGTTTGATACCCTGTCTTAACAAGCGGTTGCAATCTTTAGAGCACAGGCATTAAGCAGGTATGCTGTCCTTGTTTTACTGGTATTACAATGGAAGATGCTCTGAGGAACTAGCGTCATTGATCCCTTCGGCATCAGTGAATAGTCGGGGAAACACCCTAAACGCATGTCCAACATATATGTACATGGTTGACATGTCACATGAGAAAGGGTCACTTCTACGACTCGTTCTTGAGTTTAACAGCTCGACTGTCGAAGATTAGCCGGCCTCTGTGTTTCCTCCTTCCTAAAACATTCCCACCCCCAAGAGGGAGCCCCTACATTAACTCGCCTCACAATGCTGCTTAACAGAGTTCCCCTGCCTTTACATCTGAACAGGAAAGGGCGCTCTTGTGAAGTGTCACATAAAATATTTTGTTATGAAATAACATAAAGCTGTTCGTTCTTTTATATTAAATACTGTTAATTTAAGTTATTAGTTGTCTGTGGCATTGCAAGCCTGGCAACACCAGAGAATTGCGACCAAACAGAAAAAAAGGAAACAATGCTCACTTCCTGCCGGGGACTTGGAGGGCGAGTACTTCGGCATAGTCACAGAGTTTTGGATCATGTTTAACTGATTAAAAAGATTTAAACCGATTTAAAAAAAGACCAATGGGTCACTGTGTGGGATTATTGTGTTCTACGTAATTGAATAATTACATTCACCCAGGAGTGAATTTGGCTCGCGATTTTAAAGTTTGGCTTTTTGAACACGAGGTCACGGAGGATAATCGAAAGTTATTCTCGCCATCAATAGTCTGTTTGGATGTAATCCTGCTGTCACTACGCCTCCATTAACAGTTGTAAAGTGGAGAAGTCTTCTTTGGAATGTCTGTGGTTTAAATTTTTCAATATTTAAAAAAAAAGTATGAGTTTGTAAACCTCACAGACGGCCAAATTTCATGTAAAACTATATATATTTACAAACAATAAGAAACTCGAGAAACTGCATTACGTCATGCAAATGAAGGTATGCCAGAAGTATAAAAGAAAGCAGTACACACCTCATTAGGAATATACAACACATAACCAAGTTCGCCGGTATGCGTAAGATTCAACGCTCTTATTCCGTTGGCGAGTCCCACATCCAGTTCCTTGAAGGTGAAGAAGGGGAAGTTGGTAGGGCTGAGGTCGGTGTCAGTCAGCTCGGAGAGCAGGACCCGGGTGAAGGGACCCATCAGGCAGATGGCCGTGTACATGGAGGTCACGTCCGTCATGGTCACAGACCCGTTGGTCGGCAATCTTCTGCTGATCCACACCTTGCAGCGGGTCTGCTGGATTGTGGGGGCAATCATCATAAAACTGAAATATAAATTAAATTATTGAATTAATGTGATGAATTACGATCTTATTTATTGACTTCTTAACTCTCGGTATGCGCGTGGCTCAAATTGAGTACCGATGAAAGTCTCCATAGTTAGAGCGCATAGCTCGAATTCAGGTTACAAATGTACCAATAAATATGGTGAAAGAACCCCAAACAATATTTCACCCAAAGTTATCTAAAAAAACGATTAAAAATAATCATACCCCATCTCCTTCTCCTCTCAACATTTTTATATATATATTTTTTTACAATAGTTCTACCTAGGAGGCCTTGAGGAAAATAATTTCCCTCAGGGCCTATGTCATCTTTGGGGGATGCGGTATGAAGGATATTTTTAAGGAAAACAAAGTTCTGGGGAGGAAAAAGGTATGAGGGGTCAGTGTATCAAGGAGTGACGGATGTGTGAATAGCGGTGCATGAACCCGGGCACCCGTGCTAAGTCACCAAACGTAGCGAACCACTTTGTTATCCAATAAATGGTTCCCTGGGTGGCGGTATCCATTTCCGCCTCCCAAGTTGTGGATTACATAGTCTCTTTGGCTACAGACAGGAGCAGATGGCACTCTTGTGTGGTATTCACATTAAAAAATATATGTATATTATGCTGTACTGACTCTTGACATGAATTATCTGAGTATTTGATTCTCTTAATAGTGCCAGTTTTCTCTGCGCGGCCGGTTTCATACAAAACGTAGTTTTGGATTTGAGGCCAAAATACCCAACCAATTGTAATAAAAATAAAAGCAAAAATAAATAAAGTTTATTTATTTGACATACCACCTTTTGAACACAAAAATAATTTTTCAGTTTGGTTGGGTATTTTGGCCTCAAATCCAAAACTACGTTTAGTATGAAACCGGCCGCGCAGACAATAGCCTTAAGCATCCCTGATTTGTTTAAATCTATAGTTATCCATTAGAAAACTTTGAAAATTGTTGTTACAGTCAATTCACTTACTGGTTTTCTGATAACCTCGCCAGTGAGCAATCATTTTCGTATCCTCCGTGTGCGTTTTGCATTCCAGTATGAATAATACTACCGACTGGTACATCGACATTATTTGAGCACAGATATTGCAAAGTATCAACAACTTCATTTCCCTTGGACTGAAAATAATGAAAAATTTATAAGAACTAAATAAGTGAAGTCAAGTCACTTGTTATTCAAATGAATTATTCGAACCACTTACCCAGATATCAATCTTAGTAAAAGATGAATAATCACAGAGACCAATTCTTTCCCTACAAGCCGCATATTCCCTGGCCGCTATGTCAAACCACACCGGCTTCCCAAAAGAATTAGTTTCAGCAATTCTAAATGGTCTCAATCCCTTTTCAGTTCTTTCACCTGTAAATTGATTAAAGTATTAGTGCGTATCAACAGGTTTTTACAAAAGGGTTACAGCTCTTATTTTCCTTTTAGTAACACTTTTATATCTATTTTTATCATATCTATTTCGGAAGAATTCTTCCACGAGCAGCTACTTTTATTTCTCTTTCGTATCATGTTAAAGTAAGTACTTGCATAGTGTTTACTAATCCTGTATGCATGGACATTGGAGGGTCTAGAGTAGTTAAAAATAAATGTATCTTCGTTCAAAAAAATTTAGAGACTTGACGTGTGCGGTGATGGAGGAAACCATATTGTGATGACCGTGGCCGGTTTCACATTGAGTTCTGGACTCCTGTGGATGGATCCAGATTCCTTTGGGGTGGTACTCCAATGATAAGGTCGTAGGTAGATGATAATGTTTATTAAGAGATTATGTACAGGGTTCCTTCTTAGGAAGTCTGAAGGCAAAGAGGACAAATGGACAACAATCATACCTTTTATGCCTTACTCATGCTGTCTCACTCATGCACGCATGTCTCTTTCATACCGTAAGACATACGTTCATCACACATATGTTTCCTTATAACTCTGTTGGGAAAGTGTTGGTCCCCTCCAATGTATATCAACTCACGAAACATGGATTTAAGAGAAATACATATTATGAAAAGGTAATTATTATTTTATTACTATTTTCATGGTCAAAATAAGCAGGCCTCTCGTAGCCCATAACTTGAGCGAATACGGCGCCAGCTTCCTTCAGCACCGGATATATTGGTGACATCCTGAGATTCCTGCCAGTTTTAAACTCGTGGAAAGGATAATTGATTCCATAATGAAGACCTAAAAAGTAAATAAAATGAGAATAAATATACAATAATTTTTCTTACTTACATAATATATATTATAACACTAATTAATAAAGTAAGAAAAATTATTTATTCTCCACTTCTCAGGTTTACAAGATCTAAATAATATAACACATTTAATAAATAAATAAGTAGGTCCTGAGGGGAATTATTTTCCTCAGGGTCTCCTATGAGACTAAGGGAGCTAATGTAAACAAAAATATATTATATTTAAATAAGTGAATAGAATAATAAAGAACCCTAAATTAAAACCCTTAATTAAACACGTACAACAACAATTAAGAACACATTAACATTATAAAATAGTTTTCAAAGTACCCCCCAAAATAGAGAATCTATTGTCACAATATTATTTTCTAAAAGATCGGTTTAGCCAGTAATAAATCATTTTAGGCACCACAAAAATTGAAATTGGGCCAGGGTAAATAGGATCAGATAAATAAGTCATCTCAAAGTGGTCTAAACACAATTTGAAATTTTTTTATTTTATTTTTTATTTTTTTTTATTCAAAGAAAGACAAACATTCCCGGGTTACGAATAACCCAACAACATTTGAAAATCTCCTACTACCACCACACTAAGCGGAAGATGTTGCTTGTGTTGTGATGGAGGACTTAGCCAGCCGAGGAATCGAACACGGAACGCCTGGGTGAAACCCAAACGCTATGCCCACTCAACCACTGACCGGTCGAAATGGCCATGTAAGCCGAAACAGCTATCACAATAATAAAAAAAACTAAAATACTTGCAAAATTTAATAAATCCTGTATGTTATTATTATTATTAAATGGAGTTCTACGAATTAAACACAAAAATAATTAATACATTAAATAAGGATAGAATTTGCTTGCATATCTGCTTTGATGACAAAAAAATATAATACATAATCTAATATTTGATAAAAATCTATGAGATTGAATTATTCTTAACACTTACCAGGGACTTCACGGACTCTGTCTCTTAAGAATTTCCTGTTATTATGTAAACCAAGGAAGCGTGATATGTCCAACTCATACATGTCAAAAGAGGTGTAGCCGTCAACTATGATGTCTGCCAGCGCCTGTCCCACCCCCCCAGCAGCTGACACACCCACCGTCTTCATTCCAGCTGCCACCAAGTAATTTGATATCTGAAACATTAAAATGATGATAACTCCAGCAAGAAGAATCACACTTGTTTGGGCAAAATAACCAATGTTTGTTCATCAAAGGGCTGATAATCCCAAGAGAATGGCCAGCATTGAAAACACTGGGAAAACTTTAGACTTGGGAATTAATTATTATTAATTGATTATGTATTCAGAGTAGTCTAATAATAAAAGCATAAACATCGCACTTTGAGTACCTTAAAATATTTCACAGTTAGGCCCTTCTTTCACAGAGATACGCAAATATCCGATACTCGACGATTCAAGTATCTTGGCGATTACCACCAAACATATGATCGGAGGTTCATACATAGGCAATGTTGTTGCTACTCACATCGTCGAGATTTTAAACATGGCATCACTTGTGACACTTATGTCAGACATTTTGTAAGTGCATGTAAAGCATGTACTTTAGATTAGCGTTTCCTAATGTAATATTTAAAACCAATAAACAAAATATTACATAAATAAGAGTATTTATTCCTGCGTTACCGGTCTGCAAAGTTTTTCTCCGATGACAGGATATAAAAATTGAGAGCTAGAGCAACTGTTTGATTGTGAGTGAGGTTATTAGCATTCTAGTATTGATGTTTCAAGAATAAATTCAACAATGATTGGTGGCGATGCGGGTTTTGTGATTTCAGTAGCAAGCAAGAGTACGATATATTGTTTGTGACGTGAGTGTCGGAGACATGAGTATCGGATGCGTGCTGCCCCATGTGAAATTGGGAAAAGGAACTCCAGAAACTGTGTGAGGAGAGAGAAGAGGCTGGGCTTGCTATGGACAATGGACAAGGGAAAGAAGGTGGAGTTGAAGCCATGATATAATTATTACCTCAGGACTTTCCCCGAGAATCCATTTACAGTCGGGAGAAAAAGCCTCTGGTCTATTGCACAGTCGGTCCAAGGTGGCAGACTTCAGGGATGGAACACGTGTCAGGATTTGCTCCAGTAATATATGGAAGTGGTCCCAGTCTTCTGGGAGATGGCGATCATTTTTCATCACTGAAAATATACATAGACAAACATTGCATAAATTCATAGATAAATAAGTCATATAATAAATGTATGTATCAAGAGGGCACCAGAAATAAGACAATCCAAAGTATTCATAGACAGACCAAACACTGGATATTCATCTAACCAACTACTCAATGTGGACAGTGCACTCGCTAAGGGAACTCAGTAAAATCATTGTACAATAAATGACTAATCAAATGAAAACAAATCACTTTGTATATACCACTTATATAATCACAATTATCTACATGTTTCGAAACCAAAGGTTTCTCCGTCAGGATAATATGTTCATATATAAGTGGTGTATACGAAGTGATTTGTTTATATTAAATTAAAAATGACACCACAAAGTGAATTTGCGAAGATTGAAGAAGAAATAAATAATCACCTACCTCAGAACAGGGTGGACCAGAGGTAGGTAATGTAAAACAAAAAAATAAATTATGTAACAAATTATGGTAGAACTGTAAAAACAACATTGGCATCGAAACTGAATAACTTTATGACAAATCTTACACTGTCTTTCATCTTCATCTTTAATAGGCTTGGCAACTGGTTCGAATCCTCCTGCGAGAATTCCTCCTTCACTTTCACGGAAGAAAATGTAACCATCTGGATCACACACCACTAGAAAAAAAAAAAGCATTTTAAAATTGGCCGCAGTTTTAGAGTTGATTGAAAAAAAGGATTTGGACATGGTTATGATATTTTGATAGTATGCATTGTGTTACACGATTATCACATATGCTGTATGTTATTATAATAAATATTACCTGGCAAATTAGGATTGATTCCTTCAATAGGTTTCGTGTGAAGATAATAGTGTTCTGTAGCATGGAGAGGAACTTTAACAGCCGGCTGCGAGAGTTTGCCGATTTCTCTCGCCCAAAATCCACCGCAGTTGACAAAGTAATCGCATTCAAAGTCGCCCTGGTTCGAGGTCTCAACCAAACACACTTTACCTTTGTTGCTTTTAATTCCACTTACAGCACAGTTTTCTATGACGTTTAGACCTGCGAATGAACAGGAACGATTAGTATCAAAATTTTATAATAATTTATCTTACAAAATGTAAATAAGAACTTTGTTCCTTTTGTAAGTTTGAATTATACTACGATCTATAGATCAGGATGTCACAAATTAAAGTATAGGTTGCACAAATATGTGTTATTTTAAATGACAATGTTATTAATCTAGTGTTATTTATATTTACATTACAAATGTAAAAATAATTTTGGTTGATTTGAAATAAAATTTTCGCCGATTTTTTTTTTTTTTTACTTTAGTTCCCTTGGTCTCATTGGAGACCCTGAAGAAAATAATTCTCCTCAGGGCCTATTTATTTATTTAATTATTAAATGAATTTTGTACATTGTATATATATTGTGTTATTTCATCCGCCATGCTAGGGATGTCCCTGTGTTATGGCGGGTGAAGTTTACAATTAAAATAATTTATGGTGATGAAGTATACTGATATTTCATCTTTGGGGATGCTCTGTGGAGGGTCTTTTTAGGAAAGGAAGGAGAAGAAGGTCTGGGTAGGAAAAAAGGTATGAGGGGTGGGTAGAAACCTGGGGTAGGTAGGAATGTGTCCAGGAGTGAAAAACTTATGATTCCATCCATCCCACAGTATATGTGTATCCCACGATATTCCCAACCATTCTCTCCCGATCCGGCCTGCCATGCAGTTGGGGAGCAGACGCATCCGCCGCCAAGACTCAAACCTCACCCTAGGCCCCCAGGCATCCCTGCTAAGTCACCAATCGTAGCAAACTACTTGGGGTGACCTATGGCAGAGGTGTAGGTTATCCAATGAATTATCAATAATCTTAGTGTGCCAGCACAAAAACACAATCTCCATGAACTAGGTGGGGTACAAAAAATCGTTATTTCGGTATTTTGGTTAGTCGTAAAATTGTGCATTTTTGGAAATATTTATTATCTCCTCATCTGTTGTTAAAAACCAGCAAAAATGAGAAAGAAAAAATACTTCCGAAAATGAGTCACATTTGAAGTATACTTTTGTAGCGATTCATATGCTACCATCTTACGTAGCGGCCTACCTAATTACTGTACGGCCGTTTCTACCTGCTACTTCGCTAGGCAATTTAATTTCGACCACCTTCTGGAAAGAGCTCGGACCTGCCACACATTACACACAGCGCTGCCTAGCCATATCGAGAAACTTCTCGCGTGTGCATGTTTGACCTACCTTCCGAGTACCTTTGTCCCAGCCTATATAAGGACTCGAGCAATCCAAGTAGTCGGTCGTTCTTCATCAGTCTTCGCGGCAACAAGCCGGCGGCCTAGCAACACAACCTCGCAATCTGCGGTTCGCGTGTCGGGAATAATATTACGCACAATGCAAATACTGTTTCATTTGTAAATAGTGCACAATGTAAATATTGTAAATACATCATCATCATCAACAATCATCCTCGCGTTTATTTATTCCGACCCACAGCACACGGAGATATCACGACACACCGGTATCTCCTCAATCATTGGAGGCCCAACCATCTCCTCACCTAGGAGACACGCACTTGTGCCCTAAACTTTTAATGATCTTTCGCTAGCCAAATCGCACCAATTAAGGTGAAGAAACGCACATCAAATTTTAGGAGATAATTAAGCCAATTGACAAACAGGCCATAAGAATAATATTTGTTTTTTATGACTTGTGTTGATGCAACTATATACATCTCCCATTTATCTAATTACCATGTACTTATCTGACAATATGTATGTACCAATATTACCTACTTGTGGCATTTTGGAAAAAATAACTCCAACGAACAATCAGTCTATTGAAGTGACCCATGCAATTATCGTCTCATATGGTATCTCGGTGACTTTAATATTGATTCTTAAACTTCTACCTTCCTCAACCCAGTGATTCTTCTGTGCCATAATATTAAATCTCAATATAACGTGATATGTGAGGATTAAGGTGAGTCAGATTCCTTCCCGTTGTCCACTTTCACCAAGCTATTGCCGTAAAACCATATTTTTGATTACAGTTGCATCATGATATTTAAATTGAAAACTTACATAATATTATATACATGAGGAATTTGTAGGGATTGTTCGGCAGGATTGTGGTGTCATGGATGAGGCAAATTCTGAAATGGGATAACATCGAAAGGAATAATAAAAATACTTCATTGGGTAAACCACTGAAGAGAAAAACCAATAGAAGGGTGTTGTGGGCGTGTTTGTCGACTTATAAAATCGATCAAACCTTTTCTATAGCAATTTTTTTTTCTGAATAGTTAATCAGTTTCATTGACCTGTTTGCAGCCCAAGAGTGGAAAGGTCTTAACATCAGTTTTTTTTCAAATCGGTATCGGTCGAACTTCTAGAGAATTCTTATTCAGTGGGAACAATACTGCTAAATAAAGATAAACTGAATTTTATAATATGTCATTGTTTATTTTATACTGAAGAAGCCCGGTAAAATAATAAATTTATACGGGGGTAAAACGCACTAACTTTCGATTCAATGTGATTGTACATGTAGAAAAGATGAATCGCTTAAGGACTATGCCCGAGTATACTCGGGCGACAATTATGTTCGAAAATAATCACATCCGAGATAACTTGAGCAAACTTTACCTGTAGAAAAGCCACTCTCGAATATACTCGGTTGAAAACAAATACAATTTTTAGTATTTGGAAGCGATACAAAAGATAGCTGTGATGATTCAAATGAGGTACCACTTCCTCCTATCTTCCAATCTCGATTTTTGAGAGATACGAAGCTCGACGATCCAAGATTGGCTGATGTTCTTAATAGGAACAGGAACTTAAGACGTCCAGTTGGCAACCCCAGACAAAGGTGAAGAAAGCAGCTCCAGAATTAGGAGATTTTGGATGTGCAATGGACGGAGGCTGATGAAGTACCCCGGGACAGGGACAGTGATGCTGGAGACGTCTTGGCAAAGTGATAGGTCACAGAACCTGACTTTTTTTCTTTTTTTTAACATTAACCCTACTCAGGTCATATATAGTCTTTAGAGATGCTGGATGTGGAGGGTCTTTTTAAGAAAAGGATGTTCTGGGAAGGAACAAGTATGAGAGGTAGTTAGGAATTAAGGGGCAGTGTGTCTAGGAGTGCCGGACGTATGAATCCATCCCTCCCACCGCGGTGCAAAGCGAGGGCTCGATAGAGACCATCTGGAGAGGTCAAAGGGTCAAAGTCTTCCTAAACCGGCTTCTCCCGATCCGGCCCACCGTGCAGCTGGTGGGCAGGGGCATCCGCCGCCAAGACCTGGACACACTTCACCCTATGAACTTGAGCACCCCTGCCAAGGCACCAAACATAGCAAATTACTTCGGGTGACCTATGGCAGAGGTGTTGGTTATCTAATAAATGATTCCTGGGGTGGTAGTACCCTTACCAGCCTCCCAAATTGACTAGGACAAGGGAAAGAAAATGAAAATGTTAAACTTGTTGTATATAGTGGTAGGTACAGAATCACTCACCCATTCGCATTGCTTCCCCCATTAAGGTGTTGCATATGATTGTGGGATCAGCCACTCCGTCACCGGGGATAAAAAGTCCCCCCAGGATATCTGTCACATCCAGCAAAGGACACAACTCTAGGCACTTCTCCGGGGTCATCAGCTCGCATTTTATATCCCAAGACCTGCAATATAAACTCAAACATCAATCTTCTAACTCTGAACAAACATCACAATATAGATGTGCGTAAACAATAGCCACTACAGTTTATGCAAATACAACAAGTATCTCACTTAAGAAGTTTTTTTTGGTCCCTTGAAGACTGAGTTTGAAAAATAGCCTGATTTTTCCCACATATTATAAAGGTTTTCCCACTTTCTGGGTACCTTGGAAAACCACATGCACACAACATAGAAAAGTGTTGTAAGTCAAAAAATTAGTTTTACTGGAGAGCGAAAATAAATTAATGAATGATGAATAAAGATACTAGCGACACCTTGCGGAGGTGGAGTGATCTAACTTAAATACAGTTTTCGTGAGGAATAGATAATCACAATCACTTTACTTTTCGAAGACAAACTTAAAAAAGAAAATTTTGACTTACAACACTTTTCTATGCGACTTGCGATAAGAGAGTTTCACTGCATACATAATATATAATATACATAATATAACTGCAAAATTATGTATATAAATTGATTCGCTAATATAATCCTTCATCATTGTAACCTCTCTTTCCGTAACATGCATAGATTACCAGTAAGAGGGAGAGGTTACAATAGAGCTGTCAGTGGCTGAAAAACTTTAAATAATCAATAGTTATTATAAAACAGCCCCTTTCAAATATAATTTTTTATTTATTATGAAAAGATGGATTTCCGCAGAGATCAGTTTCTAGCAAAGTAATCTGTGATATGGCATAAATAGTAAGTAATTCAATTTTTTGCAAATAGCATACCAACAAAGCAATTATCCAATTGACTCGTAAAAGTTGATGTACAAGGTTTGTTCAAAAAGAAAGGTGACTTTTCAAATTTCTCAGACTACGAACATACGATTTTCAAAAAAATAAATTTTATGTTGGTACAAATGTCCCCAATATACGTTGACATTATAAGCCATTTTTCATTTTATTCATCTTTGACAGATATAAAGGTTAGATGTGTTTTGTTGTGCTTGGCGATTTTTTTCCATCAAAAAAAATAAATCATAAATCCCTATTATGTTTTGTGTGAAAAAAAAAATGAAGTGCTCCAACGTGTTTAAAATGTTGACTGTGGCATTTGGCGAGTCCACTTTGAGCAAAATTTTTTTTTATAAGTGGTCCAAGGCGAGAAGATGTTAATGACGATGCCCGCCCTGGACGCCCCAGCACGTCAACAGCCGATGAAAACGTTGAAGCAGTGAAGAAAATTATTATGGAGAATCATCGAATCACTATTAAAGAAGTTGCTGAGGATGTCGGCATATCGGTTGGATCACGCCAACAAATATTTTGAAGCAATATGAAGAAAACGTCCGAATCTGTGGCAAAACAATTCATGGCTTTTGTAGCACGATAATGCATTTGCTCACAGATCGTTGCTTGTTTGTGATTTTTTGGCCAAAAACAACACTGTAATGACGCCTTAGCCACCATGTACCCCGGACTGGGCCCCTTGCGACTTTTTCCTGTTCCCAAAACTGGAAAGACCCATGAAAGGACGGATTTTTGCCACGATTGATGAGATAAAGACCACATCGCCGGAAGAGCTCAAGGCCATACCAAAAAGCGCATATCAGAAAAAGCGTTGGTACAAGTGTATTGAATCTGAGAGGGATTACTTTGAAGGGGACAAAATAGATTTTAATGAATAAATAAATTTAAAAAGGAAAATAAAAAGTCATCTTATTTTTTTAACAAACCTCGTATACGAACAAACATCCAAATAAGTTTAAGAACAAACAATTTCTAGTTTCTAGATGAGGAATCAACCATTGAAACTATAATTACTGACAAATAAAATAAAATTAAATAATTTTGGTCCACCCCAGCAAAAGACCTCCTAGTGAGGAGGACCAATAAAAATTCACCATTAGTATAATATTTTATATAGTCGCTAAAATATATAAAAAAGTAAAAAACAGAAACTTAACATTCGCATAAACAATAAAAGTCGCACATAATAAATATATTATTAACATACAAAAAATTGTCATAGAAGCACATCTTCATAAAACTTACACAGATTGAGCCTTCATCCTTCTGTAGACAGTCATCCTGTCTCTGGTCCGTGCAAGATGCAAGGATCCGCATTCTTTCCACCCGGTGGGGAGGCCCTGAGCTTCCAAGTCCTTCCAGAGTTGTAGCGATGTTTGGGCTAGTTTGAATTGAGACCAGCTGGGCTTAAAAACTTCAACCAAACCAGAAGAGTTCAGTGATGGCCCTGATCCAATTCTAATCAAGAAACAAACAATAATCTTTGGTCTGTCAACCTTTAGATAAACTCCAGTAGACATATTACTCCATTATATTGACACAATACATTGGTTGAGATGTTTCAAACTCCATCCTATTTGATTCTATTTTACAAAAGTTAGTGAAAATTAACATTATTTCAATTGCAGCAGACAGCTCCATCATACTGACATAGCACCTAGGTTGGAATGTTTCAAACTC
The DNA here is from genome assembly GCA_951813805.1 of Limnephilus auricula. Taxonomy (NCBI): domain Eukaryota; kingdom Metazoa; phylum Arthropoda; class Insecta; order Trichoptera; family Limnephilidae; genus Limnephilus; species Limnephilus auricula. Next base: position 3,671,681 of record OX638391.1, read on the forward strand.
CATCCCATTTGATGACCATCTATTTTACCAAACGTGAGGAAAAAATGACACAACTTCATATCCAGCAGATAGCTCCACAATTACTTTAATTTGTCTCTTCAGTGATTAGTTTGAACTTTGTGACTAATTTTGTTTGTTGGTTTGAACTTTGTGACCAATGTTGTAAATGTAGTAGATTAAGTTTAGTAATCTGTAGAGGTACTAAATACTCAATAATAACGAGTACCAAAAAAGGAATTAGAACATCTAGAGTTTAATTTATCTAGTACTAGACTTACAACAATCCCCAAGTTTGTCACAATCACTGACAATATAAACTGAAGTGTATTGCGGAGGTGATTGCTGTATCTGAAGTTATGTCAGTTTTCCCAAACTTTTGGTAAAATAGATGATACTTTTTCAAGTAAGTAAATAAATTATTTCGAACAGACAACCAATTTCATTGCTCTGTTGAAAGGTCTCTCGTAAATTGGTGACAGCAGTTTTCTTTCAAATTAATATAGATTAAACTTGATTTTGCGTTCATTGGCCAGAGTAATATCAATATTACAGCATGGGTCTTAAGGAGTTCATAAAATAAGAGAAAAAACAATGTATATATTAGGATAAGTGACAAGAATGTGAACACTTACACGTCTCTCTCTATTACAAGTGTCTTATCCCCCCATCCTCTTTTAGCAAGGTGGTATGCGACTGCAGCTCCCATAAGGCCACCGCCGCAAATAACGACACGCTTCTTAGCGACGGTGGAATTACTAACACTCCTTTTACACAAGTATCCCGAATCGTCATTATGATTTATTTTGTTGACGCTGTGGAGAAGTCGCGCTTGAAAAATCAGCTCCTGATTTAAATATCTACGACACGACAGCATTTTGACAGTTGCAGCAAGAATCCCTCGTTCAATTGACTTTGATTGTGTCACATGACAACTGCTTTTGGCACACCAACTGCTTCTGGTTAATTATTTGTAAAGGCTAATAGCTCGATACTTCCTATATGAATACGACTTATATTACCACACAATGACAGCAGCTGTCAGAATGAAGCATAGACAATAATATATTTTCTACCACAGAGTTTTGCGGTTATTAAATTTTGAGGTAAGTACCAACTGCAGTCCGGATCAAGAAAATAAATACTATTATACAAAAATCTAATTTATTTATTAAAAGAATTTTATACATAGTGTAGATATTGTGTTATTTCGCCCGCCATGCTAGGGATGTCCCTGTGTTATGGCGTTAATGTTATGTTAATTTAATTTATGTTAATCTATCCATTCATCCATCTATTCCTTCCACAAGCAAATGCTTTTAATGGAAAACCAGTTAAATTAACATGTACCATTTTTGATAAATAATAATAATAAAAAAAAAAAAATAAAAAAAAAATTAATGTTTGTTTGTTGTGTGTTCGTATGTTATCGCGGACATACAAATCATACGATTGCGATGAAACTTTGGGAATATGATGTGCGCATACCCGGGGTGGTTATAGGATAGTAAGCTCTGGCGTCATGAAATTATTTCCTATACCATTCATCCGATTGCAACTAAAATTTCATCCGATTGCATTTAATTTTTTTGAATTGTTGTGAACATGTCCATGAATATTTCTATATATATATATATATAGAGTAAATATCTGGTTCCTCTAAGCGCTCTTTTATCTATTTTTGTTTCAAATTATTGGTCATTAAAAATTATATTTCGCATTTTTTTGTTAAATATAATGATTAAAAAAATGTTCTTCTTTTACCTAGTGAGTTAAGATATATATATATATATATATATAGTGAGTTATATATATAACTCTGAGTATATATATATATAATATATATAGTGAGTTATATATATATATAACTCACTAGGTAAAAGAAGAACATTTTTTTAATCATTATATTTAACAAAAAAATGCGAAATATAATTTTTAATGACCAATAATTTGAAACAGAAATAGATAAAAGAGCGCTTAGAGGAACCAGATATTTACTCTTTATCTTTTAATCAGTTGGTGGGGTATTTTGGCCTCAAATCCAAATTTAAGATTAATATGAGAAAGGCCGCACTGCCGTTTCTACGTTTACTACACAAAATGTCCTATGTGTAGTAAAACAGTGCGCACAAAAAATCCTGTATGCAAAATTTAAGAAAAAATATTCGGTTTTATTGAAAATTTTATATAAAGTTCACTTGTTTTTAATACAAAAGGTGGATTTTAATTCAATTTTTAATAAAAATAAAAAGATAGTTCCCTTATATATTTTAATGTTATTTTTTTTGTCTCCTAATGTTCTAAAATACGCACAGGATATTTTGTGGATGCACCGACGGTATGTATAATATAGAGCATAGAACGCTCCTGTGACAAGAAATGTGAATGAAAAGTAATGTTTAGTCTTGCCTCCACACACATGCAGATCGTATAGGTGAAAGTTTTCTTGTGACCGTCAGGAAAAGGAATAATTATAGAGATGGAGTAATAGTATGGCCTAGCAATGTAGGATGTGTTTCAAAGGACAAAGGAAAACTAATAGAAATATTTATAATTTTTCATTTACCAGTGTTTTAATAACAGCCTTCATTTAATTATATCACACTTTTTTTTATGTAAATACCTACCGCACATAGTCCCAACCGCTCCCAACCGTCTGCAGACCGTTAGACTGCGGCGTCCTCAATTGGAGTATGTCGTGAGGCGTGAGGCTGAAGGTATTGAGGAGGAGATAATGAAGAGATAGATGGGACTTGTTGATCAGGTTGGACAAACGATTGTCAAATTGGACATTCTGCACCTGTCCAAACTGTCTATATTAATATTCCAATTGGACAAAAATATTGTCCAAATTGGGCAAATGGATGTCCAATTGGACAAACGAATGTTGTTTGATTGACAAACGAAAAATTATTTTTCAGTTTGGTTGGGTATTTTGGCCTAAAATCCAAAACTACGATTTGTATGAAACTTGCCGCGCACCCAATGGCTTTAACGAAAACAATATTTGCGAATCGCATTCGAAAATTTTAAACTACCAACTAAGAAGAACTACCAAAATTATCTTAATTTTCTGCTTATTTTATTGACTGCCATCTTTATGTACATATGATTGAAGGATCCTGGGTTCGACTCATCCATAGATGTGACAAAATCTTTGTATTTTTCTATTTAAAATTTTCAGAGATTACTAATATTGTCTTCATTAATTAAATAGTACAATGACAGGTTAATTCAGTAAGTTAAATAAAAATTCATTAGGTAAGTTAAAAAAAAGAGTTAATTATTTATAAAGTCCAAGATACTATTCTGCAAGTAAGTATTCGAACCTGCGAGCAATGGCTATATGTCGGATAAATTACCGAGCTTTCTACCGATTGTGAGTAGATAAATATTTGTTTAGTTATTAATATTCATTATCCTCTGGGTAAGCTATCAAGAGTATTGTGAAATACCCATTAGGGGGTTTCTCACCATCTTCCCAATATCTACACTAATAACGAATATTTTCGATTTACGATTTACGGTTTATTTATTTATTAAGTTGGAGTTTATAATTCGGTACTCGAACCTATGAATAGTGGCTATATTATATTGGATAAGTTGGCCGAGTTTTCTAACCACTGCGAGTATTTTATTTTTATTTTTAAATATTCGTTATTAGGGTAGATAAGCTATTGAGAGGATGGTGAGAAACCCCCTTACTCTGTTGCCAAAATTTATTCAGCTGTGAAAAGGCGAAACAAGCGAGCCGATAGAAAATTTGAATGACATAACTGTCAACTACTTTACCGGTGCAACAGAGCGGTGTATATTGATAAGTACCTACTTATTAATATTGATATTTCAATACTCAATTTTCAATAAAACGAAGGTGTGAATTGAAAATAGTTACGTTGAGCGAAATTATTCACAGCGGGTTTTGTTGTTTTAAGCTATGATGTACAGACATATAATCTTGCTCGACGTTCTTTTTAAGTACCTAATACTTTTTTAGGCCCAATATGACAAGTAATTCATGTTTTTCGGACGGGAATAACGTTTTCAAACGGAAACATCTAACGTCTAACCTTTACGTAAAACTTCTCTTACTGTTAGACATGACAGGCAGGTATTACTAAAATAGTAGATACACTTACTGCCATCTGTGTTTGTTTTTTATTTTGAAATGTTCTCACCTTAGATGTCTACAGATGAATGATACACAGCTACACCACAGGCTGTCGAGTTTGATCGCTTGTACTGAGAAATGTAATAAAAAGTTATGAATATTCGCCCTTTTTCATCCAAGTTTCGGAAAATAGTAAAAATATGCTAGCAAAGGCGAGAACCCTTTAAAAATAAAAACAAACATAGATGAAAGTAATTTATCCAAAAGTAATTTCTTTTTGAAAACGTTATTTCCGTCCGAAAAATATCTGAATTACTCGTCATATCGCGCCTAAAGAAGTTTTACTTAAAAAATGTAAACATTATGTGTACAATATGTAAAAGCTCCACGAGCGTAAAAAAGAGTAAAATAAATAATTCTAAAAATGTGTTGCCAATGAAATCCAAGTAGCTAGCTAAAAATCTTCGATCTTCAAAGAAAAATACGTTTATTTAAGTAGTTGAAAGCGAAAGTCGCGATTTTCCGCGACAGATACAACGGCCGGGCGTGTGAGGAAAGCCAATGCTTGATTAATATGAGCATGGCGTAGGTTCGGAGCACTCGAGACCCGGGACTCTATATATACGAGATAACCCGACCTCGCCTTCCTGCGGATACATATATACCTTACTAAGCACACATATATGTTTATATATATATCCCAACTTGTGTTGCCCCTTATCTGCGGGTCTGGAAGCTATACGTGCCGCCTAGGAATGAGGTCCTTAGGCACGGAGCTCACCGCTAAACATGCTCCCCCTCTAAGTCCACGCTCAGTTTTTAATTAAATCGATACTTGATAATAACGAGTTGGTGTAAGAATTTTAAATAACCCGTGAGCTCTAGCGCAAATCCTGTTTTGGGCTGCAATGTATAATATAACATGGAAAAAATGACCAATGAATAAAATATAACAAAAGATAACAATGTTTTCGGACTTCAAAGGGACACTCATGTCAAGGATATCTATTTAGTTTCCGATTTTCTTCTTAAACATGACATCACAAGCAACATCATACACATTATCCAACATTCAACTCACACTAACATCAAGTCACTTTAGAATCAAGACATCCACAACCACAATAACTCGAAATAACATTAAAATCTGCGTTCCTCAAACACACCCTACATAATATGGGATAAAATCTCGGAACTATATTGCCTACACAGTACTACACACTATATAATTCGTTTCCAGATATTTACAAAAACATCCAGCATACTGAAAAATTTCAAAATAATTACTAATTAGCTTTAAAATAATATTTTTAGTTCATTTAAAAACGAAAATATGAAATGTTCCTGTCATGTAGATATTGTTCTGTCCTGTCTCTTTTCTCTACTTTTCTTTTCCCTTTATTTGTAACCATCCATATTATTTGTATATTATACACGTTTTTCATTCTTTACTTGTTAGAAATCTTGTTGTTTCTTCTACTTAAGATGATACCCGGGTGGTGGAGAAATTTGAAAAATAGATTTTACTAAATTGTTGCTGTCATGTTGCGCTCACTCCACAGGATATTGAGCGAAAGGGACAATGCACCTCGGGCTACTAATACCTAACTAAAGTCGAGGTTTTGTATTCCCCACTTTTCTCCTCCAAAAGTGGACTGATTTTCAATTTTTTTTACCAACTTTATAAGAAAAAACTGTTTTGTCTGTACGGTTTGCTTTTTTAAAAAAAAACATTGTGTAGTTTTTATACTGAACGTCTTTTGACGGCGTTTAAACCAGTCAATTTTATTGATTTTCGGAAGGTCATAACTTCTATAAAAAGTAACTTATCAAAAAAAAACAAAAAATACCGACACGCTAGTAGTTGATATCTATTTTATGTAAAAACAATATTTTCTCTAGGGTGAAACTCCAGAGAGATAAATAGGGAATACGTTTGTATGGAAAAATCACCGCCGGGTAACCTCTTAACCTGGCTTTTATTTTTATTTTGATGCAGTAGTGAATGTTAAACTTTTACAAAATGAAACAAATACTTTGTTTAAAACCACTTTATTTTCATTTATATTCGTCGACCGATTTCGGTTGAACTCAACCTTCTTCAGTACAATAATAAATAAAGTCTATAATATATTAAGGTTTACATATTTTATTGTCCTGAAGAAGGTTGAGTTCAACCGAAACCGTTCGTCGAATATAAATTAAAATAAAATGGTTTAAAACAAAGTATTTGTTTCATTTTGAATAATGTCAAGCCACAAAGAGTTTACTTTCTTAGAAAAGTTAAACTTTTATTTTTGACATAAAAAAAAACCTTTGTTAAATTGTACCTTTTTCCTCCCACCTATGAATTGTAAATTCCTCCCGTCGTAAAATGAGTTTTGTAACTCATCAAAATTGCTCTAGCAGGATACAAAAACAATAAAATAAATTAACATGAATCCCCATTCAATTCATAAGAAGTTTTATAAATTCTCGCAAGAAGTCAAATTATTACCATGAGAATGGCATCTTAGAGGTGTAATTTTTATCAAATATAGAAATATCTTGGTGTCATAACTCACAACGTAACTATGTATTACACAAACTGTCTGAGCGGTCAAAGTCCAAACTCTATCTTAAAGTATACAGGTTCACAAGAAGTTTCTTGACTAAAAATACAGTTTATTTAACAAAATATGTTTTATAGTCTTTAGATCTGAATTCAAATATTCTGAAGTCTGAATTTCAGGACTGAATTCATAATAAATAAACAAAAACAATGCAAATAAAAAAATAACATTTGTCAATGGAACGTGGAAAATGAAGCAATGGATTGGGTTTGATCTAATAAAGTGAAAACACTTCCTGCTATTTACTGAACGCGCAATTAATAATTGTTCGCTTTTTATAGAAGCATGATAGATATAACAACAAAAAACTTCCATTTTGTTTTGAAGAGTTTTAATTTTCAATGTACTATCGTTACTTAAATTTTAATTTTTATGCTACCGGTTTCGACACATCCGTGTCATTCACTAGCAAACTTAAAACTAAAACTAAAACTAAAGTTTTAAGTTTGCTAGTGAATGACACGGATGTGTCGAAACCGGTAGCATAAAAATTAAAATTTAAGTAACGATAGTACATTGAAAATTAAAACTCTTCAAAACAAAATGTCTAGAAATTGTTACATAGTTAATGCCCAAGAAATACAAAAAAAACTTCCATATTATGAGTAGCTTAATTCATGGAAATAACTGCCATTGGAATATTAGATTGATTTGTGGCGAATAATAATTATAAGGTTTTGTCTGAAAATAATGATTTAAAACCCAGTTTGACGTCCACGACGCTCGGTGGACGATTTGTTTCACAGAATTTTAACAATTTGTCAAATTACAAACTTAATTTTCTGTGATAGTTCTATTTTAGTTGTTAATGAAAATAAACTTTGAAATTCGGAAAATTGTTCAAATTTGTAAATTTGATAAATTGTTCACAGAATAGAACAATTCTTCAAATTTCGAAGTTAATTTTCAAGTTCTGTGAAAGTTGTATTAGAGTACTGTTATTATTTCATTTTTATTTTTAACTTTTTAACTTAAAGAGTTAAACCTCAAATTATAATATTTTAATTAATGAAGATAATATTAGCGAAAGTCAATCGAAAATCTGAAACAGAAAAATCAGAAAAAGATACGGATACATCTGGGACTCGAACCCAGGTCCTCCGGAATTTTGCCGGAGGACCTGGGTTCGAGTCCCAGATGTATCCGTATCTTTTTCTGATTTTTCTGTTTCAGATTTTCGATTGACTTTCGCTAATATTATCTTCATTAATTAAAATATTATAAAAATGTTATTATTTCAGTTCCACGAATCAACTGGTCCATAACGATGTATTAACAGGACTTGAACAGAATCTTCATAGAACTAGATAATTAACTTTGAAACTCGATGAATTGTTCAAATTCTGTAAAAAACAATCCGTCCTTGATGTATTTTAGAAAATTTGAAATTACGAGGCTTGAAAGTACAACCGTCGAGTATCTTTCATGTTTGGTTTTACGAAGTTCTATAATTCCTATTCGAAATTTTGAGATTGCGTTTGGAATCTATTTGATCATAGACGTATCCGACAGCTAAAATGAGTTGAAAAAACTTTATCGTTGTAGAAATTACTGTCTTTAATGAGCCCGTTGTACGACATGGCTTTGAAACCTAGGTTGTTGGTACGAATGAAGTTCCTCTGAGTTGTTTAGGTCTGCAGCCTCCATAGTACTAGAGGACACCACAATAATTAATAAGAATAAACTGAATAATTGTTGCAGTTACAGTTAAATTAGCATCTCAGAAACTGGGCGTATTGTACAGGGCTTGCAAATACTGCAGATACTACACAACTGCAAACCCTATAAAGATCGCAAGTGCGCCCCGTGGTTGAATTTAACAGCCACTTCTGTTCTGAAGCCCCAAAATACTCGAAAAATGTCCGCGACTCTATGCAGAAACGGGCAGTCCGTTTGATAGATTCTCCTATCTTAACAAACGGATTGCAATCTTTTGTGTCGGAGTGTGTAAGATGCTCCAAGGAACTAGCTTCATTGATCCCCTCGTTACCGGTCCTTGTCGGGAAACACGCCAAACGCGCGCCTAACATCACGGTTGACATTTGTCACGTGAGAACTCCTTCCTCTCCTCAAAAAGACCCTCCACAGAGCATCTTCAAAGATGATATAGGCCCTGAGTGGAGTTAATGGAAAAAATAAAAATAATCCTAGAATATTGTTTTTTACGTACAACCAGGTGGTAATATGTAGATATCCAAGAAAAATGATTCACTTGACCGCTATTAATAATGCCCCCTTTCCCAAAATATTAAAGAAATTGCATCGCGCGGTTGAAAGCAAATATTGCATTCTCCAGGGAAATAAATTTACAAAGTAAAATTGTTCGGATTACCATTTCCCAGGTCGCATGTGCGAGGGAGAGCGGGAGCAGGAGAACACCGGAGAGGTATTACAGGATGCCATTTATTATGCAATAACGGTTTTCTTACTCCCCCCAAGAAAACTGAACAAAGAATTTGTGATACTTTTACTACGCAAAACACCCACATCTACGCCTTATAAAATTTGGGATATTTAAAAAAATGAGTGCGTCTAATGTCTAACCTTCACGCGCGGTTGAATTAAACTTCTTTGATTGTTGTGGCAGGTATTACTAAAACGGTACAATTACTGCCATCCGTGTTTGTTTTTATTTTTAAAGGGTTCTTGCCTGAGCTGAAATACTTTTATTATTTTCCAAAACTTGGATGAAAAATCAAGAGCGGATCTAATATTCATATTTTTATTGCATTTCTCAATAGAAGCTTCTCACAGGACTTTTAAACGATTTAATTTTGCACCACAAATGTGTATGCCAGACTTGTGTATGTTTTTGTGTCAAATGGTAGATCAGAGTCTAAAGAAAAAAATAAAAAAATAAAACGAAAATTAATTTTGTGGATTTAAGTATCTTTTAATAATCAGTGATTCAATTATTGAAGATTTTAGGGGCAAGTTTGTTAAACTGCGACTAGATTATTGAGGTTTTTGTTGCTGGAATAATAGAATTGGATTGGTTACTTTTTAATTCTTTTAAAAGCAGCTTACTTTTTTTTTCTTTATGATAATAGATAACGATGTTACTAGAGCGATTGCAATTTTTTTTATTTAGTAGGAGGCTTGCTTCGTGTGTTCCCCAGAGTAGCATCTGAAAAGATTGAACCAACGATTGCGTCGTCTGTACGCAACGCTCAACGGTTGAAATAAAATGATTGAACCAACCAAATTTAGTCGTCTGTAGGAAATAGGTGCGTTAGTACATTGACCAAATACTCAAATTATTTTCCGTTGTTTCAACTTTTCCCCGGTAGATGTCACCAATTTTGACAAAGGTAGTACTGGGTAGCAGCGGAATTTAAATTAGGGTCCCAGCTTAAACAAAAATTATGCAAAAGTAACAGTTACTGAAAGATTCAGGGGGTTTCTCACCATCCTCCCAATAGCTTATCTACCCTAATAACGAATATTTATGATTTACGATTTATGGTTTATTTATTTATTAAGTTGGAGTTTATAATTCGGTACTCGAACCTATGAATAGTGTCTATATATTGGATAAGTTGGCCGACTTTTATAACCACTGCGAGTATTTTATTTTTATTTTTAAAAATATTCGTTATTAGGGTAGATAAGCTATTGGGAGGAAGGTGAGAAATCCCCTCAGAGCCCTAAAAATGAATTAAAAAAAAATTATTACCCTTACTTAACATCTGACTTGTTAAAACATCGGATTCCAATTCACTTTACCATCGCTAACACAGTTGGAATGGGCACAATTAACTAAATCAAATGTAAACTAAAATAAAGTTTCTAAAAAAAATACGAGTGTGCTTTAGACCACACGACTGAAGTAAATTCTTCTTTAGCTATATCTATATGTATGTCCATATATATGTTTATTTGTATAATATATATACATATATTAATTTTCTACAAATATTTATTTAAATTTATTATCATTCGCCTCGCCCGATCAAGCCGTGCGCATCGACGTTCGCTCCCCCCCGCGTTTGGCGCGTCACTGGTATTTCAAAATAGTGACAAAAATATTTCATGCACTGGCTATGAGAGGAAGAGAGAAAGAAAAAGTGCGCGCACACTGCTCTCTCTTGCTTCTACAGTGAGTCCGTTCGTCTCGCAACGCATTTCACTTTTCGTTACACATTCGCCAGTTTACCCCTCAAGTCAAGCGTGCGTAAAGAAGTATTTACTTCAAAAATTGCTTTGAAAAGCCTTTATTTGGATAGATACATCATTATATCGACAGTGCCGAAAAACAATGTCGAATCTGTAAAATAATGAAATTCGTTGTGTTGACTTATTTATGTTGTTGATTTAAAAGTCGAATAAATTGAAATGAAATGAAAAATATCAAAATAGCACTACATTTCTTGATCTCAAAAACAGTAAAAATTCAGAAACGAAACTTTAAACAGCTCTACTGCAAAACTACAAAATCGCACATCTGACTTTGTTCTTTATGAGCGTCGATATTATTGTCGTTGCGGTATTTTTTGATATACCTACCTATTAATAATAATTTGAATAATTATAAGAAAAACATAAATTACCCAAATGATTATTAACCTTGTAAACGAAAATTTGGTAGACTTTATTCATTAAAAAATATATGTAGAAATGGCTTGGGTCTCGGATAGACGAGCTTTCTCGGGTTTCCGCTCAAACACAGATGGCGTTAGTGGTGTAAGCGGAGGAAAGCTCAAATCAACAGATTACGTGTTGCTACATCAAATTTCCAATAATATTTATAATACTTCCAACTCCAGTAAAAACTGGTAGGATCAACAACGCTGACCGCTAGAGACGCTAGTGTAGCACATTGATGTTGACGTTCCTTTAAATGGCGGCAAATTAAATTTATTTACTAACTAGTGGCGTTGTTTTGAGCTTTCTAATTTGTATTTTGATAAAATTTGATAAAAAAAATATACTATAATAATAGTTTATTCCAGAATGTATGCAGGGATAGTGCAAAGACATTCCATGTTTAAAAATAATAAAAGAAATTACAAATAATAAGATGAGGTAAAAAGTAAATAACAATACATAAATAAAAAAAATACGAATAAGCATAAAAAATACGAGAAATGAAATTGAAAAAAGATAAAAATATTAAAAACTAAAATGAAAGGAAGCAGCCGTTTATGGAGGATATTTCAAAATATGAAAAATATATTTACGTAAAATTGTCCAAAAAAGTAAGTTCTGTGTGAGTGTAATTTACGTATGTAATAATTACGAATACCTAACACAAACACTCAAAGCTTCAGGATTTCAAGAGTTCAATTAGGGAGGCGGGTATGGGTACCGCCGCCCCGGGAACCATTTATTGGATAAACAAAACCTCAGCCATGGGTCATCGCAAGTGGTTCGCTACTTTTGGTGACTTAGTAAGGGTGTCCGTGGCTAGAAGGTGGATGCATCTGCCCACCAGCTGCGTCGCAGGCCGGATCGGGAAAGACTGGTTGAGGGAGACCTTTTGACCTTTCCATTCCAGCAGGACTCTCGGAACATCGCCTTGCACCACAGTGGGAGGGAAGGATTCATACGTCTGTCACTTCTCATAACTTTTTACTTCCGCTCCTTTCTTTCTTCAAACTCTACTCAGTATCCCCAAAAATGACATAGGTCGTGAGGGAAATTATATTGCTCGTAGCCTTCTGTATGGGGCTAATCTATAAAAATAAGAAATAGAGTCTTTAATATAATGGAATCCACTTGATTATAAGTCAGAAATTTTTTTTGATAAAAAAACAAATAATTCAACACATAAAACAAAGTTTTTTTTTTTTTTTACCTTTATACAACTATTTTCGAATGTCTTGTAAAACTCAAAACATTTTTTTTTAATATTAATGAAGAGAATATTAGCGAAACTCAATCTAAATCTGAAACGGAAAAATCAGAAAAAGATCGGGTCACGTCTGGGACTCGAACCCAGGACCTTCGGCTTTCCGCGCAGAAGCTCTAACCACTGAGCTAATGTGTCCTGATCTAACGAAGGTCCTGGGTTCGAGTCCCAAATGTGACCCGATCTTTTTCTGATTTTTCTGTTTCAGATTTAGATTGCATTTCGCTAATATTGCCATCATTATTTAAAAAGTTATAATTAGGGGTTCTACCTATTAAGTTAAAAATAAACACTTTTTTTTTGTTTGGCTGAGGTTTGAACCTTCATTCCCAATGATCGGAATCAACCACGCTACATACAAAATTACGAAATGACGATTCTTAAATCCGATATTATGTTCGAATTTCTTCGAATTTCAGAAAATGCTTGTACATATGTCCGCGTGTTTGTATACCCACATATGCATATGTACATTGTGCGCATGTATTAATGTTTTTGTTTGACTTTATTGCAAGTCGCCCAGTCCAAAGGCACCCACCTATTGCCCCATGTACCGAGGAAGTCGTCAGTTCATGTAGCACACACTCGGTGAGCAATTTTGAAAATGTCAGAAAAGAGTGCCGCGCCGAGCCCGTGTTATATGGGAACTTTCCTCACTCGCTCTGTAGGGACCGATATCCAAATCAATAAAAGGTGTCACAATATCATGACACGCGTTTATTATCATCATGATATAGGATGTAGATGACATCTATTAGGATACCTTTATTTCCAATATAACAACTTGGGAAGCTGGTATGGGTACCGCCGCCCCAATTAGATAATATTACCACAAATAAGACATTACAAAGAAACATATCAAAGGTACCCACAATCAAATACTACTTAATGTCTATAACTTTTTTATCACTGTAACCAACGTACTGTGTGTTTCTATAATATAAAATATATCCAATATATCACCCCTAGTGGTTCGCTACGCTAGGAGTGCCCGGCTTCATGGGCTAAAGTTTATTTTTATTTTATTTAATTGTTTTTATTTATTAAATTTTTAAATGTTATAGTTTTTGATATTTTTTTAACTACCATACTAGGCTAATGCCTTGTTGTGGTAGTCATACACAATACATATAAGAAACAGATAATAAAAAACTATGGTAATAAATAATAAAAAATAAGAAAGCAGTAAAGAAAAAAACATATTTAAGGATAAATAAAACTAAAAAACAAATATAAAAATAATAGTGAGCTGAAAAATAAATAAAGAAAAATATTTTGTAGATAGAAATAAAAATTAAAAATATTAAACATTAATAATATAATACAAATAAATAAACGCAGGTTAGTTGTGATAGGTATTAACTACAAGACTATTATGTTTATGGTCACATTTATTTTCGGTGATATGAAACAAGCTGTGACAGAATAATTTTTTTTCTTTATTTCGGCATTTAAGTCTTGGCGGCGGACGCATTTGCCACCTTCTGCGTGGTTCGGATCGAGGGGGATTGTTTAGGGAGACTTTTTGACATCTCCATCCAGATTCTACCCACCCTTCATACCCTTTTCCTTACCGGAACTTCCTCTCCTTTCCTTAAAAATACCTTTCAAACCTTTTCCCTTACCGGAACTTCCTCTCCTTTTCTTAAAAATACCCTCCAAACAGCATCCCCTAAGATGACATCCACGTCACAAATACATCTAACCTTCGCCAATCTCTTCCTCTCTAAAGCTCTGTTCCTGAACTGTTTTCTAAACTCCGCCACTCTCAAATAATTCATCTGTCAAAGAAACTCCGCTTCAACTTGTTTTGAGCACTGAACATGAAACACATTCAAATAGAGGAACAATTCACAAAGAAACTACCTAATCCAATTTCATAACAATTGTATAAAACATTGAAATCACCGGTTTTAGTAGGACTTGAGCAGATCGTAAAAGTCCATAATATCGTTCTACTTGTTGCTTGTCATCTTTTTAAATAGTATGATAACAACTGTAATGTATACCTAATATCATGGTATTTCACATATTAGCTACTATATTCTACGATTACTCCCGCTATATAGAGTCTAATAAAAGTTGCTAAATTAACACAAACTGTAACTATATCGTTCATGTTTATCCTTACTTAAATAATTTTAACAACTTGTGTTTCCTACTAATTTTTCTGTACTCTCGTTATTACAATATTTTATCATAAACATATAAAACTAATTTGTACTTTACATGATAGTTTAACCACTTTACATTATTTCTATAAGAGGATTTCTCACCATCCCCCTAATAGCTTAACCATACTAAAAAGCTTATTTTCGATTTACGGTTTATTTATTTATTAGTGGCTATAAATTGGATAAGTTGGCCGAGTTTTCTACCTACTGCAAGTATTTTATTTTTAATAATATTCGTTGTAGTATGGATAAGCTATTAGGAGGATATAAATCTGTTATTTTGCGTGATAGCAGTATAAAACTTTTTTTTTAATGAATGTAAATACATAAAACTAAATGAAGTTCTTACGATTATGCAATTGTTTTATAATTAATGTTAACTTTAGAGCTATGTAAATCGGTTATGTATTGCTAATGTATTTATATTTTTACCTACCTTGTTATGTATTTTGCATTTATAAATTATTATTATTATTTTAATTTTATTTATTTACAATTAAACCAGCTAAACTACTTATGTAGTTTGTCAGCAGAGACATAGAGAAAACATTTTATACAATTACATGATACAATTATAATTATATAAAATCTGGTTAATTCTTTCTTTATCTTATATTTATATTATACAGCTAAGGTTGCTTTTGAAATAACATGGAGATCTTTGCTTTTGCGTACAATATTACATACAATCGTACAATATTATACATACATCGTACAATATTATATACAACATTGTATGTAATGTCCGTGTATACAATATTTGTAAGCAATATTGCACGTAAAAGAAAAGATAGCGATCTCCATGGCATTTCAAAAGCTACCATAGCAATCTGGCCAAAAAGGAGATAGCTGCCTTTGCTTCTACACACCTCATTTATTTAATTGCATCTCTACACCTATCTCTTGTTATACTCATATTTTTATTTTTTCTGTTATCTAAACCTTTTTTTGATCTGTTTACACTAAATCATAGAAACTGTATAAATATGTAAGAGCCTTTTAGGGCGTTGATGATTAATAATAATAAAAATAAAAAAGATTATAAAAATTCAATCTCGTTACTATTTGATCAAAAGCTGAATAGACGGACAATCGGCATTTAAAGCGGCCTTGAATGTAAAAAAACATAAAATTAGCGCTAATAGCCGAATTGGTAGTTATCAAATTCGAAGAGAGTTTAAAATAACCAGTTCTGTCCTTTCACAAACCTTTTAACAATATACGAGCCTATAACAACAGAATATAACGCCGAGAGTACCTGGAGGACCTGCTGGTGGACATGCGCTGCTCATTATATGCAGACTTCAAAAGAGCTGCACAAGACAGGGATGAATGGAAGAGAAAAATAGAGGAAGTTGCTGCAAACCAATCCCATAATTGAAACCCGAGAGAGAGAGAACAACAGAAACCTAATAGAAACATACAAGTTAATATACAAATTCATCGGGGACGCCCGAGGAAGACTTGACGATATCTAGTTAGCAGCGTAGTACAACCGGGCCAGTTGACGAAATAACCAAGTTTAAAAATAGAAATATTAATACATAGATAGACAAAAATATTTATTTTTTATCAAAAATTAATTTAGTAAACTAAATAATGCAACCCTGTCCATCACCTTTGTTGTCCATGTTTCCTTGTTATTTTGACTCCTCCTTCCCAAATCGCCACTCCTAATACCATCGCAATATCCATATGATCATAACAATATATCTTATCCTAATAATATATCTAATCATTTCTGCACTTGTACATTTATACACTGCACAAGTATTTTAAGAACGCTAGTCAATGACATGGATGTGTCAAAACTGGTAGAAAATAAATAAAATTAAGTAAAAAATGTACATTGTGAATAAAACTCTTCAAAACAAGTAAGTGAGTAATATGAAATAATTTTTTTTGGTTTGTATTTTCCTTATACTTTAACTATTCAAAAATACATTTATTAACAAAAACTGTACTTTATAAAACTGTATAGCTTTAACTGTGTAGTTAAAGTATAGGGAAAATACCAAAACAAAAACATTTATTTCATGTTACTCTAAATAAAACTAAGTGGAGACTACCACTTTTGATATAACACACCTCAAATGTTTCATTTGAATGAACATTTTATCAATTTCTAAGTTAATTTTAAAGTTCGGTTATTATATCAACAAGGGCCAGTTTCACAAAACTGAAAAGGATTTAACTTAAAGGACAACATTTATAAAAAAAAACATTTTTTAGGTACATGAATACTACACAAGGCATTGTAATGACACCAATACAGTAAATAATGAAAATGGTAAAAGAAGCCTAGGCCACGAGGTTGTACACATATGTATACTCTTTGTACAATGTCCTCCCCGATGGCGATCGCGATTGCCTGATAACAGAAAATATAATATACGTATTTGAGAAAAAACTGTTTAATAATAAGATTGGTGAGCAAAACCAAAATATATCTACTCATATGAGAATAATACGTTAGTTTAAATATTAATAATACCTACAAATATTTTTTTAGTGTACTTTAGATAAGAAAGTGTGTATTTACTTACATTTCTTTTTACTGAATAGATAAAATAAACTAACTAACTAACTAACCATCACACCGTTTCGCCGCAGGGGTAGGCAGAGAGGACGGACCGCCAAACACCTCGGTCTTGGAACACACTCTTTGCCTCATTCACATTCATACATCGTCTCATAAATTCTCTTATATTTTTCTGACTCTTGACATGACCCGACTCAAGTATCTGATTCACTTGATCGTGCCATGTCTTCCTCGGACGTCCCCTAGTTCTTATGCCATTCACACTTGCGTCATATATTCTCCTTACGCTCCTTTCTTCGTTCATTCGCTCTACATGTCCAAACCATCTGAGGGTCCTTTTCTTAATTTTACTCATTACGCTTACATCAGCCTTGCATTCTTTGCGGATCTCCACATTTCTAGATAAAATATTAATAAATAAAAGTGAATCAAACAGACCTCCCTACATATAACATACTCAAAGTCAGAGTGAAAAAACATACTCAGATGTCTAAGACATACCCTAAATGGCGATGGTTAAATAATTCGATGATAAATGAATGAATGCTTCTGTTTTAGTCAATAATCGCTTATGCACATCGAATTCATTCAATTAAATTCGAGTGAAATTAATAATGTCTTCTGAGTGTGTAAGTTCGGTCGTCCGCCTAAATCACGCCACCTTCGGTCGAGGAGAGGAAGAGTGTGGGGGGAGAGGGAGAGAGTGAGGGTTGGGTTAGCTATCACTGACGACACGATCTGAATCCCCTAATCTCTCTGTAGGTAGACGCGTGACAAGCCCGCCACCAGAGATAAAAGAATTAAGTTTATACGCTATTTATCATTGCGTTGTTTTCCTGTCACACCATTCGTAGGCATTTTTATTTCATTTTTGCAACACCCGACGCTCCTCGTGTTTTTATCAAGGTGTGGTTCAGACCGATTGTCGCTCTGAGGTTTTAAGTTTCAACCCGTTGTTGCTTGTTTTAAGAAACGTTTGTAATGAAATACTGTTATCTTGTTAAATTGGTTTTTATTGTGAAGTTTTGCTACTTTCTAATGTACACAGGTTGCAATTTTGAAACACGATATATTTTTATATGAAGCGTTTGAATCGTTTTAAGCATTGAAGCGACAGAGCAAATAAAATATTTTTTCTCGGATTGCTAAAGGAAATTTTTCCGCCCACATTAAAAAAATCATACCTCCGAATTTGAATATGGAGACATACAAACTGATTATAGTTTTATGTAGCCAACGAATTCACCTATCTTTTGTCTATTATCATATATTTGTAGGATTTATAAAAAAATGTATAATTAAATCTTTAACCTTAAAACATTTTATAGAATGTAGAGAATATTTATTTTGTCATATTTTAAGTGTACAATATATTATATAGTTGTTTTAATAAAAAAAATCTAAATTTGCCACATTTTGGCAACAAAGCAATCCGTGGTTTTGGAAATAGTGCCATAATGTGTCAAAAAGCGCTCGAGTGGTTATATGACATTGAGGAAAACAATTTCCTTTAGGGTATATGTCATCTTTGGAGATGGGATGGGAAGAGTTTTTTCAAGGAAAGGAAGGAGATGATGTTAGTGTATCCGGTAGTGATGGACGTACGAATCCATCCCTCCCACTGCGGTGCACAGCGATGGGTCGTGTGAGTTCGGCTGGGGAGGTCAAAGGTTTGCTAATTTTTAAAAACTCTTGTTTTAAAGTACGGTCAGTGACCGAGTTGGCATCGAGTTTGGGTCCCACCCAGGCGTTGTGCTTTCAATTCTTCGGGTGGCTAAGATATCCATAAAAACACAGGCAACATTTTCCGCCTAGAGTGGTGGTAATAGGAGATTTTCAAATGTTGCAGGTTACTCGTAACCCAGGAATGTTGGTCTTTCTTGAAATAAAAAAAAAATATAGTTCACAGTGATCAAATTTGTGGTAAATCGTATTCAGACGTATTACAGTTTAGCAGTTCAAATACTAAATATTTGAAAATTGATTTTGTTTATTATTGAAGTAAATCTTCTTTACGCGCGCTTGACTTGGGGGGTAAGCTGGCGAATGCGTGATCTCACTGTAGAGCAAGAGAGAGCAGTGCGCGCGCACGTTTTCTTTCTTTCTCTCTTCCTCTCATAGCCAGTGCATGAAGATTATTCGTAATTTAATTTTATTCTTGAACAATTTTATAAATACTGTAGGAGCAAGAAAGAGAAGTGCGCGCGCACATTTTCTTTCTCTCTAGAGGTTTTACTTCAGTCGTGTGGTCTAAATCACATTCGTTTTTGTGTATATTCTCTCATTTCTTCAAAATTAGTTCGTTTGGTAATTTAAAAAAGTTTGGATATTTAATATTTATTGTAGTCCGCAGATATTTATCAAATATCATAATATTCATTGAATATGTAGACTGATTGACGGATTATTCTAATAATATGACGGAGAAAATATTATTAGAATATATTATAAGTGTTTCTAAGTCGACGTGTTTCATGATGAGTGTGTCTCTTGACCCAAGGAATTCCATTCCATCCTTCATACTCTCCTAATCGAGAGTGAATTTGGTAAAATAAACAAAACAGAGCGATAATGGATGCTTCAATCAACTTGTTGATCTGTATTGGATCTCGTGTTTATAAGCGTGTGTATTTCAACTTCCACCCATGTTTATAAACCTAAACATTCGTTATAATGTCCGTAGAACATTATCTACACTTAGTTCTGAATTCACTGCAGTTGTATGTTGGCATTTTATACTGTACAAACATCAATAAATACATTTTCCATGGTTCATAAAAAAGGTTTGATTTAGAAGGTTTAAAAAGAGTTATATTTATAAAATGAGTGCGTGTAACCTTTACGCGCGGTTGAAGTAAAACTTATTTGACTGTTGTGACAGGTATTACTAAAACGGTACAATTACTGCCGTCTGTGTTTTTGTTTTTATTTTAAAGGGTTCTCGCCTTCGCTAGAATGCAAACAATATTCACCAGGATTAAGCACCTGTCTTTACTAAAAATTCGGGCACAAACCTCCCTTATTAATCGTTAAAAATAAGACAAACCATTAAGTTCCACTAACATCTTTAGTTAAATCATAAAATAATCAACAAAACATAACAAAAATCTGTTGAACTTACCTTATACATTAGTAAACAAAAATTAACGGATGAAGTATGATGTGGAGTTTTCTTTGAGTTTTGTTTTGTAATTCGCTGACAGGCGTCGCACTCATTGTTGCCATACACACGACGTTAATATTCTTCTTTTTTTATGCGCCCGACGTTGGCGATCACTCTGGTGAATAAGTCTCCATCTTGCGCTGTCCGGAATAACTCCTCCACACTTCTAATACCGGTCTATTCTCGTACATTTCGCAAACAAGACATTTGTTAATATGATGAAATATAAAACGAACGTCAATTCCGATTTAAAACGTTACTTCCGTCCAAAAAAGATCTGGGTTACTCGTCTTAATCCGCCTAAAGATGTTTTAAAGTTTTGTTACTTTGAAGATCGGATTAAACATATTTTAAAAATGCATGTTTTAGACGTCCTCTCACCAAAAAACTTTACGCAAGTATAGTTCTCCTCTGATTTCATAAAATTGGCAATAGGATGAGTTGCTCGACCAACTAGTTGGTGACCCGCCATTTTCAGTGGATTATTATCATGCAAAGTAAATTATATTTTTTTCTTAGGCATTAATATTATGAAGGAAATTAGAGTTAATTACAGCATTAATATCGTCGTTCAGTTGATTAGTCAGACATCTCCAAAAGTTTTGAGATAATGAGGAAAGCAATTTTCGAATGCTCGCGACAAATTAAATATTATTTACAAGTGCATTGTTTTACATATTTAACATGCTTTAAAATGACACAGGGATAGATAACCGCGCGGTAAATTAGTATGGCATTTTGAAATATCCTTCTAGTGAACCAGAAAACTTCAATATTTTGTTTAATTCAATAAGTGCATTGTCATTTATTTGGTGGTGGTAATGGTGTGGTGGTGGGTTTTATTTGGTGGTGATACTTGATGTTTAAAATAAAAGGAAATTTACAATGAAATGCTCACCTGACTATACCAATGGAATAACATGTTCACCTGAATATAACAATGAAGTAACATATTGATCTGAGTATACCAATGAAATAACGTGTTCACCTGAATATAACAATGAAGTAACCTATTGATCTGAATATACCAATGAAATAACATGTTCACCTGAATATACCAATAAAATATCGTGTTAACCTGAATATACCAAAGAAATAACACGTTCACCTGAATATACCAATGAAGTAACAGGTTCAGAAAAGAATTTCGATATTTGGAAGTGTTTCATTAATTCCACCGATTTGTAAAGAGAAGTGAGGATAAATAGAACTTATATTGCATTTCAACCCATGTTTCTAAACCGAGAAGTTTGTAGTTTGTACGCACAATAAAGTGAGTAGATATTATATAACATATATTATATATACCGTCCCGTTCGTGAATTTCCGCAGTTTGTTAGCCTTTGTCCGATTATGCGGTTCTGTGGCAGACATCATAAACCTTTTGATTTATGTATTGCGGCTTAAATTGCTCCCAGTTTGTTGACTAACAAAAAAAGACAACAGAAACAGTAAAAGGAAGGACTCGTTACAAATGTAATGCAGGGACTAATATTTCAAACTTATCTACGTGTGTCCAGATTCCTAAAAGGGGGATTTATTCATGACGGATACTGTGATTTTTTTTCCAACGTGACTGTTGTTCTGTTCATAACAGTCAGAAGCATTATTTATTATTAGTCACCTGCTGATTACCTGCACTCATTTTTCGCAGTTTTTCAGAACGAAAAGATTTTATTTGTATTTTTAACTGTATGAAATACACACAATTATTTTTTCACTTTTTTATATTAATTTCATAGCGTCAGAACTTACCATTACACATATAAAACTTCTCGGAGGTGCGCAAAACAAATCAGCAAAATTTCATCGCGATCGGATGAATGGCTTAGGAAATAATTTCATAACGCCAGAGCTCACCATTATACGTAGAAACCTTCACGGGCTTGCGTAAAACAAATCACAAAAGTTTTATAGCAATCGGATAAATAGTATTGGAGCGCATACGGGACAAACAAAGAAACATTCATTGTCATATTTAAAGATGAAGAGTACGGGGTTAAATTTATAGATATATTTTACAAAATATTATATAAGGTTATCATTGGTCATGTATACCTTATCAAGTTTTTTTATGAAAAATTATTCTAATTTACTTCTAATTGGTTGATAAAACTGCGCAATTCAGAAGAGAGGTTATAGTAGTTTTTTATGACTTGGTAAATATTTTGGCATTTGTGTTGTTTTATAATTAGGTGTGATTAATTAATTTCCATTTCTTATTGGTTTGTAAAATTCTTGATATTCATTGTTACTTTTTAGTTTCTACATTTGTATAAACAGTTTAAAAAGTGATTCCGTTGAGAAGGTAGATTTTTTTTTAAAGTATTCCTTTTTATGATGATTATTTGAGAATTTTTTTAATGAGTTTAGATTGTGTTTGTAAGATCCCCAACCTATGATTTCGTAGAGAAGCAAAGAATAAACAAGGGCATAGTGATTTAGAGATATATGAGCATTAGCAAATTTAAAACAATTCAAAAAAATTCTAATTAGAAAAATAATAAAAGATAAAGGTCGCAACTGGGACTCGAACCCAGAACCTCTCGTCTAACCGGGAGGTGCATATAGTAGGTGGCAATGGCTGAATTGGAAAAAGCGCACGTCCCGGTAAGACGAGAGATTCTGGGTTCGAGTCCCAGTTGCGACCGTTATCTTTTATTATTTTTCTGTGTCTTTTTCGTTTTCATTTTAATTTAGATTATTAGTGTTAGGTATATTCTTCTTCAATGATATATCATTGATGGGAATAACCTTCATAAGTTATGAAAATAGAGTTTTTCTTATAAAAATTGAATATTACATTATGGTTATATTACACAATTTACGTGTAAAAATATTAATTTTTGTATATGAAGAAGTAAAAAAAAAAATTGCATAAAAAATTATTAAAAAAACCTACGTAGTTAAAAAAAGTCTTCGAAATGAATTATATTATATTATATTACTACCAATTCCTCAATAAACTTAAAGCTTGTGAAACTTTGGTATCCTCAACTGGAGTAAATGTCGAGAAGGTCCCTTTTTACCGTACCCTTTTCAATGATTACAAACAATATTATTATTTTCACCTTACCCCGGGCAACGCCAGGTTCAATTAAATCAATTCAGCTAGTAAATAAATAAAGCAGACAAAATATAGATAAATGACTTATACCTACCTACACTGAGTATTAAGTATTTCGTTCAAAAAATGTGTGGATATTTCGGGAAGGAATTGTTTCGAAACGCTTTGAAATGTTTTAGCTTAAATATAATGTGTGTACAAAATTTAGTTACCTTTAATAGGGTGGAGGGGTTGGGGAGTAATGATCAGCAAAGTTTGAGCGATTTCATAATACAAAGAGATACATTGGTTTATTGAAGAAAAAGTGTAAAACATGAATGCCAACTCAACACAAAATAATATCTGTAAATTAAAAGAAAATATAAAATAATAAAGGCACCTACATTAGATGGTAAAATACAGCAATAAATGAAAAATTTTAGTAAAGGATGAAAATCCTGGGTGAAAAATGACTGTCTAAATCTGATTTCTAAAAACTCTGCATAAAGCTCGAGCAACGCCGGAGCTTCAGCTAGTAAGTAGATATAGATTCTTTTAAATGACACTACTGAAAGGTTTGTAAAAACAAAACCATATAATACTGATACATTTATATTTTTATCAATATATATGTAGGTGTACCGACACGAACCCGAAAAATTTTAACAAACAACGTAGATGTCAATTTTTTTATATCTTTTCAACTAAAAAGAAGAAAAAATTCCATCTTGCGTATCACGTGATACCCAGTCTGTCTCGTTTCAGCAATACCGTACAACGACAGAGAGCTCCTATCATGTTATCCTGAAAATGAAAATGAAATTGAACAAACTTTAAAATATCTTCCTTACAAAAAAATGGAAAAGGAATCTGATTTAATTCGCATGTTCAAAATTATCAATGGTATTACTGACACATCTGCTTTGTTACAACTCATCCAGTTCAACATCCCTTCCCGTAGACTCAGAAATAATCAATTGCTGTTCCTCAATCAACATTCTACTAATTATGCATAACATTCCCCTTTGTCCAGATTGTCGAGACTTGTCAAAGCATCGAATTTTTTGGTGTAAGCCTAAATGACTTGAAGCAGTCGATACGAAATGTGCAATCTTAAAAGCTTATCAAATCCTTCTTCATACTTTGACTTGTAGTTATCTTCTATTTGTACTTTTATATTATATATTGTCATTGCTCCTCTGTTATATGTGGTCTATCTTCACTGTCATCTATGTTTGTATTATTCGTGTTATACTATATTGTTGTGGACTATTTGTTTGTCAATAAAATAAATAAATAAATCCTTTGCGAGGTGTGGCAGTGTGATCAGTGACGACGTGCGATGGAAAAAAAAACATTGTTTTTATTTGAAATAACCATAATTATACTAATTTCGGTTTTCGGTGATAGCAGTTATCTAGTATGTAAGTAAGTTCATATTACATGTCTTGTATACACACTAGCATTATAACACATTTGGAATGACGTCTTTACCCGGAAGCTTGGTTTCATGCCACCGCACTCTATGCGGCTCCGTTCTGCATGAGGAGGCACCTCATTCTTCATTCCCCTTTCCCTTCTCCCTCCCTTGTTTCTTCTTCCTGTGCCTATTCATATGTTTTCTCCCGTCGCAATTTTAGTGAGCAGAAAATTTTCAGGGACCAATTCCCCGTGCGCCGTTTCCCTCGCGGTGTCGTAAATTGAAATGAGAAATACGGGAAAATCAGAAGAATCCTGTTTTATTATCTTTGACTTCAGTTGAGAAAGTCGCAAGTATCACGTTTAATGGTGGGAATAATTTATTTTGGGATTGTTCATAATAGTATATTATACTTCTGCAAGACCAGGTATTTTTGAAATCGAAATATCTTAGCTCTGACGATGGACACTGTAACGCTGTCCGAAACGTTGATTAAAGAAGGATGTAGAGCAAAACGGCACGATAACCCACATTTTATTCAAATATCAGAAAGCGACATTTCAAAAAAGCTCTATCAACTTAAAATATAAAAACTTTTATACTTCATTATGTTAATGCACTCTATAGATAACTGACCACCACAACACGGGCATGTGCCTAGCGTGGTGGTCGTAAAATTCTCAAAATATGTAACCAGCAGTTTAATGAATAAAGAAAAATTAAAAAAAAAAAAAAAAAAGCTCCTGGCATTGCCCGAGATTTATTCAGAGTTTTTGGAAATCAGATTATTGTTCTATGTCAAGTGTTCAAAATTTCATCAAGAAGCACCAAAACTCTGTATTAACTTCTTGATCGCTTTAACGACTTGTTTATTTACAAATCGATGTTTTTGTAGATTGTGCCATCTTAAAGATAATAGGTATCTTTATATATAAATATATATAGAATTGCTAGTTATATTTTTAGAAATAATTTTCGAAAATATCGTTGATAGGATATGTTGGCGCACAAGAGGTTAATGGGTGGGAATAGGTGAATAAGAGTGGTTTTTTTCGAAATCTACTTACAAGAAGCTTCCCCAGAACTGCTAGTTTTAGCTAGACTTTGCACCACACGCGGAACGTTTAGGTATTTCATTGTCTGTCATTCTGTCCCGCTCAAAATAAGCTCACATACACTTACAAAACATGCGAATGCGAAACGTGCAAATGGGACAACTGCCGTAAACACTCGTGTTTACCTACACAAATCGATCGAAAAAGGGTTTCAGGAGAAAACATTTTTCTACACCCAAACTTTCACGAAATTGTAATTTAAAAACAAAAACATATTTTCGAAAGAAGAAGCTATGTCAGTATGTTTTTTATAATTCTTTAATGAAAATTGAGTTAGCAGCTCTTTTTCCTTAAATAATATTTTCCGATAAATTTTACATGTACACTGAATGTTTACGTTAATACGAAATGCATCGAAAATGTAAAAAAAAAACATACCGACATAGCTTTCATCTTCTGGAAGGTAATATAAAAAAATTCATTTCGTGCTATTTCCGGGCGTCTTTTTTGTATGGGCCGAAAAGCGAAGTCTAACGTCTTAAGGATATGTAGGCGTACAAGATGTTAAGAGGTAAAAAGAGGGGGGTATTGATGTTTTTTTTAAATATCACGTAGACAGTGACCTTCGTCTTATTTTCAAAGTCAAGTGTGGAAAATTGTATTTACAAATCAAATCCTCGACGCCCGCTGTAGACCCTCTTCTTTATATAAATAGATAGTAACGTAAAATTAGCACGCCTATAATTTAAATTTCTATTCTAAAATTATCGAAGCAGTCACTCCATAGGATCAGATAATAATGAACATGACGTTAACGTGGCGCTATAATTAACGTGTAGTTTGCAACCGCTAGTTCCCTAACGGCAGTAGTTAGTCCACGTTTTAACGTGTCCGTGTACCCCTGATTGATTTGATCTGGCCCTCTAGTCATTACCCCAAATTTCCAAAATCGCCCAAATGCAGCATCGCCGAACGGTTCCGATTTTAGAGAGAAGTTTATCAATTTCGGCGATAGAGCGTCCGGTTCGGTCTATCGAGACGGGATCGTAGATATCGTGATGTTCATCACAACTCATCACTCATATCGTCATTTCATCGCTCCCCTCTCTCCTCCCCCCCACATTATCGGCAGTATCATCCATCTTTATTGCCCCTAACCCCCCTTTACCGCCCCCGACGTAATGCCCAATCTCGAGAGCGGCGAGGAATTTGACAAAACAACACACTTAAAAAAGGAACAAAATGTTTATTCACTGGCATGTAAGTCACTTGTTTAAGTGTAAGTCTTTTTGGGTAAGTGGTTTGCCTAGCTCGACGCTTTGAATTTTAGCGGTGGTCGGGTCAGGCCAGCGCTTGTAACCCTCGTAGTAGCCTCCCTTTGCTAACGTTCCATCTGAATGATCTCATCCCTTACATTAGAGCTAGTAAACCATTATTGTTGAATTCGAGAACGCTACTAAAATGCACGCACATTAACGACCTACGCATACCTAGCTTAAGCAGGTATGTACAATACGTACTATACATGCGTGTATTGTATACATATATAATGTATAATATAACGCTTCTCCGTATGGCTGTGTATTGTTGATATATTAAAAGATAGTATTAATAAATTAAATGAAAATATACAAAAAAAACTAATCACATAAATAAAATACGAGCGTGCTTTAGACCACACGACTGAAGTAAATACTTCTTTAGTAATCTAATTTTCTTGTGACAAATCAGCCGTTTCAATGCACTGTGTTCGCACATTCGAAACGAAAATTTTATTAATTTTATTATGGGAATTACGCTTATAATGGGATTGTTGATTTAATTCTTATAAAGTTTAAAATAAATGCCAGCACCCATTCCAAACGTCATTATTATGGATTCGAGCACTGTTGTTACGATTAGATTTTGAGGAATGAACCTCAAAATTAATTTTAATTTATTATCGTTCGCCTCCGTAACGTTCGTAACGCCCGATATTAAGCCTCTCGTAATGCTGTAATTTCTTTTCACACTAGATCCACATGGAAGGCTTTGAGGCCAAAAAATTCCTTATGGCCTATGTCATTTTTGGGGATGCTGTGTGGGGGTATTTTTATTGAAAGGAAGGAGAGGAATTTCTGGGAAAGAAAAATATATGAGACTAGACAAATCTCACTCCATGAATCCGGGCACCCTGCCAAGTCACCAAACGTAGCATACTACTTGATGCAACTTATGGCGTGTGTGTTGGTTATGTAAAACTTAAATTGTTTCCGGGCGGCAATACCCATACCCGCCATCCAAATCGATTTTTATTCGTTCAGATATACATATATAATGAAAAACTTTTTATAGGGTGGTTTTGTGATAAAATTTTGTTAAAAAAATCAATTTAAGGTTGCTTGATATTTCATCTAGAATGACACATTGATATAGCTCAAACACAGCAGTTTAAGGTTGGAAATAAGTTTTTATATACCTATATATTTTTTTTGTTAAAAAAAGAATGACGTTCCCAGGATACGAATAATTAGACACTTGATTAGATTGAAAATCTAATACTACCACCGCAGAAAGCGAAAAATGGTGCTTGAATCGTGACGGAGGACTTAGCCAGCCGAGGAATTGAACTCACGACGCCTGGGTGGAGGGTATTTTTTATTGAGAGAAAGGAGAGGAAGTTCGGGGAAGGCGATGTCGACTCAGCCACTAACCTGTCGAAATAATAAACAACTAATAAATAAATCAATTATAAGCATGTGATACCAAAGAATGATACAATATTGTGTAGTTTTTAAATTGAAAACTTTAAATTCATTTAATTAATTATTTTGAAGGTTAGCTTTTATATTTGTGTTATTATATTTTGCATAATTATTACTCAATTCGTTTTATGGTATAATATTATTTTATGGTATACCTATATGTTGAATAGTACAATATGAAATCACCAATGTTATTAAATTTACCTAAGCAATAGTTTTAAAATGAACAGATTCACACAAATACATCACACACAAAAAAAACCCTAAGATATAACAACAAGTGTAGTTGTGCTAGATAACATTAACCATTATACTCATAATCGTAGTATAACTAATACGAGTCGTATTACGACGTAACAGTGAAAAACTTGACTTATTATCACTGCGAGTGCATGGTTAAAACGGCTTTAAACCAGGTTTAAGCCCAACTTTACAAAACCAAGGTTGAGTCAATGGATACCGCAATTATGAGTAAGGGGGACAGTGATAGACGTAAAAAATAACTGTGAAATACCCACACGTTGTTTAAAAAACCTACGAATAAATTCTTGCTCATACTACAGTACTTGCATATACTATAGATAGACCAAATACACCACTGACTAATAAATAAATGAATCGTTGAGTTCCAATATCCTCCCTAATGATTTTTTATTGAAAATGAGTTGTAAATGCCATATTTGGTGTTTTCTAACCAGGAATGTAATCCTCTTGTTATTATTTCCAATTTCCTCCAAGTTTCTTTATAAATCGTGTTTAAATATCGACCTTCCAAAATTTTCAGTTCCAAAATACTCCGTAATTGAGACGAATTACGGAGTATTTTGAATCAGAAGTCAGTATTTCAACAAACTCAAAAGGATCACCAGTTTCTTTCTATACAAATTTTGGTCGTATGGTTGATTTTTGTCATGCTTATTTCTCAATAAAACAGAAAAAAATGAAACCTTAAAAAAACTCATCAGCCCAATCGTTTTTCTTGGTTTACTCAAAAGCATGAAAATCCATTAGGGAGAGTTTTGAAATTTAACGATTTAAGTAAAAAAAACAATTAAACTACTGACAATATTATACACTCGTAATAATACTCGTAGCTACGCTAAATTAAGATATTATAGATAATCGTAAACAGATACATACAAAATACAGAAACATTGTTTAAATTACTTACGAATTCTGTCTTTATTCCACTGATATAATGTTATAAGTACCAGATATTCATAGGTATACATGTAATACTCTCACCTTGTTTAAAAACACACAAACACATCATTAGTGTTATATCTATCAGACTGTATGACACGCACACACACACACACACACACACACACACACACACACACACACACACACACACACACACACACTGGTAACAAGATAGACAAGACATACCTTCACGTTGTTTAAAAATAACATTTTCAGTATTGGAGTTGTTCTTGCGCCAATGGTCGGCGATCTTTAGCGGTGGCGCCAGGCGGCCTCGCTCCAACTCAGGCCTCTGTTTTTTCTTTCAGTTATATTATACCCCATCCCCAATGCCAGAAAATACACAGAGAGGGAACGACGCAAAGTGTTAACCTTTTCCCTAAACCTTAAAACGTCCATGGTGTGAATAAAATGGTACTTTTGCTTCAAACCCGGTGACAACTTTGGCAAAAACAATTTCGCAGAGAAATGTTTTTCCGACACATCCGGAATCAGTAGAGTGTTCAATCGCCAACAATTGATATTTCGATAGAGATGAATAAAGACTGAGATTCAAAGAGAAATTGTTTTGCAGATTGCATTTATTGGAAATTATTGGCCGCTTTCAGTTCGCGGGACATCGCCTAGTGACGTGTTAATAATTGAATTGGATTTTTATTATTGTTTAAACTGCAGTGCTAAAAATATTTTTTGTGGAAATCCGATGTTAATACTTCGCTTGAAAATTCGTTTGGCTATTCTGCACAGTATTAGTAATTGATTAATTTCTGTGACTTTGTTGCTCTACGCTAGTAGACAGAATTATTGATATAAAACTTCTTTAGGCGTGTTATGACGAGTAATTCAGGCACTTTTAGGACGAAAGTAACGTTTTCAAACGGAAACGGCGTTCGGATATCGGTACAAATACTGCCATCTGTTATTTTTTTTTTTAAGAGTTCTATGCCTTCGCTAGAATAGTAATACCTACCGTAATCGTGATAAATATCGCACATCCCGTAGAAAAGTGTCATAAGTCAAAAAGTTAATTTAACACAAGAGCGAAAACAAATGAATGAATAATGTACAAGCGTTTCCGTCGAAAAGAGATATTATCGACATATTGCGGAGATGGAGTGATCTAAATTAAATACGGATTTCGTGGGTCATAGATAATCACAATCACTTAACTTTTCAGAGATAAAACGTAAAATAGAAAATTTTGACTTTCGACACTTTTCCATAATTGGTGCGAATATTATGTCGTTCTACTTTTAAAAATCATAAATAAAAACTAAATTTCGTTCAAATATTAGAACAAAAGAATTAATTTAATAATCTTCACAAAAAAGTATGTGAGTACGTCACAAGTGTATCAACTGCTCCCAACCGTCTCGATCCAGTGACTATGGCATCCTCAATTAATTGTGAGATTAAAGGCAGTAGGGAGGGGAAGGTGATGGGGAAGGATAAGGGGAAGGGATAGTAGGTAGCTGGCTATTTAGATTTGGTCACCAAACACGGCTTAAGCCATTTCTAGCCACGTTGCGATTCTAAATGGTGGTCTTTGACCATGGCGATTCTAAAAAGTATCCAACACCCTAGAATATATTATATAAAAAAAATTGTGGAGTAATAACACAAATTAATCCCGCAATTGAACCCGTAACCTCTGGATTCGTAGTCAAACCACGGAGTCCGTCAATATGTTCATTAAAATAAAAATAGCTGAATTTGAAAATAGCCCCAACATTAATTTGTCACATGAGAATAGTTTTTGAGTTTAATAGCCCGGTTGTTGAACGATTTG
Source organism: Limnephilus auricula (assembly GCA_951813805.1). NCBI lineage: Eukaryota > Metazoa > Arthropoda > Insecta > Trichoptera > Limnephilidae > Limnephilus > Limnephilus auricula. The sequence continues at coordinate 3,703,391 of OX638391.1, forward strand.
TCGATCTCTGTGTTTCCTCCTTCATACAACCTGGGTCTCTTCAAAAATCATGTTCACTCCTTCCTCTCCTTAAAAAGACGCTTTATACAAAATCTTCAAAGATGACTGAAGGAAATAATTATCCTCAGGGCGTCCTGTGTAAAGAAATCAAGATGGATACAATCCATAGGCTGTTTTACCATGAATATTGATGTTTTTCCGATGCTCAATAACAAGTAAGTTTGAGTGAAATACTCGCAAACGGCAGCAATAAAAGTCGTTAATTTCCCATGTTGGAGGGTAGCGGGTTCGTGACGCGGTTATCTCATCTGGACGCGCAAACGCCCTATAAGTCGCAAGGGTGAACCTGTTGTGTTCAGAACTTGTTACCCGCGATATACTGCGATCTACTGAGATCTACTGCGATATAGCGCCATATTCCCGCGTATACTGCGTTATGCTGGCGCCGCAGTGCTTCTCCCCTCGCCCCCCTCCCTCCCAATGGCACAAACCTACCAGAACAAACCTGGATATTTATTGAAGTAAAACTTCTTTAGGCGCGATATCATGAGTAATTTAGATCGCTTTCGGACGGAAATAAAGATTTCAAACTGAAATGACGTTGGAATATCGGTAAAATTAACAAGTTTCGGAAAATAATAAAAATATTCTAGCGAAGGCGAGAACCCTTTAAAAAATAAAAACAAAGACAGATGGCAGTAATTGAACCGTTTTAGTAATACCTGCCACAACAGTCAAGTAAGTTTTATTTAATATAACCGCGCGTAAAGATTAGACGCACTCAATTTTTTATTGTTTGAAACATCTACAGATTTGAGTATTAACAATTATTACATTACTCATTTTGTCTTTGGGTTGTGCACAGATGTTAACACTCTAATTAAAAATGTGATTACTCATGCGCAGCATGAGTAATCAAATTTTATTTGTTTCTAGGCGGAGATTCTAGTAGTGAAAAAAAAAACATAAATAATAATATAATAAAATAATTATACAGGATGTCCGGGGGTAAAGTGCAGCAACTTCGGGAGGTGATTCTATATGATAATATAAGTAAAAAAGATAAATGACATTTTTAGAAATTCCAATTTTTTTCGCATACCAAAAGACGTACCTGTTAAAAATCCTTAGTGTAAGGTACAAACTTACCGATAAATTTGCTGTGCCCGCGACGTTGGATTGTTGTGAGTCACCCGTATCATAACAGCGTAAAATAGTACCTAGTGCTGGCCGCATACGACGGACTGATTTTATCGTTTTACTTAAAAAGTACCCATTAAAGCTGGAATTTCGAAAATGTTATTTATCTTTTTTACTTATATTATCATTTAGAATCACCTCCCGAAGTCACTGCACTTTACCCCCGGACACCCTGTATAACTGTTCTCACTTCTGTAAAGATTATTGATTTAGTTTTTAAAGTATGCGCGTCTCAATCAATAGTATTGTACAGAAGAGACATTCGAGACATTGGATTAAAGTATGCAATATTGGTATGAAATGGATGGATTATATTTTGACTCCTTAAATTACATCTATTGGAAAATTTGATATAAATATTGGTCTTGAGCATATTATGAATAATTTTGTATAAACATATTAAATCAGTAAAATGGTAGCGATTATTTACGCTGCTATTGAAAGTAGCGTAAAGAATGGCGACTGAAATGTATTTCTACGAAGTGCCGACTGTCTTACCTAAATATTTGAGTGCGCCAGTATCGGCCCCGCTTCCGTCCGGTTTCTTTTGTTGAACAGACATAACTCCCGACGCCGCGGTGGCATTCGCATTACGTGCAGATGCACTCGACGTTTATTATATCAAATTTACATATTTATACAACAACATTTTGGAGAGCTTCGTCCAATTGTCGCGGGAATTATCTACTGCCGTGGGAGGGGAGTAGAACCTCGTTCCATACCTATACTGCTTGCGTTCTATGTTTACCCCTCGAGCCTGAAACACAGGATTTTTCGGCGTTAGAAAAAGACAACATAATTATTTTCATATTTAATCAATGAACACAATACTAGAGAAAGTTTTCTCAATCAAAAATTTGAAACAGAATAATCAGAAAAAAGATACGATCATATATAGGAATTGAACTCAGGGTCCTGTTCAACTTCGACTTATTCAACTTCCTTCGGTCATATTCAACTTCGACTAAGAAATACCAACATTTTCTTCATTTTCTTAACGCATATTTTTATCGGACGTATGGTTGTACGTCCTGTAAATGTATAACATAAAAATAACACGGTACTTAGTAAATACTGGTTCGAAATAGTAATAATCCGCTTGGTGTGGTGGTAGTAGGAGATTTTCAGATGTTGTTCGGTTATTCGTAACCCGGCAATGTTTGTCTTTCTTTTATAAAAAAATAACTTCACTTTTGTTGCAAAAATGACTTTTCGTCAAAACTAACGCGAATTTTTCAAACAACTAGTAATAGCCTAATCACCAGAGAATACCGGAAATTAGTCCTTTTTAAATCAAATTCTAGTCATATTAACTCTTTTTTACAAAAAAACATAAATTGGTTTTGAAAGATTGTTATTTTATCTGGTAAACACATTTTTAAATTTTGAAAAACTAAGTTTATTTTTAATATAAGTACTAAGGTTATACCGTTGATCGTTGGCAGATTTTTTCAATTTTCAAACGAAATATTGTATTATACAACACAAATTTCAAATTGTATAATCATACAAAAAAATAAATCAATACATAATCTAGTAAAGACATTTTTCATAATATGAGGTATATTGTATGGGAATATAAATAAGGAAGGGAGCGAAGAAGGAAATGAGATGGGGTAGAGGAAGGTTGAAGTACTTGCCTATTCAAATCTGGCAACCAAATATGGCTAATACCAATTCAAGCATCGTTCCGATTCAAAATGGCGGTTTTTCGCCCGACGAGACTGAGAAGAGCTACAGTACAGATGTTACACTAGAAGTATCTCCATGTACATTTATGCTCATGTTTGTTATATATATATATTTCTAAATGATTGAGCTGCCTCCATTATGGAATAATCCGTCTTACAATATCATGTGCTTTCAAATCCACACGGAATTCGTTCGCTTGAATTTCGCTTAAAAATAACCCTCTACTACAAAAACCCAAGGCGTTGGACGTGGAGATAAAACTACAACCCCAATACAATTGATCTAGTATATAGAGTTATTTTAACCCTGGTTAGATCAAAACCACCTCAACCAAGGCCAGGACACTGAATTGAGATGGCCTGCTATTTATATAAAATCCGCTAATTTTTGAAATTTTAATTTAAATTTATTTATTTATCTTAAAAATGTTACATATTAATGTACACTGATCTTTCAAGAGTTTACATTTCACATATGTACAGTTAAAACAGTACGTCGTAATCAAGATCCTTTAACTAAAATATATAAACATCTGTGTATTCAGTAAGAAGAAAAACAAGTATCATTATTATTAGTGTGACTTTCATGTGGAAATAGAGGAGGCAGTCATCCTGTTGATGATTTCTTTAAAATATTTTTTGATAGAATTCAACAATTTCACGTTGTTATTAATGCTTCTGATTTCTATTGGTAGTTTATTAAAGAAGTATTTTGCTTGGTGTGTATATGTTGGGCAAAAGAAGTGTTTAGTTTGTTTAAGTCTAGTACGATTTTCAGTTATGAATGGGTATTTATCTTTTTCTTTTATAATTTGCACGATTGAATTTTTCACAAATAAGTTTTTAAATGTTGGAACTTTGAATTCTTAGATTATGTGTTCAGTGGGGAATTCTGGAGGTTTTTTATAGTATAATTTTTATTGCGAGTTTTTTAACAATTTCTAAGGAGGTCAGACTAGTTTTGTAAACTGCTACCCAACTGATAATGGCGTACTGAAGAATAGACAGTACTAATGCGTAGTATATTGAATATAGATTTTTTGTTGATAAGAAGATTCTAATTCGTAAGAATATATAAATTAATTTCCTAATTATTTTTGTTGTATGGCTGATGTGTTTCCATGTTAGGTTTTTATCTATGATTATTCCAAGATATGTAATTTTGTCCGTTATTTTCAGGACACTTTTGGCGACAGTGATTTGTGTCATGTTGTGTAAGAGAATGATTATGCAAGAATATTTGAAGATTTGGAGGTATATTGTTAGTGTTAATTTCGAAAGGGATGACATATGTTTTATCACTATTTAACGACATTATATTTTTTATGATTATATAAGATTTCCTTGGTTGGCCGTGGTTGAGGAGATTTTTTACATGGTTTTGTTATGACGAGATTTATGTAGAGTTATTTTATTTATTTTTAGGTGGTTAGATCAAAACCACCTCAACCAAGACCAGGACACTGAATTGAGCTGGCTTGCTATTTATATAAGATCCGCCTACTTATATAATTATAAAAGATTTTCTTGGCCGTGGTTGAGATGGTTTTTCACCCAGTTTTGTTATAAGCCATTGTATATAACATTGTTCGTAACTACTTCAATAAATACGTTTAAGATGTACTTACTTACCGGTGTCCGGAAACCTGTAGTAACTTAATAATAAGTTATTTGGTAAGATGAGAGATCCTGTGTTCGAGTTCCAGTTGCGACCGTTACCTTTTAATTTTTCTGTGTCTTGTTCTTTTTCATATGTTTGTTTGGATTTATTAGTACTATCTTCTTCTTCAATTTGTTGGTTAATAGGTTAAAATTGTTACATAGGTTAGGTTTACCCATAAGGTTATTTTTCATAACTTTAATGACTTTTCAAAAGAGTGTTGAAATGTTGAGTGTTGAAATTTTTTGAGTAATAAGTCGTGGACTCTTATACATATAATATGGATTACAATGAAGATCTCAGCCATTAGTTGAATTACCAATAATGGTTTTCTTTCAATAATGGTGGTATTTTTTGTTTTTGTTCCAGAAATACCAACACAGGGCATTTTATTTTGGTAATGTGAAAAAGTTACATACGTCTCTAACATGTACAGATGCAGACCGGGAGTGTGTGTATGTGTGTGGCTCTCCACATTGTTTGCATATCTCCACAAATCACCGGCACAAATAAATGTCCAAAGCGAGTGCCTGCTCCCCCCCGCAGTACCTACATCAGCGAAATGAACTGTTGCTTTCGCCGTTCCGCCCGGAGGAAATTTTGCGTATAAAAAGGATACAGAGCATTTGAATTCCACACGTGAGAGCCTCTGAATCGGCGTCCCTCTGCCTCGCGTGAACGGCGCGAGACGCAGATAGCGGCCGGCACGAGTCTCGCCACATTTCCACGGAAACAGTGCTCTCCCATGCGCTATGGCAGGGTTCTTACGCCGTCGCACACAAGAACGGCAACAGTAAATTACGGTGCCAAAAATATAATAGTAAAAGTATTGTAAGGTATTACTGATCTCGATAATCCTCTTTTAACTGCTCCTTGATAAGGGGGCCAATATCTGCCTTATCTCGTAGAATCCTTTTAGGGTCTGAATAACAAGACTCGTAGGTACTTCGTACACTTTCAAATATTTATCAGTGGATAATAATAATTCACAGATTCAACTATTCCTAGTATTGAAGGCTGGCTGCCAAACCGCAGAAGTGCCACTCTGCACTCGGAACCGCTCGGTTATATCTAAGCCCTCGGGTATCTCCGCCGACACTCGGCAAGACCCGAAACCCATACACTGCAAGTATCGTCTCCAAACCAATCCAAAATACATTTAAAATGCTTTCCATAAACCAGTTCAAAATTGTAATGTTTGCTTTATTAACATTCAAACACACTGTTAGGAACCTCTCAATAAATCCTTGGTTCTTCCTACAACCTGTTTATTTCACACAATAATAGCCCTGAGCTTATGCGACTAGTTTCAAAAGACTGGTAGGTAAATCTGCCAGCGCAGAGCCCTACACATCGACTATATGCTTTCCTAGGGACAACTCAATCCTACCGCCATCTGACGGAAACTAGTGGACTCCTGCCATTTATTGTTAACCCACTGAACCTACTAATCAACATACTACAAAAATCAACGCAAGAATTTATTTTGTAAAAGCAACCCAATTGCCTGCACAATAATTGCCCAAAGTTGTTTATTTATTATTCATTTTCAACGTCCTGATGGGCTTTTACATAATAAGTATAAAATACAGTGATATATATGTAATACAATGTTTAAATAAGAAATATAAAGTTATAGCAATGAACCATAACACGGGCATGTGCCTAGTATGGCGGCCATAAATTCCACAAATGTTATATTTACTATTCAAAGAATAAATAAATATAAAACAAACAAAAAAAAATTATAAAAATGGTAGGTTGAAAAGTAAGTAAAAAATATTATATAAAAGAGAAAAAGTAAAAATAAATTAATTGTTGCCAGTTTTTAAATTGCAGATGGCATAAAAATAATAATATATAGTGTAGGTTAATATTAGAAATTTATAGATGAGTAATAGAAGAAAAGTATACAATACATAAAAACAAAAGAGAGAAACAAGTTTTTACATTATGGATAAATAGAAGTGATACAAAAATATATGCAACAGTTCCTACATTATAGCTACATAAAAATATTATGGTATCTCTTAAATAACTAAAACTCATATTAAACATGTCGATATTCGAGGTGAATTTATTTCCAAGTGCATGAAAGCGAAATAGGTGCATGTACATATGTGGTAGTTGGTCCCGGAATTATTGTTGCAGAATAGATTGTGTTATCTTTCGCGGCGAATGGCTATTTTTATAATTTCAACGGCAACGGCACGGCGATGGCAACGGAACGCGGCACTCATTTCATTGATACGAGTGAGGGAGATGCAAGATTTTTTATTATTATTTTATTTTGGTGGAAGCAGATTACGTACATTGTTTGTGTCATCGTTTGCCTCACTATATTTACATTTTATATGTATATATACATACAATGAAATAATATTAGTAATGGGAACACACTAGGCGCAGCCTGTGCATGGGTAATATAATTATACAAATTTTATTTTTGTACCTAAACGAAACAAACAATGGGCATATACAGCAAAAACAGTTTTCAGGTAGTCAGTAGTAGTAAAGGAAATAAGGATTAAGAGAAAATAACTATAAAAAAATAAAATAACATAAAAACATTAACAGTTCTACAAGTTATCGTCATTTTACAGTTTAGTCATAATTATAAGTAAAATGCATCAATTCAAAATACAGAAATCATTTAAAATTAAATAATATTTTTTATTTATTAGAATACTACGACTACCTGACCCCATTTAACCCTAATAATGTAATGTTTGAAATACATTTTTAGGTGATCTCGTCATAAAAAATTCTAATCAGAATCAATATATATTATAAAAGTAAGTGTGCATGTGCGTGCAGCTGAAACTGAGAAACGAGTCCCGGTACGATCGAGGGAGTTATATGGTGTGGTAGCCCTCTATCATTCATCCATGAAAAAGGTTCCCGTTTTTACCTAAAGGGCGTGCTTTTGAAGATAAAGGGTTGGAAGTTTTGCCCTCTAGAACTTTCTAGAACAGTCAAGAACATTAGAGAGTATTCGAGAACAATCCAAAACATCTCGGAACATTCTGGAATGTTGTGGAATGTTCAGGAATAATATTGAACGTTCGGGAACATCCCGGAACAGATCATTGTAGAACATTTCAGAACACTCTCGAATGATGTGGAATGTTCTGGAACATTGTGGACCATTCGAAGCCTTTTTTGAATGGGTAGGGAATAGAGGGCTACCACACAATTTCATATCAATTTCCTGAGCGAAGCCGAATACCCCAGCTATAAAATAAAATTATTTTTGGTGTCGTAAATTGATAATTCGGCCTTGTGTGCGGCGCGACGACTCGAATCCGGATTATGCTTCGGGACGGCAATTTCGAGATGGCAATCGCGAGGAATATTGTCGCTTTTATCAACTATTCTCAAGGACGACCATTCATCTGGTAAGTGGTCCGTAAAGACCGGACGAATATCTTGTCACTGTATAATACTGTTATTATTTGGATTACATATTGTTATGTAAATTTCACTACGTTGTCGATATTATCTCATAGAGCAGATAACATATTTATATATTTTTGCAGATTCATACTTGGTATGTTTTTTTATTAATGTTTCTTATAGCTGTTTTAAGTCAGCGATCAAAACAATATATTTTGGGAACGGCTGCGTGGCCCTTCTAAAATTCTTGCACCTCTTCCAATAGTTGACCAAGAGGAAGTTAAAGTGTTTTTTAAGAAGGGTACACATTACACCCTTTGCGTTTGTCCCTTGTCCTATCTTATTTATTTTTATTATTGTTTTATTTTCTTTATACATTGCTTTATAATTAGCTATCATTCTAGGCACACGCCAGTTTTGTGATAATCGATTACTTTTTCTTTGAAGAAAAACCACAATCCCTTTTCATTCTTGTGACCCGTTTTGAAGAATAAACATGCTCAGGTGACTGCTGTTTTCATATTCGGAGAACTATTTTGTTTATCGGAAAAAATATCAATAATATTTAATTGAATATACCACATAGTTCTCCTTGAGTCAATCTACGAATTGTACTTATCCCATTCTGTTGTTTCTCTACCTTGCATGGTAGGGTATCCTGCTTTTATCTAACTCATATTTGATTTTGTTTTTGATTATGTTGTTGATTTTGTTTTTGATTTTGTTTATGATTTTGTTTGGGATTTTGTTTTAGATTCAGTTTTATAATTTTATTTTTTGCTTTTGTTTTAATTGTTTCTAATGCTTATTTAGATGTACTTTTCTTTTTAATTTTTTTAATTCTTTTTCTTTATTTCGATGGCGCGGCGCCTCCTACAGCAAAAATTCGAAACACAGGCAATGCTTTTTTATAGGTGGGTATGGGTACCGCCGCCCCGGGAATCACTTATTGGATAACCAACACCCCTGCTACAGGTTAATCCAAGTGGTTCGCTACGTTTGGCGACTGCCGGGTTCACGCGGTGAGGTTTGTCTAGGTCTTGGCAGCACATGCGTTTGCCCACCTATTGCGTGCCGCGACGGATCGAGAGAGACTGGTTAAGGAAGATCCTTTTTATATTCGTTATTATGATAGACATTGACTGCAGATTTCTTAGACCGGTCATACCTTTTAACTTCTGTCAGAAACTTCATCTCAACAATTTTTCCTAAAAAGACCCTCCACACAACATCCCCAAAGATACACAGACCTGAGGGACATTGTTTTCCTCACGGCCTCCTGTGTGGAGCTAATGGAAAAAAAGAAACGGTTTCTTCGTCTTTGTTAGTGGTGGCCGATTGAATACTGCAAGCTCTGTGTTTGAAAGTGCGTACACGCCTCTGGGTAGTGTTTCAATGTAAAATTTGTTAAAATTTAATTCATAGTGTTAATTAATTATTTACTTAATACATTTAATTAATTTAATTTAATTAATACATTTAATTAATTAACCTGTTTTTTTAAAATCGTTTCCCATAAGTTTCCTTTAAAAATCTTCTTTGGGAGACGTGTCGATAGTGTGCATGTTTTTCCCTGAAATCTTTAGCTTCGTCGCTAATCTATACGTTTCTTATAGCGGGGCGGTGACAGGGTTATGACGCGGCAGAGTCGCGCGTCGCACCGCTTTTTACGTCGAAAACAATAGAAAGATTAATGACACATCGCGGGACCTGGGACATGTTTTCTCAGCGCTACGAGGGGCGCCGCCGATAGCGCTCCGCCTTCATGGCTAAAACAAGTTCTGCGATATTGCCTTATCATAGTTATCACATTTGAAAACATTAACTGAGACCAAAGGAGGAAAGAGTTTTGTTGTTGGAATTTGTCACCCATTTTGGAGGCTGAAAATTCATCCTAAATTGAAATAGAGAAATTTTTAGTTGTTTGATTTTGTTTGATAGTACAACAAACGGCATTTTTCAATTAAATATATCCATCTTCCGGTGGATTAGTCAAACATCTCCGAAAAATCAAAATTTGATTTGAGTATGCAGTTATAGGTGAAAGTGTGCCCTCTACCCGGTACAATACCCACATTACTCATAAACACCACAAAATCAATTATAATGCACAAAAACTTGTAGTAAAATAAACAATAAAATGATGTTTTCTGGGTTACTAGGAGGAAATTTCAAAATGTCATATTAATGTACCAGTTATGCTTCCCGGTGTTACTTTGTAGCTTATTTAATATGTAAAACACAGACACGTGAATGAATGAAGTGAATGAATGAAGTGAATGAATGAAGTGAATGAATGAAGTGAATGAATGAAGTGAATGAATGAAGTGAATGAATGAAGTGAATGAATGAAGTGAATGAATGAAGTGAATGAATGAAGTGAATGAATGAAGTGAATGAATGAAGTGAATGAATGAAGTGAATGAATGAAGTGAATGAATGAAGTGAATGAATGAAGTGAATGAATGAAGTGAATGAATGAAGTGAATGAATGAAGTGAATGAATGAATTCACCATGAATCAAATAATATTTGATTCATGGTGAACATTTGATGTTTGCTTTCTTAATTATCCCATAACTTACTATTTGGAGATGTCTGACTAATCAATATGTTAATATACATAAAAAACAATTATATAATATATATATATATATATATATACATAAGTTGTGAAATTTAAAAAAAAATCTATAGATCAAAAAGCTTATTACGTCATCGTAAACCATTAGTAGCGCCGTTGCGAAGCAATGTGAAGAGATTGACAATTATTGTCACTATTACTGTAGATTGTAAAATGCGTGGAATGTGACCTATTTTTAAACAAATATGTGCTAATATTATTAGCTGTAAGCTAATATGACGTCATGACTAGACCTAAATAAGTATTTGAACAAAAACTTATGTTCGAGGGTCAGTCAAAAGTCAGTAAAAAAAATTAGTTATATGAAAAAAAATTATACCTCCAACCATCTTCTATAATGTAGTAGTAACTTTCTGCGTCAACAGGTGGCAGCACTGCAGTCGCTTGCAAAATGGCCAAAATCGATGTTCGTATTAGACAGCGTTCCGAGATTGAATTCGTGAATGCAGAAGGTGAAACGCCCATTCGTAATCACGAAAGACTAAAAAATGTGTACGGTGATGTAACAGTAGATATCAGCTCTGTAAGACGATGGTTCAAAGATTAAACAAATAAATAAAATATTCGTTATATTCTTCATCACGCCAGTTTTATTTTCTAATTAAATTGATTTTGATTGTTTTCGTATGCGTGTGTATATTTTAATCCAAATTGCTTATTTTTGTCATCTTCTTTTGTTCCTTGTGTACGACAATGTTTTCTCCTCCCGGGAGCAGAGCTGTCAAATAATAATAGTAATAATTATGGTGTGGAGAGAGAAGCAGGTGGCGAGGGGAGGTGGGGTGGTGGGGTGGTGTTTGCTGACGACTGTCACATGATCAAGAACATATTGTCTATATGTCTATCGATGGATCACATTGTCAATTGCAAACACCGCGGCGTTCAAGCACCGGGAAAACTCTTGGACGGTAGAAATGAAATGGTCGCAGCATCGATATTAAATTGTGTTTCTTTTTCAAAGAAAACAAACATTCACAAGACACAGATAATTAACTTGGCAATGTTTGAATTCCTCCTACTTCCACTATTATAAACGGAGAATGAGCTTGTGCAATGATGAAGGACTAGAATTGAACCTCGAAATTGGGGTGGATATTCGACGCTTTAGAAATGTATAAAGACAACTCTGCTACTAACTCAGTAAGATGATATCCGTGGTATATTAGTGTGTATTTACCTACGTCGCTTGGTTTCGATAGTGAAATGAAAGGGAGAGGTAGGCGTTCGACTATAGCCGCAATATGGGAGGCGGTACTGGTACTACCGCCCCCAGGTCTTGGTGGCAGATGCGTCTGAGAGAGACCGAGAGAGTGATAGAGAGAGAATGTTCTCGAAGGGGTATGCAGAGAGGATGTACTGCCGAATAACAAAAATATAAAACATATTTTTATGCATCAACGATAAAAGTACTTATCTATATACTGTATGTATCAGCGCGTAAGTACAAAAAATCGATCTTAAATAAATTCGTTCGACGTCCGTGGGCGTTTTTCAAAAAAAGTGTACATAGATAAAAGTCAGTGTCCCATCACTTTCAGGATCAGTAACTTTTGTTGTGTCGTTTTTAATGACCAACCATATATTTTACCAATATAATAACAAGTAAATACCTTTATGGACTAAAAATAATGAATAAATCTATTAAATTTCGATATTATTTTTAAATAAGTAAGACTACAGGTCACTGTTTCTGGTATGTCCTACACCTACCACTACCAGTAAGAGTTCAAAAATTAATGTTATTTAATGTTATTCCAGTATTTATTTCTAATTCTACTAATAGTATATGATAATATTTTCGATTTGCAACCATAATATAGATTAATTATCGTGCAAAATAATTTAAATACCAGATATTGAGTTGTCCTACGAAATAGCGTATGGTGGAATTTCCGCCTACGCAACCACATTATTGACGTCTTCCAATAAAAATATTACCAAATCGATGAATATTTTCGAAAATAGCAACCCTATTTAGTCTATGAAGGGCGGCCATGCTTGGTTTTTTACAGCCAGTTTGCCAAGAAATCGTAACACAAGTGGTCGTTCTCGGCTGTACTAAAAAAGTGTTCTACCAACGCTTCCGTATTTCTCCAGGTAATTTACCAGCATGTATTAGACTCTACTTTGTATTAAATTGATTCATTTATTGTTTTATGAAATGTTTAGTTAGAACAAACAGAAGTTTCATAATTTATTGATAAATACATTTCGAAAAAATATTGACGCGATTACGCCACTTCTCTTACGCAACGGTCTCGTGAATGGAAATTAAAAGTGACGTAATGGAATTCTAAAGGTCGGTTCACTCTGTCCGTCTTTTAGTGTATTTGGGTGTGTTACAATTTTCTAATTAAATTTATATTTTGCATGTATCTTCAAAATGTAACTATTACATGTAGATATGTGGGTTGAGTGATATATGTAGCATTAAAAAAAAGAGCAGCATAGCTAAAAAGAAAAAAATATTTGATTTTTATGTGTATAATTTTTTTTCTTTTTTTTATAAATTAAGATTATTAAAAATTAATTCTGAAAGAGTCGAAATGGTGTCGAAGTACTAATATAGACAGCAATATGAGCAACTATTACTGTAGAGGCAACTCTGAAATTCAGTATAAAATCAGCTGGTTCATACAATTTTGATTAAGTAAGTATAAAATGTAGCATGATTTATGTTCCTGTGTGTTTTAGTTAATCCTGTACCTAATTAAAGTTGTGTACATTAACAGGTACTTTAATACCCTTTCAGCTTAGTTACCTATTTCAGGCTATACACGGTATGCACGTGTAGCCCATTATTACCTATCTAATTATTTGTGCATTTTTATAAATAATTTATTTTAATTTTATGTTCAAATATGAAAAATCAAAAAGGTACAGAGACAAAATTAAAAGCGACCCTGAAAAATATGAAGCCTTTATGAAAAAAAGAGTTACAAAGACAAAAATAACATCAAAATAAAATCAGAGAGCTAACCAAAGAAGAATAGAAAAAAGAAGACGTTGGAGAGAACAGAAACGAAAATAAAAAGAAAAGAAAAAAGAACAAGTGGAAGAAAATGTACTTGCGCGGGGGGCCTTCCACGGTGGCGGTAGTACGTAAAATCGCCCTTTTTTATAGAGAATACCTCACATGAGTCTTAACTGCTCCCGTCTGGAGCCAGTGAGACTATGGCATCCCCAATTGGGGTACGTTTGAGGCTGAAGGTAAGTGGGGACAGGAAGGAGATGGGAAGAGGAAGGTGGGGAAGAGGAAGGTGGGGAAGTACCTGGCTATTCAGATCTAGTCACTAAACACGGTTAAAGTCATTATTAAGCAACGTTTCAATTCTGAATGGTGGTCTTTCACCAGGGTGATACTGAGAGTATCTTCCACTCTTCCCATAACAGTCGCTTGTCGCGCCTTCAGCAGTGTAGCCACAACGTGCGTACACATACGACTGATATTTCGCGCCCGCTGTCGCTACCGGGCAAGCCTCTCAGTCTGGCCGAGGCCTTAGAATTCCTAAACGTTACCAAATTTTTCCCCTTACGCCACTGTCCTGTTATTGCTGTGATTTATTTTCTAAGATCAATTATTATATCTCAAAGAAATTTGTTCTTTTTTTTATTGATATAGTTCATGATTAATTTTAAATTTGTTATAATTAAACATTCGTAAAACAAAAACTTATATTCGTCTTTCTAGAACGAAAAATATACAGTACAAAGTATTTAAAAGTAGCGTAAATGAATATTTTTATTTAAAAACTTAATATTTATTTCAATAAGCTTGATTATTCATATTTTTTAGGATACAGATTGTGTTTTCAATTCGTAAATAAAAATCTGAAATAATGAATTTCTTTTAATTTTCTTTATAAACTTTATGATAAAAGTGACGTAAAAGAATTTCTTACCAATAGTATTAAACTTAAATTGCAATTATTTTCGAAGTTTATTGACATTTTCTATTTAAATACTTTTTGTCATGAAGTTCATACTTTCTTTAATAAATTAACGTATATTTTTAATCGAAATGCAGCATCTCACTTAAGTGGAATTCCTATTACGTCACCGACATCTTTTTTGGAAAACGCCCCCATACCAACTTATGGTAGATTCAGACTGGGTCGACGTACGTGCCCATAGCTACGCCTAACAATATCTGGACTGCTTAGCAACCATAGATTTTCAATGAAAATTTATATTTTAGAATCACATTGGCCACATGCAACGCGACGTGCGATGTCTTTGGCCATTTTTATAGAAAATGTATGGGTTGCTAAGCATTGTTTGAGTAGTGATGCGTACGTACGTCGTCCAGTCTGAACCTACCATTATTATTGTATTTTTGAAGTCGACTTTAAGTTTGAAATTGGTAAAAGAGCAAACATTTTTTGAAGTAAATACTTCTTTACGCACGCTTGACTTGGGGGGTAAGCTGGCCAATGTGTAACGGAAATTGAAATGCGTTGTGAGGCGAACGGGCTCACTGTAGAAGCAAGAGAGAGCAGTGCGCGCGCACATTTTCTTTCTCTCTTCCTCTCGTAGCCAGAGCGTGAAAAATTTCAGTCAGTATTTTGAAATACCAGTGACGCGCCAAACGAGGGGGGGAGCGGAAGTCGATGCACACGGCTTGATCGGGCGAGGCGAATGATAATAAATTTAAATAAATATTTGTATATTATGTATACATGTATATTTTTTTTTTACATATAAACATATATGTGGACATACATATAGATGGAGCTAAAGAAGTATTTACTTCAGTTGTGCGGTCTACATCACCCTCGATTTTATTTTTTATTTTTTTTAAATAACAATTATTATTTAAGAGGGGCAAACTTTCGGGGGATCAACCGTCGGGTCACCATTTTAAATACAGAAGATCGATTATTGTGGTTTGTTGTTGTTTGTATAACTACTTAATTACAAAGAATCAGCCCCGATCAGATGATAATAGAAATTGGAAAAAAAAAAATAGTGCGTCTAACCTTTACGCGCGGATAAAGTAAAACTTCTTAGACTATTGTGGCAGGTATAACTATTCTAGCGAAGGCGAGAACCTAATTTCAGAACCCTAATGATTTATGTTCGAAAAAAATCTGAATTACTCGTCATATAGTTACACGTCATAAGTTTCACTTCAAACATGTAATTACAAAAAAAAATTGTTTTTATTGTTTTTCCTCTGAATTTTGTTTCATCCCCTGCGAAAGTGTGTTCGTATCACAGCTCCGCAAGCTAAATATTCCCCCCGTTTGACCTGTGGATTCCGTTTGCTGGCGTCGATTCATCTCTGTCACGGACATTCCTATCAGCGGGGAGATGTCGGCGGGGACAAGTGGTTTGCTAATTCCTCCCGCGGAGCACATACTCCCCCTCCCGCCCCACCCCTCACCACCGCTCCGCACCAACGGAAAATAATACATCGCTAAGCGTTAATAACGGGAAACGAGATCGATTATCACGCGTATCTGGATGGTAATATTTTGGCATATTAATACGCCATCTTGCTTGTAGAGTTAGGCGCTCCGCCCACTGAGGCAACTGAAAACCAACTAAAACCGGCTGTTTTCTCTGTCTTGATTGGTCAAAAAGCTTGTTTAACCATAGATGAAGAACAATCAGCTTACAGCTCGCAACTAGCAACGATAATACGCCATCTTGCTTGTAGAGTTACTCTACTGCAATACAATGAATCGCCTCGCAACATAACGCAATTAAGGTGCCGTAATCCTCCTGGCTCTGGACAGCTGGGAATCTTGTGCAATTGATGATAATAAAACATGAAAAATGCAGAAATTACTTTTTTTAATAACGGGAAACGAGATCGATTATCACGCGTATCTAGATGGCAATGTTCTGTCATATTAATACGCCATCTTGCTTATAGAGTTACTCTACTGCAATACAATGAATCGCCTTGCAACATAACGTAATTAAGGGGCCGTAATCCTCCTGGCTCTGGACAGCTGGGAATCATGTGCAATTAATGATAATAAAACATGAAAAATGCAGAAACTACTTTTTTTAATAACGAGAAACGAGATCGATTATCACGCGTATCTAGATGGCAATGTTCTGTCATATTAATACGCCATCTTGCTTATAGAGTTACTCTACTGCAATACAATGAATCGCCTTGCAACATAACGTAATTAAGGGGCAGTAATCCTCCTGGCTCTGGACAGCTGGGAATCATGTGCAATTAATGATAATAAAACATGAAAAATGCAGAAACTACTTTTTTTAATAACGGGAAACGAGATCGATTATCACGCGTATCTGGATGGAAATGTTCTGTCATATTAATACGCCATCTTGATTGAAGAGCTACTCTACTGCAATACAATGTATCGCCTCGCAAGATAACGTAATTAAGGTGCCGCAATCCTCCTGGCTCTGGACAGCTGGGAATCATGTGCAATTAATGATAATAAAACATGAAAAATGCAGAAACTACTTTTTTTAATAACGGGAAACGAGATCGATTATCACGCGTATCTAGATGGCAATGTTCTGTCATATTAATACGCCATCTTGCTTATAGAGTTACTTTACTGCAATACAATGAATCGCCTTGCAACATAACGTAATTAAGGGGCCGTAATCCTCCTGGCTCTGGACAGCTGGGAATCATGTGCAATTAATGATAATAAAACATGAAAAATGCAGAAACTACTTTTTTTAATAACGGGAAACGAGATCGATTATCACGCGTATCTAGATGGCAATGTTCTGTCATATTAATACGCCATCTTGATTGAAGAGCTACTCTACTGCAATACAATGTATCGCCTCGCAAGATAACGTAATTAAGGTGCCGCAATCCTCCTGGCTCTGGACAGCTGGGAATCTTGTGCAATTAATGATAATAAAACATGAAAAACGCTGAAAATACTTTTTTTAATAACGGGAAACGAGATCGATTATCACGCGTATCTGAATGGTAATATTTTGGCATATTAATACGCCATCTTGCGTGTAGAGTTACTCTACTGCAATACAATGAATCGCCTCGCAACATAACGTAATTAAGGGGCCGTAATCCTCCTGGCTCTGGACAGCTGGGAATCTTGTGCAATTAATGATAATAAAAAATGAAAAATGCAGAAAATACTTTTTTGAAACGAGACCGATTATCACGCGTATCTAGATGGCAATGTTCTGTCATATTATACGCCATCTTTATTTTATTTTATTTTTTTATTATTTAAAATACATATACATAAGATTTAGAAAAATAAATACAGTTGGTTCTTAAAAGCTATTTACAAATAGATTTTTTTTAACAAACTACTCAACTCAACGGAGAAAAAATTTCTCGTGTTTGAGTTGGGGAGTAAAGCCTCTTAATTAAAAAAAGTTAGAAATTATAATGTTTTAATTATTGTTTACAATAATTGACTTACAATCTACATGAATGAAAAATAAAAATTACAAATTGAATATAAATGTAGAAATAAACATATATATCTTGCTTGTAGAGTTACTCTACTGCAATACAATGAATCGCCTCACAACATATGGTAATCTCAAAATAGATCGATAAATGATTTATCGATGATGTCGTCGATGATGTGTCGATTTATCGATGATGTAACTTGTCATCGTTCCTGAGGGTGACCCTACATTGGCCCGCCGATGGTTGGCCCGCCCAGAGTTGACCCTCCCACAGTTGTCCGATAGTTTTTGTTTTGTTTTTGTTTTGTTTATTTAGATGTATGCATATTTTTTTCATACATCTAGTAAGAAAATACAATAATACAATTTAATTAATACAGTTTAAAAAATACAAATTAAAAAATACAAATAAAAAAATGCAAATTAAAAAATACAAATTAAAAAATACAATTTAAGAGATTAATTTAAGATTATTAATTTAATTATTATTATTATTTTTTTTTTTTGTAATCTAATCAATGATTGTTTTTAATATATGTAGCACATGTCCTACGAAAAGTGCTAAGGTTTGAGGCTTCCTTAACGGCATTCGGCAGGTTATTATACAGTTTTTGTCCTTTATAAAACACGCTATTTTGGGTGCACGAAAGCTTAGTTTTGGGAAGCCTAAAATCTCTGCATCTTCTCGTAGGATAATTATGAACATTTTCGTGATACATAATATTACTATTCAGATAACTTGGCAGCATATTATTTTTGAGTTTGTACAACATTGTTAAGGTATTATATATTATATGTTGTTTGGTTGTCATCATATTTAAATTTTGTAACATAATTTTGACTCTAGTATAAATGTTGCACTTTAAAATGATCCTCATTCCCCTATTCTGTATAACCTGCAGTTTGTTATTTTGTGCTTCGTTACATAGGAATAAAACACTAGAACAATAATTTAAATGCGGAGTCACAATAGAATTGTAAACAAGGCGCGTTGTCTTGAGATCCAAGTTATTTCTGATCCTTCTAAGGAATCCAACCTTTTTAGCAATTTTCTTTGTTATGTATTCTAAGTGTTCGTCGAATTTCAATTTGTCGTCTAATATTACACCCAGATATTTAATACTGCTAACCCTTTCTATATTTACGTTATCAATTTTTAGTACTATTTGCTCGTTTCCTCCCAGGCTATCCACAATTAAAAATTTGGTTTTCATAACATTTAATTTTAGTTTATTTTGGTTTAACCAGAGAGTTACATAATTTAAGTCAATTTGTATTTTCTCAATGGCGTCCTGTAAATTTTTGTTGGCTATGTATAACAGTGTATCATCAGCAAAGAGTTTAATTGAACAATGCTTTAACACTTTGATAATGTCATTTATATATATAATGAACAACAATGGACCTAAGACAGAACCCTGCGGAACACCTTTATTAGTACTATGTGGTTCAGATGTTATCCCACCATATTTGGTGACTTGTGTTCTTTCTGACAGGTAATCAGCAAACCACTTAATTTCTTGATCCACCAGACAGTTGATTCCCCAGACAGTTGATCCACCAGACAGTTGATCCACCAGACAGTTAATACCCCAGACAGTTGATCTACCAGACAGTTGATCCACCAGACAGTTGATCCACCAGACAGTTGATCCACCAGACAGTTAATACCCCGACAGTTGATCCCTCTGCCAATTGATCACCCGACGGTTGATCCCTTAAGGATTATTTCTGGTGGACGTTCTCATTTCTAAAGTAAGTATGCAGGGAGGATATGCGGTCATATAACCAAAGTCTATATATTTATATCTGCTGGCATTTTGGTGTGTGGAAAACCGCTAAACAAATATTGACGGCAGATGAGCCAGGTTTCTACCCACATATCGTACCTTTTTTTCTTTCCAGAACTACATCTCCTTACCTTCCATAAATGACCCTCCACAAAGTGTACCGAAAGATGACATAGGCCCTGAGAATTTTTTTTTCTGAGGGTCTCCTGTGTTAGATCAAATGTTAAAAAAATAACTTTTATAACAATTATTATAAGCAATAATTATTAGCCTGAAACTCATCCACATTGAAAAAAATCTTTCGAGAAAAGATACATGCCGCCGACGGGACTCGAACCCATGTCCTTCTGATTTCCGGTCAACTGCTCTATCCATTGAGCTAAGTCGGCTTATCTCTTACCCGCCAAATAATTCAATATATAGTAGTGTTTCATTCAACAACTACTGCTTATTACATTTTTTCACCTGATCTTGTCTTAAACATTAGTTTATCAATTAAAAAATAATAATAATTATTTGACGAGTTAAAGTATTTCACCAAAAAATGTAGACATAATATGTCTCGACGCCACCTAATGGGAGATTTAGCACTTACAATGCTTTTTTCATATAAAATAAAGTTGGTCGTTTGCAAGTAAAAAAATGTAATAATCAGTACTTGTTCAATGAAACACTAGTATATATTGATTACATTTAGTGACTTAGTAGGGGTGCCCGGGTTCATGGAGCGGGGTTTGTCTAGGTCTTGGCGGTGGATTATCTGGACACACTGAACCACAGATTCCTACTCAATCCTCACACCCTTTTCCTTCCCCGAACTTCCTCTCCTTCCTTTCCTTAAAATTCCCATCCACACAGCATCACAAAAGATGACAAAGGCCCTGAGGGAAATTATTTTCTTCAGGGCCTCCTGTGTAGAGCTAATGTAAAAAAATGTACATGTGATATAAAACTTTTGAAAACAAAATGTCCAGAAAATGTTACATAGATAATGCCAACGAAATACGAAAATTTTAATCTTTTATACGGGCATTTCCAAATTTTCATTACAAAATTCCATTCACATGACTTTTTCCAAGCCAATTGAAAATGCATGAAATGCAAGGAGGCCCATTGTATTGCCAAGCCTACGAACTGAATTCACTGCGCCCGAAATTGTCCGTAGCGGTTGGAGCGACAGGTCCGTGCATTGCATGTTCGCTCTACGCCCCACGACATCGACCACGCGACAGTTGTTTGCGCTGTTGTTTGCGACAGTGACCGGTGGAAAATGTATATTATATGTCCGTGCCATTGTCGTGCCTATAAGCGAGGGAATTTAACGTAGAAGTGGAACGGGAGCGAGATTTCTAGCGTCAGTGTAGAAATCTGTGAATTTTAAAATCTATAAAGGTTATATTAAAATCTTCTTTCTAATCGAGGATTAAAGATGAACACAGCATTCATAAATTTGACTCATTTAAAACTTTTCGTTCGTACAAAGTATTTGTTTATTTTTATTTATAAAGTACATGATAAAACATTATAACATTTACATATATGATACAATATCACCAAACTAGGCGAATGCCTGTTTCTTGGGACCAATGGAATCATAGTTAGTTTGTGAGGTCGAAAATGGGAAAAATTATAGTAGAGAAATTATAATGTAAATAGAAAATATAAAATAAAAAACAGTAAAATGAAAATAAAATAAATATATAAACATGTTGAAATTAGGAAAAAAAATTATAGAAAAATTATAATGGAAATACACATTCACACATTATTCATATACGCATACATACCTATACAAATACACACATATATATATTTACAGTTAGTGAAAACTAGTTTTAACTAGAGAAAACGCGTTATAACGAAAAACTGTAACATTTAAGGCTCCGTCAAACAGGAGGCGTACTTACGCGCTTCAAGGCGTTAAAACGTCCCGGACGTATAACGCTACGTTGTGTTGTACTGAACCTGTCTAAACCGGTCAAACAGAGCGAGCGTGTAGGAATACGCGAAACTCTGCCGTAGCGGCAGAACGCCACGTTGTATTTTTGTTACAAAATTTCCTTTGACGCCCGGAGTTCTGGCTTGACTGTGGTAAAAATGGTTGCTGAAAAGTTAATTGAATGTGTCCGAAAACATCCTTGTTTGTATGACACGAGGAACAGTGCATTTGTGGTGCCTTTGCTTATTTGGTGTTGCAGAAGGGAATGCAATTCTTCGAAGCACTCTCGTGACATACGTGAGTATTGAAAGAAGCGATCTTCATGTGATGAAAGCTCCCGGAATAAACGATGATATTCTCCAAATTCTTTCTTCTTCTTATTAATATCATGCACCCATATTCTATTATAACGGGAACGTGATAATGCACATAGCAGTAACTACTTATCTTCATCTAAATCGCTGGACATCGTGACGAAAACTGACTGACAATGACTGACGCCGAACGCTCTGGCTTGCGCGTCGAAGCCGTTCAAATAGAAAGTACGCGACGTTACGCTGACGCCTCGACGCGCGGTAAATACGCCTTCTGTTTGACAGAGCCTTTACACTGAATTCTGTTATACGTTCCACAGAATAATACCTTGAAAGAAAATGGGAGAATTCTTAAGTCAGGTCTATAGCGAGCAAATATTTTCAAAACATCGAACAAAAAACAAAAACATTGTGTCGGGACCACAAGGTTTTTTTTTCAATCGGGTACACTAACAATAACAAAAAAGTTTTGTCCTGACCCAATGTTTCACGTTTGCTTAAACATTTGTCAATGTTTGTGATAATATTGTCGCTGGAGACCCGGCTTTATATGAACATTATAATGTGACTTCGAGTTTTTTGTTTTCAACTAAAAACATAAAATATCATTAGGTTTTGGACAGACAGGGGTGGGGTAAGGGGTTGGGCGGTTACTCAATTGATTGACCAATGTCGACATGTGGAAGGTTTTTTTTTGTTTGTTTGATTTTAAGAAAAAACTTAAAAAAAAAAAAAATAACAGAAAAGTCATCGGATACCAAAATTTCATTTACTAATGTCAAGAATCATTGGTTAAAGTACGTCAAGTACGTCTCTTGACACCCAGAAAACATCGATAAATCATTATGAATTGTATATTAAGAGAAAGCATGTAAATGCATCCTTTTTGATGTTTTTATATCTGTTTATGGTTTTGCGCCCCTGAAGACTGTTTGGTCCTAGTAGGACACCGCTGTAAGGCGTATCATATGCACGTCACACATTAACAAGGCTAGCTGTGCGAAACTTGGTACCTTACAGCGGTGATGATTTATTATAAATAAACAATACATAACACAACATGTATGACGTACAAAGTAATACACTAATTTCACAATACCGTAATCAAATTAGCATTAAATGAGGTATTAAATACATATATATGTATATTCATAGTATCTATTTATATTTCTACCTATATTTATAGTTATTGTTTTTATATTTTAGCAGGATTAGTTCAAGCGATTAGCGCGGTGTATATTGATTGGTATTGTCGTATGAACTGAAAACATGTTTTAAATCAGTGAAAATAATCATGATTGCACATAATTTATTGCACATCGTAGTTACGCTTAGGAAAAAAATCATATATATTATTGCATACTTAAATTATATCTAATATTGTAAATTTTAATGTACTATGTATTATAAGCTCACACTTCTAAACCCGTAACCTAAAATAACTTCATATTTTTATGCTGTAAAATTTTTATAATTCCTACATCCTGTTATCACATACCTGGTTTATACTTTTCAATACAGAGTTTTGGTTTCAGAGAAAAATAATATTTTTTTGTTTTTTATGGTTTTCAGTTTTTTGTTATGTAATTATGTACATTTCTTAAGGACTAATAATATGAACTAAAACCTGTCAATTTGTCTGTCCTAGAACGGGAAACTTTCCTAGTTGGACAGGCAAAGCTTTCTTATATGTAAAATGTACTTCTTTTGTATCCTTCTATAATAAATAAATAAATAAATAAATAAATAAATACAATGAATAGTATAATTTCGCTATTTGATACTATTGAAGAAATGTACTTATTTTACATGTGAATTTCATTAGAGTTTATAAAAACAAACAAAAAGTCTAAAGCATGACAGAAAACACTACCCTTTGCTTTCAATTTGAACAATATCGCTCTGATTTTTCCTCGTAAAAGAAGTTTTCCCTCAAACTGCAACACATCTCAAAATTCAAAGCATTCGTGTATTATTTTTGTACTACTTTTGTAGGCAATCATTTGGCGACTATACATTTGCGGAAAACATTTCAGAATTTTTTTATGCGGAATAGATACCTACGTCATTTGCCGGAAGAACACACGAATTAAAATTGCGCAAAACAAATTATAATGCATGAAAGAATTAGCAAAGTGGTAAAACCAAGGGCTTAACTTTAGCTGTGTGCTGATTACGTATTGCAGAAACTTTCCACATATGAACCGGGTGGAAAATAAAACAATAATCGATGTGAATAACACAGGCGCAAAGTTAGCGCTAAGTGTTAAGCTTCGTGGTAGGGCGGGCCGTCAATCTATGCATGATTTAAATTAAGGTATTTTCTGTTTATAAATAATAGGTAGTTATCTACTTTATCACTTGTCTGATTTAGCGCCTCCGCCCACTGAGGCAACTGAAAACTCTCAACTGCCAACTGTCTTTGTATGACAATGTGATGGCCCGCGCACTACACAATCACACAAAACCCCGTTGTCAATGATAACGCAAGCGGTGACTTGCGACTGTCACTGCTGATTTCCCTGGGCGGCCATTGATAGTTGCCAACTGTCAGCTGATTGTTCGTCATCTATGGTTAACCAAGCTTTTTGACCAATCAAGACAGAGAAAACAGCCGGTTTTAGTTGGTTTTCAGTTGCCTCAGTGGGCGGAGCGCCTTATTCTTCACGCTCAAATTTTAAAAAAGACGCTCAAATTCAAAGTAAATTTGACTTTGTTTAAAAGTGAAAAATCTTACGCGGGAATTATGCACATCACAGGCAACCGAAATTAGTACTATATGATTTTAGTAAATGATATTAGTTTATTGGATAAGCAACACCTGTGCCGTAGGTCAACCCTTGTGGTTCGTTACGTTTGGTGTAAGCAGGGGTGCCCGGGTTCATGTGGGGAGGTTTGTTTAGGTCTGGCGGTGGATGACCTGGAAACATATTCCTGCCCAACCCTCATACCTTTTTCCTTCACAGAACCTCCTTCCTTTCCTTTATAAGATTCTAAACACAGCATCCCCAAAGATGACAAAGGCCCCGAGGAAAATTAGTTTTCTCGGGGCCTCCTGTGCGGAGCTTATTAAAATAAAATTATTTTCCTCCATGTCATCCCAGGGCGAAACTGTGCGGAGGGTATTTTTAAGGAAAATGAGAGGAAGAAGAAGAAACTGTTCTGGGAAGAAGAAATGAATGAGAGGTTTGGATGTAGGAAAACGAATGTAGGAATATAGGGGAGGTGTGTCCTGAAGTGAACGACGTATGAATCCATCACTTCAAATGCAGTGCAAGGTGATAGGTCGAGAGAATCCGGCTGGCTTTCTCTCTTGATCCGGCCTGCCACTGGGAAGAAGGTTGGCAGTTGCATCCGCCGCTAAGAGCCCAGCCACCCCTGCTAAGTCACCAAACGTAGCGAACTTGCGGCAACCTACGGCAGAGGTGTTGGTTGGTGATTTTTCTCGTACACAAATTCGAAAAAAATAATTGGTGGCACACCCTACTCGGTAGGGTGGCCTGGTAGCAGGGCTCAACTGGAATATTTAAAACGCCCGGCACCCGCTTGATTTAGAAGAGGACGGAGATACAGCAGAGTTCTGAAGCCAAGATAAATGTCAGCCATGTTTGATTTGGAAATTAATTTGAATATTCACGATCCAGACGCGCATAGCTTCCACGTTGAAATTTAAATGCTGAATAATACCTTACTATTGTTTTGGACATTGCTTTACTATAAATTATATCATAGAACTTTGTAGATTTGTAAAAATTGAAACATATCCTTAGATTAGCTATCAATTTTTTAAAACTTTTAATCATACAACCCATGGAAACGTTAACGGGATTAACATTTAATCTTGACTTATTAATTTTGAAACAATGCAATTTTCCTAAATGTAATTAAAATATCAATTTTAGATATTTTATTTATTAACTAGCCGGGGTACCCGCCTCCGCTCAGGGAGTTGATATGAGATTGTGTGGTAGCCCTCTATCCCTCACCCTTACAAAGAAGGCTTCGAATGATCCACAATGTTCCAGAACATTTCACAACATTCGAGAGTGTTCTACAATGATGTTCTGGGATTGATGTTCGAACGTTCGAGACTATTCCCGAACATTCCACAACATTCCAGAATGTTCCAGGATGTTCTGTAAAGTTGTCGAATGCTCACGAATACTCTAGAATGTTCTGAACTATTCTGAAATTTCGAGCCCTTATATCTTCAAAAGCACGCCCTTCAGGTAAAAATTGGAACCTTCTTCATGGATGGGGGATAGAGGGCTACTTAATTACTATACTTAGTTAATAAAAATTAAAAAGTTTACTAATTTATAAAACAATTGTTGCCCACAAATATGTAGACTATTATCACATTATTTTTTATTTTAGTAATTTAGTTTGCTTATAAACTCCAAATAATTCAGAAGAGAGCAATGAGAAAATCAATATTGAAAATACCCAAGGAATTAGATATAATGAGTGTTAAACAAAATATTTTCTTTAACTTTTTAAAGTTTATCTACATACTAATGAATAATCATTAGCTTTAAACCTCAGTAAACAGTTTGTATGTTTCCATATTAATATTTTGAGGAACATTAATTAAATCGAATTGCCAAATCAAAAACTGAACACAAATCGCTTGAGTTATTAACCCATATTTTTAGGATTCATTTTATATTACATTTTTACCCTCCACCCAGCATCCCTAAATATGACATAGGGTCTGAGGGAAATTATTTTCCTCAGGGCCTCCTATATGGAGCTAAATTTGAAAAAAACGAGGTAGGTACTAAGCTATAGAATTGTAAATTAAAATGTAAAAATATACCCACGTTCATATTGGTAGAATCTATTTTATATTATGAATAGATTATACATAGATTTAGTAGAAAATATACAAAATATATTTTCAAAACATTTACTTTTAAAATACAATAAAACTACAAATAATGTATTAATACTACAAAAAAGACGCACATTGTCGGATCTGTTGTTTCTGTATAACCTGCTTAATAATAATATTGATAGTCCCGAATTACTATCCGTCATTGGTTTAAATGCTCCAATGCGGCGTACCAGGTACACTTCTCTTTTTCATATAGAAGCCCACAACACCAATGCAGCAAGTAACTCACCAATCACTCGCGCAATCACAACTTATACCCATTACGAAAAATTATTACAATTAGAAATTTTTCACGATTCATTGCAAACATACAAAACCAAATTATTAAATTTCTTGTCGTTTTATTGAAGTTTAGTGAGCAAATAATTTTTGATTTTAAAACGTAACTTTTTCTCCACCCATACCCTTTCATTTTTGTTATTATTAGTCAACCAATGTTTGATTCTTTTCATTAGTTTCAGCATAATTATGTTTTAAAACCCAGGCAAAATTACTTAATGACATTTTACAGATTTACGTAATAGGTACAAAACCATGTAATTTTAACATACTTTAAAACTTATATTTAATGTACTGTGTATAGTATATCTCATAAACAAATAAATAAATTATACCTTTATATTCTATTTTATAACTTTTTGAAGGTTATTTCCAACAATGTAATATAGCATTGAAGAAGATAACACTCATAATTATAATCTAAAATAAAATATGAAAATGAACAAGACACAGAAAAATGAAAAATAACGGTCGTAACTGGGACACCTCTCGTTTTACCGGGACGAACGCCTCCACCAATTCGGCTACTGCCACCATTTATTTTCATTTAAGTGTTCCAGTTGCAACCGTTATCTTTTATTTTTCTGTGTCTTGTTCATTTTCTTTTAGATTATTAGTGTTATCTTCTTCTTCTATGATCTGTTTTAAATCTAATAAATATAAATGAAATATATAATGTGGAACTTCTCACAGAACTGATCTGTTTCTTGTATAGAATGGATGAAGCTGGATAATCTAATTGAATCTGCAATGAAAGGCCTCTGGGGGGGCCGCTGCAGACCCCGACTTAAATTGGACAGCACATTTTGATCTCAGCTCTAGAGTTCACGATTGTCCAGGAAAGTAAGAAATAAAAGAGGCGGCGGCGTATCAGAGGATGTGGAATCCCCTAATGGATAAGCGAGTATCTCTGGTTGTTGAAATGTATGAGTTGCAGCTTCACGATGAAAGTATATGTACAATATTTGAGGTATGTCGTTATTGAAAAAAATCTATGAAACGTTGTATAAAATATAAAATTAAAATAATAAAATTTGAAAATTTAAGTTCGTTTTTGGGAACAACTCATAATCACTCATAGAAATCGCTGTGCCTCCCTTACTATCTACCTATATATATTCAAATCTAAACGACAACCACAAAGGAATTAAAATGTACACTTTTATAAGACCAAAGATTCCGACCGCAATTTGAGACAAATCTAAAATACGTTCTGAATTTTTGAAGTACATACTTCTTTACCCACGCTATACTTAAGGGGTAAACCGGCAAATGTGTAACGAAAAGTGAAATGCGAACGGGCTATCTGTAGAAGCAAGCGAGAGCAGTGCGCGCGCACATTTTCTTTCTCGCCCGCCAGAGACTTTTGTCTGTAATAGACTGATAGTTTGTAAAATGTACATATGTACTACTAAATACTAAAGAGAGAAAGGTATGTTTAAATATTTTAAAATAAACCAGGTCGACAGTTGAATTTTTAACATCTGGCGGAGGTTACATCTAGCATAATATATTTATATATAATAGTACATAACACATCTTCTTTTATTTTTAAAGTTTCTTCACCGTTGAGTACACAGAAAACTGGTCTTAGAATATCGTATCTCACGTGTCCCTTGAAAATGTGAAACCGATAGCATTTCGTAGGATCTCTAACAAACACCATACGGGTGTTGACATAAATTTTACTAGATGACCCCTCGATAATGGTTTCTGGGGCGCAAACCTTTTTTGACTCATGCCGTACTTTTTTTAATTTTAATTTTATTTTAGCGTTTATGTAAAATAATTGCACGTACAAAATATAATGGTTATGTAAGCATAGATATTGTCTTTTTTAGTCCTCCTCACTAGGGTGTCCTGTGCCGAGGCGGACTAAACTTAATATGTAACGTATATTTTTCTTTTTTGGATTTTCTATTGAATTTCGCTAATATTATCTTCATTAATTAAAATATTATAATTTGAGGTTTAACTCATTAAGTTAAAAAGATAATTTAATTTTTTTTTTATTTAATTATAGTTTATTCGTCATATTTTTAATTCTTGCTTTGTACGCCTTAATTTTTTAATTATTTTAACTCTTGGGGAAGGATGTGGTGGAGTTTGTTGCAAAGTAAGTGTAGTTTCTTTGCCTAAACGGCATATATTCGTTGTATATATTTGGTACGTCAAAGCAATTGAAATTTTTACTGGAAGGCGTTCTAATGGATACTTTCAGTAAGGTCTTTATTATTCCTTTTTGAATTATCCAATTGGACAGTTGACTGGTTCATTTATGATTTGGCTCTGTCGTCTCATCCTACAAGAAGTAGGTCATTCTCGTAGCATCGTGTTGTATCTCGCATGGCTTGCTCCTGTGCCTTTCGGGCATGCAAATACATAAAGTTTCCGGGGATTTCGGTTAACGGCCCCGACGTGTCTGCCCGTCATGGGTATAATCTCTTAAATTCTACACGAAAACAAACCCGAACTTTTTCCTCCCCTTGCCCTCTACACCTCGCACTGCTAGCGCACGGCCACGGCCTGGGCTTCTGTGAAGACAGTCACTGAAAAGAAATCCGTATACGAATTAGTAATGTGATTTTGTTCAGTTTCAACGCCATTTTAAGTCATTAATGAACTATTTTAATTTAAAAAAAATGTATATACTATACTTAATTTTTTTACAAGAAACATGTTAAATATATAAATAAAATAGATGTGGATTGTATTCGGAGTCCTCCTCACTAGGAGTTTCTGAGCTGAGGAGGACTATGTTAAGGATAATTTTTTAACGACTTCATGGTACAACTTCATGGTTCTCATAGTGACTCATAGGCGAAATTTAGAGCTAAACTTAAAACTCACCTTTTCAGACAGTCGTATCCATTAGAGTGATTGACCAGCGGCTGAGAATAAAAGCTTTAAAATGCTTGCAACTATACAGGGAGGTTCCATGAGAAAGATCATTTATTCCCCGTATCAATTTTTTCAAATTAAAAATTTAATATCGATTTATTTAATTTAAAACTTGCTTTAATATATACCTACATTCAATTAAGCAATAAAAATGCTCAAAAAGCACGATGATAAATTATTAAATATCGTGTACTTCTTCTAAGTATTTATAATTTTTCAATAATGATAAAAAAAAGTGTATAAATTTTTTTTTAAATATTTTAGTTTGGACCTTAAATAAATAGAAAAACTGCGGTATTTTAGTCACAAAACACGTCCTTGGATTTATTTTTTAATGATTTTAATTTAACTAAAATTAAAATTCTCAAAACTGTGTTGACTAGATTATGTATTGATTTATTTTTATGAATGATTATATGATTTGCAATTTGTGTTGTTTAATAGAATCTATCGTTTGAAAACTGAACAAATCTGTCAACGACCAACGGTATAGTTAGTATATTAGTATCTTAAAAGTACACATAGTTTTTCAAAATTTTAAAACTGCGTGTACCAGATAAAATAACAATCTTTCAAAATCAATTTATGTTTCTTTGTAAAAAAGGGTTAATATGTCTAGAATTTGATTTAAAAGGGACTAATTTCCGATATTCTGTGGTAATACCCTCTTAAGTCAAAGACCTTTACCTTCACATTCACTGCCCGCGACTTTGTAAATAACAAATTGTGTAAAAATGTAAGCAAATTCTTATTTGTTAGCTTTTGTAAAAGTCATTTCATTAAAAAAAATCCTGTCCTAAATTGTCTAGTCTTTCAAAATAAATATGAACTCTGCTTTTTATGTAATATGAACGGTAATGGGGGGTAGCAAATGTAAAATCATGTGCAAGGTCATATCATCTCCAAGCATAAACTTTCTAATTGTGTTTATCGGAAGTGACCTGCCAGGAGAGTTGGTTTTCTGTATCTATTTGTAAATAATAAAATTAGATAAAGACTAATAATTTATAATAAATAGCTGACCCGCCCACGCCTCGCTATGGCTAACGCAACACAACGCCATCTACTGAATGGTTAGGTACCTAATCTAGAAAACCAAGTGTTTTGTTAATAAATGAACTCACACCGCCATCTGTCAGAAATTTATGAAACTTTTATTTTTATTTTTATAGTCAATACCTCACAAGAGTCTTAACTGCTTCCGTCTGGAGCCAGTGAGACTATGGCATCCCCAATTGGGGTATGTTATGAGGCTGAAGGTAGGTGGGGAAGGGAAGGAAACGAGGAAGAGGAAGGTGGGGAAGTACCTGGCTATTCAGATCTAGTCACTAAACACGGTTAAAGCCATTTCAAGCAACGTTTAAATTTTGAATGGTGGTCTTACACCAGGGCGATACTAAGAGTAGATATCTTCCACTCTGGAACGTGCCACAAATATACTATATAACGAACCCACGGCCTTTGGAATGGGAGTCTAACGCTCTACCGCTGGACTATGCCGGCCGTAAAACTAACAAATATTTTCAATTTTTTATATATAAAGATTGTACAATGCCGTTCAGGTGATTTCTCACAAAAAACGGCGCTTCACAAATTATCCTGTAGTTTTTTTTTAAAATGAACAGTTGGGCAATACCCCTATTAACGTACTCATTTGGCATAATTAAACGGTCCAATACAGATTTATATAGCTTAGAACGATTAATTAGAACTACGTTAACAAAGTTTAATTGCCATCATCCAAATAGAACGAATTAATTTACTTAGGTGGTAGAGGTATATTCAAAATAACTTCTTTGAAACACAATCAGGTAGAAATGTTAAGATTTTTTTTCATAGGAAAGCTAATAGCTCAGAAATGCACAATTCTATATATACGTAATACATTATTATAACTGTTGATATTTCTACAAAACATCCGGTGATTATTTCGCCGTGCTTAGAATATATACTCTTACCACTTTTTGCATACAATGTTTAACAATAGCGCCAACTGCCTTCCACAGATAGATGTATAAATAAGCGAATAACTCCGGCGAATGACATTCAAAGTGGAGATATACAATAACAATTATAATGGACCTCTGATTAATAGCTTTATTATTCAAGTCCCTTTCTTCATGGAATGCCGGCGTCTTCGTCTACAGATATATACACGACTAACCAAGTATCCGAGTACTCTAATTTAT
The DNA here is from genome assembly GCA_951813805.1 of Limnephilus auricula. Classification (NCBI taxonomy): domain Eukaryota; kingdom Metazoa; phylum Arthropoda; class Insecta; order Trichoptera; family Limnephilidae; genus Limnephilus; species Limnephilus auricula. Next base: position 3,735,682 of record OX638391.1, read on the forward strand.
ATTGTATGCGCGTAAATACCTACCCAACTAATTTAAATGGCTTTCTCTGTGTGCGTGTTTAGGGGAAGTATTCCCTTAATAAATGTAGCTGTTTCCTGTTTTCGCTGTAAACACGAATGAACATTTAAGATATATGTGTTTATTAAAAATAAAACTTACTGCTAAAATGTATTAATGACAGAATTATCTTTATATATTAAAATTAATGTTTTTTGTTTGTCGCGTAAGCGTTCCCATACCATTTATCCGATTGCGATGAAACTTTGGTGATTTGTTGTGCTCATGCACGAGAAGGTTTCTATATTTATAATGGTAAGCTCTGGCTTTATGAAATTTGAAAAGAAATTTTACAATATAGCAGTACATTTATTTCTATAACCGTTCAGAAGGTAAGGGAGACACAACGATTTCTGTGACCTATGTGAGTTATTCCCGAAATTAAAAAAAAAGGCTGAGGGGTTAAGTGATTAATAAATTTTAAACGATTTTTAAAATAATGTTATGCAACGGAAACTAAGTAATAAGGCATGCAGATAGCAATAAATTGAAATGAAATTTAACTGAGGTACAATAAAATGAATTATTATTTATTAGCAATCTATAAAACTCATGAGTCTAATGCTTATTTATTTATCGAACAAATGCGAAATATAAATGGAGATTTCAATATCAACATTAACAAAATTATAGATTTAGACTTAGTAGACTTAAACATGAATATTTAAACTGTATGACCGTAAATAACTTTAAATCAGGTATTATATAAACGAAAATACGTGCGAAACTCAAGGTCAGAAATCATCGTACCTAGATCATTTTTGGAAAAATATTAACATATAAGAGCTTCATAAAATAAAAACCATTGTCCGGAAAAATAGCATAACCGATCATCATACGTGTATATAGTGTACGAGGATGAAAAAATAACACAAACAAAACTTTTCAGCTAAAAAATCATATACCAAATTAAATCAGCAGAAATTAATTGAAAACTTGAAAACCAAAAATTGGCAACTTGTTTTAAATTGTGAAGAGGTAGAAATATGCTCAAAGTTTGAAAACATTTTTTTATAGATTTTTTATAGAAAACTCTAAAATAGAAATTATAAATCGTAATCTGACAAAAAATTAATTCTTGAAACTGTGGATTTCTCAGGGTCTTTTAAATTCAATCAAAGAAAAAAATAAGCTATGCAAAAAACAATTAAATTCCCAAATGACAAAAAAATTGATTGTAATTATAAAATATAAAAATAAATTGATACGCTTGAGAAAAATCAGCGAAGATGAATATTACAAACGTAAAATAATTAACTCTGAAAATAACCCAAAATTAATCTGACAAACAATTAACCGTGCAATAGATAACAATAAACAAAAACATTCAATCAATGAAATTGAAGACGAAAATTACGTAAATATAAATGCAAAGGAAAACCAAAAAAAATGTGCTGATATATTCAACTCCTTCGCAAAAGTTGGAAAAAACTTAGCCAAAAAAATTAATGGGACAAAAGGATCGACTTCAAAACCAATTATAATTATTCAAGATATACAAAATGTAAACTCACTATCCCGATTTAAAACGATCAACGAAGTAGATATCAATTGAAAATTTGAAAGGCGGGTCGTCATCAGGTTACGACAATATAACAGTGCAAATTTAAAAATCGATTAAAAAATACACGGCAAAATAATTAACTCACCTAATTAATTTAGGTCTAAAAAATTTAATACTTCCGTCAAATTATAAGAAAACGATTATCTCACCTATATTATTTATAAGTGGAAACACACAAAATGTAACTATTTGAAAAAAATACTTAAAATCGAAGACGATAAATGTCTACTACAAACAATTAAAGAGCAATTTAATGTAAACATAAATAAATTATAATTTTATCTTCATAATTAACAGAACTGTCTATTTATGAATATATTTTTAAGTTCAAAATTCATTAAATCATAATTAATTATAGGTACAAAAATACTTTTTATTTTGACGCTTGCTCCTCTTCTAAACACAAGCATCCACTTCTATAGAAGAGAAACATCAAAAATCTAAAAAATCTGTGAAAACTTACTTTGTAATTTATTGTTATCAAATTTGTTATACTTTGTAGGTAAACTTATTATTTAATAAATTAAAAAAAATAAAAAATATTATGACACTATTAAATTAATTTAATTGGGCATAAAGGTAAAAAATATGTCAATAAATTATAACACGACAGTAACATTTCAATTTGGGAGGCGGGAATGGATACCGCCGCCCCGGGAACCATTTATTGGATAACCAACAACTCCGTCATAAATCACCCCAAGTGGTTCGTTGCGTTTAGTGACTTGCCAGGGGTCCCGGGTTCATAAGGTGAATTTTTCCAGGTCAAGGCGGCCCTACCTACTGTATGGCGGGCCGGATCGAGATAGGATGGTTTAGGGTGGCCTTTTGTCCTGTTCCTCCGTATTCTCTCGACCCATCGGCTTGCATCACAGTTGGAGAATTTCCTGAATACACTGACCCCCCGGATTCCTACCTTTCTATAGAAAGAACCTCCTCTCAGCATTTCTTAAGATAACACAGGCCCTAAGGAATATTATTTTCCTCAGAGCCTCCTTTGTGGAGTAATATAAAAAAGTAAGATTTCCAGAGGAGACGTTCTTTTTTACTTTAATTAAATGTAATAGAGTTTGATGTAATTTCATAAAAAAAGCATTTGATTACAATTACATTAACTATATCTAAAGACTTCATCTCAATTTTAAAAAGTTCATAATTTATTTATTTGTTTTTTTTTTTAAATTTAATTGATTTTTAGATAACAAGAGAAAATAATAATGATGTTGAGCCACAGGGGTTCTCAACATGGGGGTGGATATTAAGAGGCTAGACTTTAAACCACACGCGGAACACCCGCGACTGTCATTCTGTCCCGCTCACAATAAGCTCAAGCACACTTACAATACATGCGAATGCGAAATGTGCGAATGAGACAACGCTCAAATTTACCTACAGAAATCGCTCGAAAAGGAGTTTATGGAGAATACACTTTTCCACACCGAAACTTTCACGAAATTGAAAATTTAAAAAAAAAATATTATTTAGAAAGAAGAAGCTACGTCGGTAGCTTTTTATAATTTTACAATTCTTTATGAGAGTTGAGTTAGCAGCACTTTTTTCTTAAATAATATTTTTTGATAAATCGTACATGTTTGACAATGAATGTTTACGTTAATACGAAACGCATCGAAAATTCGAAAACAAACCAACATAGTTTTCACCTTCTAGAAGGCAGTATAAAAAAAATATATTCATTTTGTGCAATTTTCGATGTAGAAAAGTGTTTTTTCCCGGGCGTCCTTTTTGTATGGGCCGAAAAGCGAAGTCTATCATCTTAATTACTTTATATTGATTTGAGTTTTTATGAGATTTTCTTTATGAGGATGGCATTTGGTTTGTATAAAAAAATAGTAAATTGATTAATAAAAAAGTATTTAGAAAATCCCATAGAAAAGGGTCGTAAGTCAAAATTTTCTATTTTAAATCCGAATAATAAAGTGATTGTGATTATCTATGCCCAATGAAAACCGTATTTAAGTTAGATCACTATCTCCGCGAGATGTCATGTTTCATCAATCGTCATTTTTTTTCACTCTCCTGTAAAATTAACTTTTTTGACTTTTCTACGGAATGTGGGATATCAGTTCTAAGCGCCTATCATAGCAAAATTTTTCCATACTAGAGGTTGGAGATTGAAAAGGCCAGCAAAGGTTAAACTCTACACTTTAGATTTGGGTACCTTTTCCAGATTGATGTTTTCAACCTTCCACCGTAAGAGGGAAGAAAAAATACTTGACCAGTCATGGTAAAACTGACCTCTGCACAGGCATCTTCTTTTAGGCTTTGAATAACGAACGCCCATTTATTTATTACTAGCAAAAATCCCCGGCGTTTCCTGGGTTTTTTAGAAGTTAGAGTAATAATTTTCCCCTTATTTTAAATGCCAAGTGTAAAATGAAAATTCCTCCAAAAAGCATACAAATTCTGTTTTAAGGATTGAGGTTGTTTTTTAAAATCTCATGCATGCAGCGACCTCCTGTTATGAACTTCAAGTGTGCAAAATTTCATCAATTTCGGAATAAAACTAATTTTTAAACAAATCAATTTCATGCCACCCGCCCGCGGCTGTCACAGGTCACAGACACTCTTCTTCATATTAAGGGAAAACTTAAAATAATTCACAATCTGCTCGTTCACAGATGTTGGTAACTTAATTATTTTAAGAAAAATAACCATTTTCAAATATTAAGATGTTTATGTTTATTTCAGTTCATATAAACGCAATTTGAATATGAATAAATACGTAGTTTTGTCCGCGTAAAAACTCAATTCTTCTAAGAATGGCATACAAATACAAAATTGTATCGGTTACTCAATCCAATAATCTGCTTGTTAAATACGCAACATGAAAATGAATAAAATATTCTCTAAATAAAAAACCAAATTCTTCCAAGAAAAACATACAAGTTCAAAATTGCATCGGTGCCGCGGTGACTCAATCCAATGTATTTGTGTTTCTTGCTTGGAAGAATTGAGTTTTATCGGAGAGAACTATTCATTCATATTCATATTGCGTATTTACGGTAGTGTGTACGATTAGATTATGACTTATAGATAGAAAATCGCACATCACATAGAAAAATGTCGTAAGTCCAAATTTTCAAGTAATGTAAAGTGATTGTGATTATGTATGACCCACGAAAACACAATATTTAAGTAAGAACAATCCATCTCCGCAAGTTGTCGCTAGTATATCTCTTTTCGAAAGGACCATTTATTCATTTGTTTTCGCTCTCCCGTAAAATGAACTTTTTTGACTTATGACACTTTTCCACTGTAAGTGCGATATAGATGTTTTCATCAATCTACGAGTGACTCATTGGCAGCTTTTATTACTCCCGCGGTAACGGCACGGCGAAGGTAACGGTTCTCTGCATCTAATTTATTTTAAACGAATGTGGGAGATGCAAAAAAAGTAATTATTTTCTTGCGTCTCCCTCACTTGTATTAAAGAAATGAGTTGGCACGAGGCATTCCCATCACGGTCCATTTCCTCGGGAATACTAAAAGCGCCTATTCGAAGATTTAAATAAACTCGTTGCTAAGAAACATGTTTCAAACCTATTGAAGGATCTCACGGCTAGGAAAAGGTTAAATTGGTGGCACTTCAAATACGGCCACCGAATCCAGATAATCCTGTCACCCATTATACTAGACGTATGGAGTGATTGACCTCTGAAGAGACACCTCGCCCAGGTTTTGAATAACGTACCCTCATTTTGATGAAATTTCTCGAAGTTGAAGTAAATCGGTTTAGCCCCAAATGACGGCAAAGCCCTGATCCGCCGCTTACTCGGACCATTCAGACCCGTGCGGCGCCGGATCTACACATCTACAGTACTCCGGCGGTTGAAAGCTTTAATTTAACTTTGAAAGGAACCGTATCGATTCACGACAGAGCCGTTGCTTTCAAAGCAATACACATTTAAACGCGTTAGGCAGATGGAAAAATCGGATACTGGCGTAGATAGACCGGGTGGTGGTTCTTTACGTTTCTATTCAGCGCGCTGATGAGTGCCGATATCGCTTTGTTATATCAAATAATATCATTATCAACAAACATGTTAAAATTTGGTTGTAAGTGATGTTGCGCGTTAATTTCTGCGTGAAATTTTCACGTTCATTGACAAATTTTTTTTTAAAACAATTCAGCCAAGCGAAAAAGTAGGTACCTATCAATAATCAGAAAATTATTACACTAACTAATTATCACACCGTTTTCCCGCAGGGGTAGGCAGAAAGGACGGACTGCCAAACAATTCGGTCTTGATATCATCTCGGTCCAAACAACACTTCTTGTTAATTCACATTCAAACTTCTAATACATAAAATCTTCTCATACATGCCCTTCTGTTATTCCGACTCTTGACATGTTCCGACTCAAGAATCTGGTTCACTGGATCGTGCCGTGTCTTCCTCGGGCGTCCACCACTTCTTCTACCATTCACATTTACGTCTTATATTCTCCATACATTCATTTCTTTGTTCATTCGCTCTATATGCCCAAATCATCTGAGGGTCCCTTTCTTAATCCATTTCTTAATCTTAAAAAATTGTTTATTGGATTAATTAAGAGTTTCTCACGCAGAAAAATGTTATTCTAAAATACGATCATTTTATTCGTAAAAACAGTTAAAAACGGGACTGAAGTTCTTACGAACAGAGTTTCAATGTTTATTGGCGGGAAAATGTAAGAATAATTAGTTGGTATATGTAATTTCGTACGTATACCAACAAATCATTCTTACATTTTGACGCCAATAAATATTGAAACACTGTTAATTTGTTCGTAAGAACTTCAGTCCCTTTTAACCGTTTTTACGAATAAAATTATCGTATTTTAGAATAACATTTTTCTCCGTGCGTATTTGTAAAATGTATTTTTTTTTTTAATTTTTGACGTATTTTATAATTTTTCAAGTGTATTAACAGTGTTCAATCAAAAGGTTAAGTTCTGACATCTCTCAATTATTTTCTCCATTTGTAAACAAAAAAATAAATAGTTATATAACACAAAGAAAATAGGCAATAATTGTTTTGTAAAGGCATTTCTATTTGAGGCAAATATTTCATAATTTCTTTAGCTTAACAATTTTGATGATCTTTTATCTTCCACGGTATCAATTGTGACTTTCAGTTAAATATATTTTGCAAAAAAAAACGAGTGTGCTTTAGATCACACGACTGAAGTAAAACTTGTGCGGGCGTACTGCTCTCTCTTGCTCCTACAGTGTGATACAGACAACAGGCCTGCACTGTGTCTTATATACACGAAACGTAACTGGCGTAAATGAGAGAAAGAAAATGTGTGCTCTCACCTCTCTCTCTTGCCCCTAAAGTAATATACGAAACGTAACTCTCTCTCTTTTTATCTTTTGATCACACTTTTCGTAACGCTCTCGTCACGCATTCGCCAGCTTACTCCTCAAGTCAAGCGTGCGTAAAGAAGTTTTACTTCAAAAAGCATAAAAATAATTCATAAAAAATTAAATTTTCAACTACAAAGGGAGGAGTTTCACAAACACTGTGACAGCTAGAGCGCCTATCTCAAGTGCATTGCAGTCAAGTCAATTGGTGATTTGGTTCCAAATCACCGAGGGAGGCGTTCGGTCGATACAATCGGAAGATACAAGCAAAACGATTTGAGCTGTTTAGTTAAGTGATACTGGCTCGAGGTTAAAACGCCTTTGTCAGATCGGCGCATGATTGGCAGTAAATCGAAATGGATTAACCGGGCGAACACGTGATGCATTTCTATTTGCTATCTGTCTGCACACGTACAAGTGCTTGTATCACACTTTTCATCGAAATGAAGTGCATTTTCCTCGTATTCTTTTAAAGTTAATATTAGGTCATTGCTTGATTTCATGTTTTTGTGCTCAAAAGCTATTAATTTTTTCCTGTAAATTTAAATTAGAATTAAAAAGTCTGTGTAGAATTGCCAAAAAAGGTTAATGTTTAATTATTAGATACACAATAAAATAGTACAATGGTGAAATCTATAATTGGTTTCTCAGTTAGTAAATTAAGCATGTATAAATGAACCTCATTGTAAACTGTTGATTTCCCTAAAATAAATAAATAAATATTGGAACAATAACTCCCGAGGAGCAACCAGTCTGTTAAAGTAACCGGTGCAATGATCAACTGATCTCTCTGTTCTTTAATTTAAACTCTGCCAAAGAAGCCTCCGCGCAATCATCTCCAATCTAGTGATCTCTCAGTGTGTTTGATTGGTGTCTATTAAAGTAATCCGCGCAGTTATCACCTCCTATGGTTAGCAGTTATCACCTCCACTTTTAACCCGTTTAATCACAGGAGACCATATTTGTCCCAGCTCACATAGATCTTACAGAAATCGTTGTTTCTCCCTTACTATCGTAGTCAGAAATGTGATATAAACGGTATTGGAAAGAGAATACAACAAACTATATATTCAAATCTAAAAGAAAACCACAACCAAATTAAAATTTACCCCTTTCTGAAACCAAAGTTTCCGATCGCAATTTGAAAAAAAATTATGGAACTTTGTGAATTTTTTAAGAACTTTTTTTACATGAAACGAAAAAAAGTGAGGTGACAGTAAGGTTTATAATTCATTTATCTAATGAAATAAGTATGTGTTTTATTTTTTTATCATTATCAGTAATTTTAGTTAGAAAAAAAAGTAAAGTGAGCCATTTTGAACTCTTTTTAAAGTTTTCACAAAAAAAAAATTATTTAAAAAAAAAACATAGTAATATTTAATATAGAAATTTGAAAGCCTACTTCATCACCTTTCGAAAACAGTTTTTAGTTTTCGAATACGTTAACAAATGTTCAATTTATTTGGATTTTATTGCAAAGCGGGAATATTTTTTGCCTCTGACAAAATATGCCAATTTTTTATCGATTCGAGCGGAGACTTGTGATTTGATCAGCCAAGTAATCCATCAGTGCCATAATATCATAAGAACGTGCTGTTGGACATTTACGCGAGTCAGATTCAATTTCAGTGTCCACTGTTCACATATTCCTAGATTTGTGTCATTTAGAAACCCATAATTTATGATTTGCAGTCAATTTCTCTGCTATTACATTATTTATACCACGAATCTGTGAATTCAACCATTATTTTCGTTTCTCATTAATATAAAATGATTAAGATGGGTACCGCAGTGTGCACTTTTGTATTGTGTTGACTATTTCCATATCTTTTGTATATTCTTGACGTGACTCTGTATTAGTAACTCGATCTGTCCAGGGAATTCTCAGCATGCGGCGATGTGCACCTCGTATACACAGAGTTCAAAGGCTTCTTTCTTATTTCTAAGGTTTTGTCAGGGTTCGCGAATCTGTTCCGTACGGAGCATCGATAAAATGTAGCATTTGATTATTTGCAAAAAGTAGTTGGTGATTGATACCTTCGCTGCATCTCCTCTTCTCACATCACCCTTTCAACCAGTATGAAAATTCCTTCGGGACTTCGGGGATGCTATGTATATAAATGAAGTTCTGGGATGGAAAAAGGTATGAGGGGTGGGTAGGAATCTGGGGGTCAGTGTGTCCAGAAGTGATGGACATATGAATCCAATCTTCCCAATGCTGTGCAAATCGATGGGGGGAAAATTATTCTATAAATGTCAGTGAATAATTTGTTTAAATATTCTACTTACATAATCATAATTATCGACATGTTCCGAAACCGAAGGTTTTGTCGTCCGGAAGATAAGAACTAATAAGTTTTTATTTTTAATTGATAAACTAATGTTTAAGACAAGATTTTATGCATAGAACAAGGGGAAATAATTATTATAAGCAATAATTATCATCCTGAAACACTCATCAATGTAGTAGACATGATCTGTCTCGACGCCACCTAGTGAGAGAGTTAGCACTTACAATGCCTTTCTCATATAAAAATAAAGTTGGTTGTTTGCGGGTGAAAAATATACTATGTAATAAGCGGTAGTTGTTGAATAAAACATTAGTATATATTGAATTATTTGGCGGATGAGAAGTAACCCGCCGTAGCTCAGTGGATTAAGACCATCTGACCGGACATCAGAAGGGCGCGGGTTCGAGTCCCGTCAGCGGCATGTATCTTTTATAGGAAGATTGTTTCAATGTGGATGAGTGTTTCAGGCTGATAATTATTGCTTTTAATAATTGTTAACATATGTTATGTTCTTTTCATCCTAACGAAGAAACCTTTGGTTGCAAAACATGTCGATAAACGTGATTATGTAAGTGGTGTACACAAAGTTATTTGTTTTCATTTAATTTTAGATTACTGTTTCTCAATACGATTAATTGATACAACTTTTTTAAATTGTGTTCCTCGCTTTGTTTTGAATAACAAGCCAACTGGTTTCGGTGAAGCATGCTTCCATCGTGCAGATATTTACAGAAATTAATATATTTTTCATCATGATATATATCATATTATGTTAGCCTCAATGACATAAATATAGCGATCGACGCCTGATTCATAGTAACAAATTGTATCAAAACAAAACACACCATAACTTAAGTCTACGGAATCTCAACAGCAACAAAAAGATATACAGCCTTACTAAAAAAAAAAACACTCCGCGGCCGTTAAACGGTGTTTCTGTTGCACGTTGTGTAAAGTCTGTACATATTTTAAAACAAAACGTTACTAATAACAAATCGAAAATAATCGAACAAAATCGAACAAATATATGAATTTTTCGGTTGGTCACACTGAAAATTAGTCCATTTGCGCATGTGCAGTCCGCCATATTCTTTTCTAAGGCGGGCGGCAAATTACAGTTTGACATATGAGATTTCACGTGCAATTTGTACAATCTTTTTATGGATAATTTCTGTGATGACCGTGGCCGGTTTCACATTGAGTTCTGGACTCCAGTATATGGATCCAGATTCCTTTGGGGTGGTACTCCAATAATAGATCGTAGGTATACGATAACGTTTATTAAGAGATTATGTACAGGGTTCCTTCCTAGGATGTCTGAAGGCAAAGAGGACGAATGGACAACAAACAAACCTTTTATGCCTTACTCATGCTGTCTCACTCATGCACGCATGTCTCTTTCATACCGCAAGACATACGTTCATCACATCCCTCCACACTTAAATCCGTAGACAGGTACACAACATGATGATGATAATATTATTTACAATACATACAATATTCCAATATTTACAGTGTAATTCATTATCATGTTGAGTCGAGAGCTGAATCCTGTCTTCATTGACTCATCTGTGTGTCCGTGGTCGTAATCTGTCCTTCCAGTTTCCCGACGTGGAAGCCACCGGTTCACTGGAGCTGGAAGTAAGAGGAGAATCACCCATTAGATTGTCATCCGACATAAAGCCGGAGATATCGTACTCATCTGACGATAATCTCCTAGTCTCAGACGCGATTAAAGGATTGCTGGGGTTCTTTTCCCATGATACACACAATTTAGACAACTGATCAAAATGCCTTTTCCAATACATAAGTTTACCTTTTAAATTTACCTCAATTATATAAAGTTTTTTTCCTATTTTTTTATGTATCTTCCCTGAAACCCATTTATCATTGTTTTGGTCTCTAAAATCTCTTACCATTACTTTTTGATTTATCGAAAAACCCAACGATTCTTTATTATTTCTTTTATAATAATATTTCTGATTTTCCTGACATTTAGACATTTTAATTTTAGTTTCTTTATTAATTCTATTATCCTTATCTCTCCCCCCTCTCGGTACAAAACTGTTTAAGTTAGACCTTAGTTTTCTTCCAAACATTACAACTGCAGGTTCTAAACCAGTTGTACAGTGTGGTGAATTTCTGTAATCCACTAGAAAATTTCCTAATTTTTCATCGTAACCTGACTGAAACTTATTTCCTATCATCATTTTTTTCAAAAAATTTTTACAATTTTTCACGGCGTTTTCAGCTAACCCGTTCGATTGTGGATGATTTACCGGAGTAGTTAAATGTTTGATGCTATTCATCTCACAAAACTCTTTGAAGTCCGCTGACATGAAGGCGGCTCCATTATCTGACACTATTGTCTGTACACTCCCGAAATAACTAAATAAATTTCTTAATATTTTAATAGTATTATACGAATTTGGAGAATTTACCTCCACACAGTCTAACCATTTTGAGGTTGAGTCAATAATCACAAAAAAATATTTATTTGCAATGGGACCTGCATAATCAATATGCACCCTACTCCATATCTCTTCAGTTATGGGCCACGGAGTCAATTCGCTTTTTGGTTGAGATGGTTGAACCTCTGAACAAATTTCGCATCCTCTCGCTAAAAGTTCAATTTCTCCATCTATCCCTGGCCACCAAAAATACCCCCTGGCTAACCCTTTCATCTTAGCTATGCCCAGATGAGATCTATGCAATAAGTTTAAAAAAATTTCTCTTAAACTTACTGGGATTATTAGCCTATTATTCCAAAAAAAAAACAATCATCAATTATAGATAATTCATTCCGTTTACTCCAGTAAATCCATTTTGAATCATCCTTGTTAATTTTATTTGGCCACCCTGTTGTGAGATAATGTTTAATTTCCAATAAAATTTTATCCGTATTTGATTCCGATTTAATCTCCTCGACATCTATTGGTATATCTCTGTTATTTTTGAATAAACTTAGAATTTGAGTATCAAAGTCATTCTCTACGTGAACCGGTTCCTCGACAGGAACGCGTGACAAATAATCCGAACAATTCAATGCCGATTTCACGTACTGTACCTTATAATTGAATGACGAAAGAATCACCCCATAGCGTTGAAGTCTGTTGCACGCTAATACTGGGATACCTTTCTTATCACCAAAAATTCTACATAACGGTTCATTATCTATTTCTAAAATGAACTCCCTTCCATAAATATACTCAAAAAATTTTTTTAACGCAAACACAATAGCTGTTGCTTCGAGGTCCAATATAGAATATTTCTTTTCCGCTTCAGTTAATTTTCGAGAAACAAAAGAAATCGGTCTCTGTAAATTATTATCGTAACAATGCAAAAGTGTCGCTCCCAACCCTTTTGTTGATGCATCCGTAACAACCTTCAATTTTACTTCCGGGTCAAAATGAGCTAGCACTCTATCATCACATAAAATTTCCTTTATTTTATTAAAAGCTTTCAAGCAATCCTGATTAAACTCAAAATGTATGTTTTTCCTCAATAATCTATGTAACGGATCTAATAGCACTGACATATTAGGCACAAATGACCTGTAAAAGTTCACTAACCCCAAGAAACTTCGTAATTCAGTTATATCTTTAGGTTGCGATACCTTGCTAATAGCGATAGTTTTATCTTTCAATGGTTTGATTCCTTCTTTTGAAACTTCAAACCCTAGAAAAGTTACTGATGATGCATTAAAAATACACTTGTGAATATTTACGCTAAATCCACAGTCTTTTAACCTGTTTAGCACTGCACTTAAATTCTCATTATGTTCGTCTACTGTTTCTCCCGTTACTATTATATCATCTAAAAATACAGCTGTTTTTTTCAAACCCTGTAAACACGAAGCTATCGTTTTACAAAAAATAGCAGGAGCGCTATTAATTCCAAACATTAATCTCGTGAATTTAAACAATCCTAAATGAGTTGATATAGTTGTGAATTCTTGACTTTCCTCATCTAGTTCTAATTGTAGGTAGGCTTGCCGCAAGTCAATCTTGGAAAAAATTATTCCACCAGCCATTTGTGAAAACAACCATTCTATCCGTGGCATGGGATATATATCTACCACTAGCTGCGGATTAATTGTTGCCTTATAATCACCACAAATCCTAATTTCCCCGTTACCTTTTACTATGGGAACAATTGGTGATGCAAACTTACTATAATTTACCGGAACTAAAATACCTTCCGATTGTAAACGGCCTAATTCCGTTTCAACCTTTGCTTTTAAAGCAAACGGTATATTTCTCGGATTGCAGAATTTTGGCTCCGCATTCTCTTTTAGTTTCAGATGTATTTTATTTTTATTGAATCTACCCAGTTTATCCGAAAAAACCTCCGGGAATTTTCGAATTAATTTATCTACTTCACTTCTATCATTCTCAACTACATTTTGAGAAAAAAATTCACTTCCCTCCTGGGATGAAGTAGATTGTAACCCCGTAAATCCAATATTAAACTTTTTGATAAAGTCACGACCTAGAACAGTAGTTCTTCCATTTTTTACTACGCAAAATTCTAACATTTCCCTATAACCGTTATAATCAACTGTTAATAAAATACAACCCAATAAATTTAACTTACAGTTAGCGTAACCCGTCAAGGTTAAATCCTTTGGTTTTAAATCCAACTTATTGAAGTGTTTAACATAATCTATCTCTTTTAAAATCGAGACTGCTGCACCTGTATCCAGTAAACCATTTAGTTCAACATTATTCACTAAGATTTTGCACAAAATTGGCTCACAATGCACTTCATTTATACACAACCGTTCCTGCGTATTTACAAACACTGAAGAAATATCTTTATATTTTAAACCGCGACATATTTTACTTATGTGACCTTTGCCTTTGCATTTATAACAAATCACGTTTTTAAATTTACAATTAACTGATTCGTGATAATTACCACAATGTTTACACTTCGTTCGGTCTAATGATTTCGGTCTGAACGATGTAACATTCTTGTCCGTAGGTCTAGAAAAATGTCTACCCGCCGTATTTTTTTTTTGTGACAAACCGATCTGCCTATTTTTAGAAATCATATCTACACTTTCCGTTTTAATTTGCTTATTAATTACATCGAACGAATCCATTGCAATAGCACATTCTAAAACCTTTTTTAATGAAAAGTTTTCAGCCTCGACAAATAATTTTTCTTTAGTACGACCAATTCGAAGACCGGTGATAAAAACATCTTTTAAATTATGTTCAAGTCTGTCTTCGAATTTGCAAAATCTAACTATATTTCGTAAACGCGCTATGAAGTCATTAACTGATTCTGAAACCTTTTGTTTCGTAGCGAAAAAAATTTCACGTTCCTTGAACACATTTCTTTTAGTACCTATATGATTTTCGAGTAATAACAATAAATTTTCTACCGTGAAATCTGTAATTTTTTTTGGAAAACACAAATTTATTAATAAATTTATTGTCTCTGTGTGCAAATGGGATATAAAAACCGCTCTCTTTTTTACATCCGACGTTATTTTGTCATCATTGACTAGGATGAACTGCTCGTACTGTAAGACGAATGTCTCCAGCTGGTCTCTCAAATGACAAAACCTGGGCAGTTCTCCTCCTTCCATCTTCACACAGATGCAATCAATGAAAAAAAACAGAAAATTTTACAAACAGCACTCAACTCACGACTCTGATGTCTTGATGCTGTACGATCTCGCCCTTCCGCGAACCGTCTTCTGCTCCTGAACCCTGGTCGTCCTTCTAAGCGCCTTCCTTGAGGTCTGCGCCCGGTTCCTGGTCTTCTCTTGAAGACCCAGACTTCTGAATCCACGCCTTACGCGAATGCTCCTCCAGGTTCTCGGCACTGAATCACCATATATAGGATGCTGCTGCTCTTGCTTCCTCCTTGCTCCGCAATGATGTGGAGTCGTGATCTGACCCGATCACTCGTTGACCCCTGTAGCTTCAATCTCGGTCTTTTCGGCTGCCCAAATGTGAGAATTAGGCTGCTCCGTGGTTCCTTTTTTCGGCTGCGCCAAATGTGATAATTTGGCTGCTCCGTGGTTCCCTTTTTCGGCTGCGCCAAATGTGATGACCGTGGCCGGTTTCACATTGAGTTCTGGACTCCAGTATATGGATCCAGATTCCTTTGGGGTGGTACTCCAATAATAGATCGTAGGTATACGATAACGTTTATTAAGAGATTATGTACAGGGTTCCTTCCTAGGATGTCTGAAGGCAAAGAGGACGAATGGACAACAAACAAACCTTTTATGCCTTACTCATGCTGTCTCACTCATGCACGCATGTCTCTTTCATACCGCAAGACATACGTTCATCACAATTTCTAACCCAATTCACTATAATAATAGTATTATTCAACACAATTACTATTATTTGTGTTATTTTTGTCAGTTTTGGTTCGTTAATAACGTCATGTTCGTAATTTAATTCTGTGAACATAAAAAATATAGGTTATTAATTATAAAAATTTGTTTTTCCGATTGAGTTTAATAAAACTTCCATAAAAGTAATGTTATTTAATAACAAAAATGTGTGGTGCGTGTGTAAATAAAAACAAATTATAGGAATGAAGGTCTAAGTTTTACAAAAATAACTTCAAAATGTCAGGTATTTTCAGTTATTCTTGGGGAATTATTAATTTAGTTTTTTATAATTTTTAATTGTATGAACGAGATAAAAAGTGAAGTGATAGTTTTGTTACAAATTCATTAAATAACAGGACTGTGTTTTTACATTTCAAATATTAAAAAAATTTTCGACGTTTTAATAGAAAATGTTTGGTGTAATTTTTTTTTTCACGTTTGAAGTTTAAAATACTGCAATTTGTAAACACTAAAGTGTATTTTAAAATACAAAAGTCTAAAAGGTAATTTTATCTAGTTTCTAAAATGGTATTTGGTTTTACAACATTTTCAAAAATAAGAAATATATATGACATTTAAAATACCTTAGAAAAAATTTGAAAAATACAAATAAAACAGATATGTACAACAGTTAAACTACCCTCTTTGGCCGTGTAAGCGATGTACATATCTTTCCATGAACAATTTTTTGTCAGTTTTTAATTAGTAAGGTTTTTTCATGCACGGTCGTTTAACAATTGTTAAATTTTTTTAGAAAGTTTTTTAGTAAGGCTGATAATGTTTAGTAGGTACATATTATTAGGTATATATTTTTAAAGGAATATATAAATTGAATTTTAGTATGATTATCATTTTTATTCTAATGTACTTAAAATGGCCCAAAATAATAACGAACGTGTGTTACGTTATTGTAATACATTTATATAAATATAATTTTTCATATCATCAGAAAATGAACTGTGTTGTTTTGTATGACCGACGCAACACTGTTACCTAACGAAATAATACATAAATAACCTGTTTGTTGTTTACGCCACACGATTTAATGACAAAAATAAAACACTTCAATTTTTTTTGTTATTCTCATACAAGGGGCCATGAGAAAAATAATTTCTTTCAGGGTCTATTTCACATCTGAGGATGAAGTGTAAATGGTCGGTGGGTGAAAAAAAATAGTTTGCGGAACAACGTCATCCCATAAACACGGGAACCCCTGCTAATTCACCAAACGTTGTGAACTACTTGGACTGACCTGTGGCAGAGGTATTGTTTATCCAATGAATGATTCCCGGGTGGCGGTACCCATACCCGCCTCACAGGGATTTTACAAACATGTGATATGCATAATAATAATAGTAATCATGAAGGAAACTATGTTATTTAAATTATATAGAACAAATGCAGAATAGTAGAGCGAGTTAATGAAGAAAGGAGTGTAAAGAGAATTTATGACGCGAATATGAATGGTAGAAGAAGCCGGGGACGCCCAAGGAAGACGTGGCACGATCAAGTGAATCAGGTAGTTGAGTCGGGCCATATAAAGAGTCAGAATAATAGAAGAGTATGTATGAGAAGATGTATGAATGTGAATGAGGCAAGGAGTGTGTGCCAACACCATGTTGTTTGGCGGTCCGTCCTCTCTGCCTACCCCTGCGTGGAAACGGCGTGATGGTTAGTCAGTTAGTAAGTTAGTTATTATGCTTACAATGATTATTATCGTTGAGGTTTGTTATTATAGCCTTCGTATTATTTCGTGCAGTTGAACACATCTACTACTTCTGCGAAAGTATTGCCAACTTCAAGCTATCTAGGGACAAGCGAGTATCCTTTAGTCAATGAATAAAATATCTGTTGTTTTTCGGAATAAAACTTTGCTAATTAAAAAATACACACTCAATTAGGTTTTATGGCAATAAAATGAGAATTAAATTAGATCGATATTTGCCGCATCATCGCAGGAAACGTGAAATTGTAGAATAACACAAGTTTAATCATGAAATATCCGCATTAATGGATTATCATTTCGTCGAATCCATTCGTGGGTATTATTCATATTTCGCTGGGCTCCTTTGTTGGAAGCTATCAGTCTTGTTTGATTAATGCAAGGCGATGGGACTATCGAATTGATCGCTTTATCCCGCGATGCGCTGTATAATATATCTCCTCGCTAAGTTCTTATACGTGACTTGAAATACGAATATTTTAATTAGCCAAGATGGGGGAATTTTCAATTTGCTGATTGAAACTTGCTTTTGTTGAATGTGTTACTGGGAATAAATGTGTGATATTCGTAATACTTATTATTAAATAAGAA
Source organism: Limnephilus auricula (assembly GCA_951813805.1). NCBI lineage: Eukaryota > Metazoa > Arthropoda > Insecta > Trichoptera > Limnephilidae > Limnephilus > Limnephilus auricula. Next base: position 3,753,635 of record OX638391.1, read on the forward strand.
TATCATACATTTATGGGTAAACTTAAAACAATACACATGTACGGCGGTACCCGGTATGGGTACCATTTATTGGATAACTAACACCTTTTCCATTGAGGCGCCTACCTATCAGCTGCATGGCAGGCTGGATAAGGAGAAGCCGATTTAGGAAGACCAATTGACCTTTCCGGTTTGAGACCTTGAAACATCGTTTTGATTCATACGTCCGTCACTCCTGGGCACACTGACCTTACATAACTACCAACCCTTTATTCCTTTTTCCCCTTTCCAGAACTTCCTCTCCTTCATTCACAAAATCCCGAAAGATGACAGAGACCCCGAAGGAAATTATTTTTCTAACTGCCTCCTGAGTGGAGTTAATGTACAATTTTTTTTTACAGATTTCGGTTGTCTGTCTGTGATTGTATGTCTGTACCTACCTACAATAGTATAATATTTTAATAAAAAAATATTTTTACGTTTATTTTTAAAATTGGAAATAATGTGCCAAGAATTCAGACTATCTTATGATTTTTCGAGAGTCTGCACTAGTAAACAATATAATTTAGGTTGTAGGTTACATCCCAAATTACCAACATTATCTTTAATTTCAACTACTTTACGAAATAATTAGTAACATCTAGATCTGCTGACCTGCTTATGTTAAATATATACAAATAGAAGAGCGTTCTCAGCGAACTTGCAATTTTTACCTCATGTGGATATTCAAAATTTTACCTTTTCTATTATAGAATTAGACGCCTTGTATTTTATCGGTAGGGAAAAATTGTTACCTAAAAACCTTCCTAAAATTGCATGAATCATCAACTACAGCAACCAGCGAAAGCTTAACAAATTAAACGTGTCTGTTTGTGTTATGATGGGAGTGAGAAGGAGTCGGTAGTGTCTTTTTGTTTGGAATTTTCCGCATTCACCTTCGGGAATAAGGAAACCCATGAAAAAGCCTTTTCCTGGAAGAAACGGCCGTCTGTCAACGTGAAACAGAGTCGGTCTTCAGTGATATCAGTATATGAAGTCTTTTTGAGGTGTGTGTGTGTGTGTGTGTGTGTGCGCGCGCGCGTGTGTGTGTGTGTGTGTGTGTGTGTGTGTGTGTGTGTGTGTGTGTGTGTGTGTGTGTATGTCTGTTTTTATGTTAAATATATACTATGGAAAAATAAAGAATAAATAGTCATGTAAATACATACTATAAAATATTATATAAGAATATAAATACACACATAAACCTATATTATGGGATGGGAAGTCGGGAGATTCGGAATAATTACTGCTCTTGCTGATTCGTCCGCGTCTGAATCTGGTGAAGGTACGCCAGATATGGTCTTGTTGTGAAATGTGTTCTTATGTATGTAAATGCGTTACTGTGTTGCCAATATTCCTCTAAGAGCTGGTAGTATAGTATAATTTAAAATGTTTTTTGCATTTAGTTTTGGTGTAGTCGTAATTACCGGATACGAGGAACTATTGAGTTTAGCCAGTCGTCCCTATTAAGAGGTTATAACCAGATAATACCCGAAATTAACAAAAAATTAAAAAAAAAAAACTTTTAAAATCAAATTGTAGACGTATTGACTCTTTTTTACAAAAAAAACATACTTAAATTGATTGTGAGAGATTGTTATTTCATCTCGTACACGCAATTTTAAAATTTTGAAAAACTAAGTTTAATTTTAATATACTAAGGTTATCCCGTTGGTCGTTGGCAGGTTTGTTCAATTTTCGACCTATACATTCTATTAAACAACACAAATTTCAAATCATATAGGTAATCATACAACAAAATAAATCTATACATAATCTAGTGAACACAGTTTTCAGAATTTTAATTTTGGTTAAATTAAAATCATTAAAAAATAAATCCAAAATAATGTTTTGTGACAAAAATACCTCAGTTTTTCTTTTATGGTCTTACAAACTAAAATATTAAATTTTTTTTTTCAACACTTATTTCGTTTAGACATTATTGAAAAATCATAAATAATTATGATCAAAAAATACTTACAAGAAGTACACGATATTTAATAATTTATCATCGTGCGTTTTGAGCATTTTTATTGCTTACCTGAAATGTAAGTAAGTATTAAAGCAAGTTTTGAATGAAATAAATCGATTTTAAATTTTTAATTTAAAAAATTTGACACGAGAAATAATCGATCTTTCTCAATGTACAATACCTCCCTGTACAGTTGCAAGCATTTTTAAACTTTTATTTTCAGTCGCTGGTCAATCGCTCTTCATATTAATGGATAATGGATTAATGGATTTCTATTGCCTTCGTAATTAGGCGTGGTCTATCCGTTTTGGCTAATACCCCAAAAATAATTCACTATAAACTATTGTTCAAATCCAATTTTAGTAAACCCAAAGTAAACTTTGTCGAGCTTTATTATATTATGTTATTAAAATATTAAACAATTATCCAGTGTGGAAGATACTCTCAGTATTGCCCTGGTGTAAAATCACCATTCAGTATTGAACCGTTGCTTTAAATGGCTTTTAGCTGTGTTTGACGAATAGATCTAAATAGCCAGGTACATCCTCAACTTCCTCTCCTCCCCTCACTTATCTTTAGCCTCAAAATACACCCCTATTGAAGATGCTATAGTCTCATTGGCTCCAGGAGGTTGATAGCAGTTGGGACTCTTGGGCGCCCTTTTGATATAACTTCCCGCCCATTTCAAATAATTTAGAAAGAAACCAATATTATTTATGATTTGTAAAATAAAACAGGCAACTCATTCAATTGGCCAACCTAAGAAATAACAAAATGATTTATTTGAAACCATTGGCATTGGTTTAATAATACATTTACCATTTATTTGGAAGACTGGTGTGTACACAGATTTAACAGCAAGATAATTAAAACGCATGGAGGTAATAAACATAACAACATGCGATTACTGAAAATGATTAAATTAAACGGAACTATAATAACGATTAATCAAAATAACTGTAAATTCTAATAGTTGTGGAATTATAACTCTGGTTTAAATGCAGGAGTGCAAAAACTTTTAACGAAACGAAAATACGAAAGAAAAGCGCCAAAATAACAACCTTTCTTCATATATTTTTATTTCTTTATTTATAATAATTTAAAAATTGACACGGTTAACTTTGAATTACCCTAATAACTATTAATAAAAATAACTGTAAATTCTAATATTTGTGCAGTTATAACTCTAGTTTAAAAGCAGGAGTGCACAAACTTTTAAGGAAATGAAAATACGAGAGAAAAGCGCCAAAAAAACAAAAATTTCTTTGCATATTTTTATTTCCTTATCTTACTAATATTAGAAAATGTCAAAATTTGAGAATGACATTTTGCAAAACAATGATTGTTAAATCAAAATTCGAATTAAAAAAATATTTTAATTAGTGATTTTATTTGAAGTACTCGCCTAATACTATCGAATCAAGAATTATAGATATTTTAAATAAATAGGTTAAGAATTTTGGTATAAACGTAGATGGGACCTAGGAAAATAAAATAGATTACTCGAAGACGAAGTCGCGGGCAGAAGCTTGTATAATATATAAAGCACAACAACTGGTTCACTATTATTCCATAATCTCCGATATTCGTTAATTACAATAACTGAGTTAGAAAATCAGTAAAAATCCAGTACGTTATAAATATATAAAAATAACATTTGGTTTCCGAACTGTTTATGGTAAAGAATAAATTCGGTAATGTAGAAAATTTTATGAACCTACTAAAAAATGTTCATGGTCTTAATCTAACGCCAACTTTCGGCGCGAAGAATTTTTGTAAAAGAAGGATTTATTAAAAATTACATAAAAGTTTATTGTTTATTGTTTATTGTTTATTGTTTCTTCTTCACATTTTAGTTTTCAGTTTACAATACAATTTTTAACCTCACTAGGACAAGCCTGTGTTGAGGTTAACAATTATTTACAAAGTAACAAAATAACACAAAGGGAAACAAAAATAATACTTCAAAAAACACAATAATACTTCAAAAAACACAAATAATATAGGTAAAATAAAAATGATACTTCAAAAAACAATATTGTTACACAGATACTGGACAAGCTAAAGGCCCTTGGCAGTCTTGGCACATTACAATGTAAACAAAGTAGGGTGACCATAGTTCATTTGAATTTTGAAGGACTAAGATAAATAATAAATATATGTATATAATATATTATGCTATTAATTTAGCACGACAAAGATGAAAAAATGATTTAGACAATAGAATATACTTTTAATTTATGAAGGACAAAGATGAAAAAAATAATTGGCAATCCTCGGCAAATAAAAATAATTTGAGATTCTTTTTAAAAGTATACAAGGAATTAGATGACTTGACATATTCTGGAAGGCTATTAAATAAGAGTGGAGCCTGGTAAAAATAGTTTCTTTGAGCAAAGGAAGATTTAGTTTGAATTGGCATAAAGTTCAGACCAGAGCCAATTCTCGTAGAACGAATTTGCTGCGTTCTTTCTGCAATATTAATATTTTTAAAAAATCTACAAAGTGTTTGTGTAATAAACAACTGTTTTATATTCATGACGTTACATTCCTTAAAAAGTAAATGAGTTGGATATGTAAATTTTTTGTTAAACATAACTTTAAGGATTAGTTTTTGGGCAATATTAAGTGGTTGCATATAAGTCTTTGGGCAGGATCCCCAGCACAATATATTATAAGAAAGCAGAGACTGGATTATTGCAAAATAAACTGTTTTTAGCTTTTCTTTGTCTAGTATATGTCTCAGTTCTTTAAAGATATAGGTAAGTCTCCTAGTATTATTCACTAACATATTAACATGATCGTTCCATCTCAAAAATTTATCTATTTTTACACCGAGGTACTTGATGTTGACTACATTTTCTAAAGGGCTGCAGTTACATGTTTGCAAACAATTGTGAATAATCAAGTTATGAGTGGCAGAAGGCTGACTTTTACTTGAAATACTAAAAGTGATATATTTGGTTTTTTGTGTGTTCAAAGTTAAGATATTATTATTCAACCAACTATTTACTACTCTTAAACCTGTATTACATTTGTCAAATGTTTCATCCCAAGTTTTACCATCAAATATTAAGGCAGTGTCATCTGCAAAACTAACAATATTTCCATGAATATTCAGACTACACAAATCATTTATAAAAATAAGAAACAATATTGGCCCAAGCACACTACCTTGCGGGATTCCAAAGGAGATTGATTTACCCTTGCTTAAAATTTGATTTATTTCTACCTGTTGTGTTCTGTCACTAAGGTAAGATCTGAACCAGTCCATTGCTGCATTATTAATACCTAAAGAAGATAGTTTTTTAAGTAGGAATTCATGGGAAACAGTATCAAATGCTTTTGATAAGTCCAAAAACACCGCTATAGCTTTGTTGCCATAGTCCAGCGCGCTTATAACTTTGGTCAATACCTTTAAAACAGCATCATTTGTACCTTTATTTGCTCTAAAACCGAATTGATTGTCAGAAAGTATTTTATATTTTTCTAAAAATGAAACTAATCTTGACTTAGCCAATCTTTCTATCACTTTTGAGAGAGCATTGAGCAAAGATATGGGTCTGTAATTGTTAACATCTAGTTGATCTCCACCTTTGAAAAGAGGTATAACCTTAGCATTCTTACAATGAGAAGGAAATATGCCACTTTTAAAACTAATGTTAACAATATGCGATATGGGACCCGCCAGCACAGAAACATGTTGCTTATATACCATGATACTTAAGTCATCAATACCACAAGAAAAAGACAGTTTTAATTCATTTATCACTTTTGAAACTTCATAAATGCTAGTACTTTTAAATTCAAAGCTATCTCCTGTAAATTGAGTACAAGGTATATAATTGTTAACAAGACACATTTCGCTAGTTTTATTTGCACTGCACAATTTTTTTGCGAATCTAGGACCAATATCACTGAAGAAGTTATTTACGTGATTAGTGATTACACTTGGATTCTCTTCCATTGAGATAATGTTGTTGTTGATTTTTAATTGTTTTATAGACACTTGCTCCTTTTGTATATTTACTGCCTCCTTTATAATCTTCCACTAAAGTGAGCCACTAGTTTTGAAATTAGTTTCTAAAAATCTTTACACGTATTTTTATGCTCGTGTATCTTTAATACTGCGCATACAGATGTTGGTTACCCCTGTTTAATGATTTTAATTATTAATGTTTATGTACACAGAGCTTTAGCTTATCTTAAAAACGTGTTTGAAATCGCCAGCGAATTGTGTGTGAAGTAAAAATAGAATTGGAGGAAACATTTATAAAAAAGTGCTTAAACTACGGTTTATGTTTTAGTTCACATAAATCATAATGTTTTGAAGGTGTGCTCTTATATTACGTAAATCATTTGTTAAAATAAATACTAAAGGAAACTTACATCGCTTTTTAAAGCTTTTTATTTGTGACTTACGTCGTCAGGGGTTGGAAACCTGGGTCCCGCAAGAGACATCAGTTCGGCCCGCCACAGCAACAACCCAAACAAAAATAACTTCTAAAAATTTTTCAAATTCACTCTGTGGCACCATTTTATTAATGAAATGATTAAAAACACTTTTTTTATACCACGATAATCTTTATTTAAAAATCGACATGTTTCGAGAACGATGTTCTCTTCATCAGGACATAAAATGTACTAAAAACTAAATTATCAAGAATAGAAAGACAGGCGTGGGTAGAAATGGAAGTAGTGGGGGGAGGAGTTGGAAAGGGGAGGTGCTAAGACTAGCTTTGGTAATTATTGGATATAGATGGAAACGGTTAATACTCACTTTTTTTTAAAACACTCTTTTGATTCACCTTAATGACATTTTAAGACAACTATTTGCATCGGGGGCAGTGGAAAATATTTAATTTTAAATTTCAATTACGTAAAATTAAAATTAGCTTTGTCTTGAGAAATGTTGCTCATTTTGTAATAACTGTCACTTTGGTATGTTGGAATTCCTGATACATTTTTATATATAACGAGAGGCTAGAAGATTTTGAAGATATCACGAAATCTGGTCATATTAGGTAAGCACTAATTTGGGAACCGGAGTTTTGGAAATAAAATGAAGTAAAAATAACATGCTTTTTTTTTTAGTAATTATTTTTTTTTAAATAATACATTCACTTTTGTATCACAAACCATGGACGTTTTTCTTGCCTTAACGTGAGCAGGCGCTGTAAAGGGAGAACTTTCTTTTGTATCACAAACCATGTTACACAAACCTAGCGTAGCCACTAAACTACTTGAAAACTGGGATGTTTTTCTTGCCTTGACGTGGGCAGGCGCTGTAAAGGGGGCACTTTCTTTTGTATCACAAACCATGTTACAAAAACCTAGCGTAGCCGCTAAACTACTTGAAAACTGGGATGTTTTTCTTTCCTTGACGTGAGCAGGCGCTATAAAGGGGGCACTTTCTTTTGTATCACAAACCATGTTACACAAACCTAGCGTAGCCGCTAAACTACTTGAAAACTGGGATGTTTTTCTTGCCTTGACGTGAGCAGGCGCTGTAAAGGGGGGACTTTCTTTTGTATCACAAAACATGTTACACAAACCTAGCGTAGCCGCTAAAATACTTGAAAACTGGGATGTTATTCTAGCCTTGACACGAGCAGGCGCTATATCATCACAGAAATAGTCATAAAAAATTAAATTTTGGGGGAAGAAAAAATGCAAGCTAATAAATTTTAATCACAATGCATGCAATGCATGCGTATTAGGTAGGTACTAATTAGGCGGAATGTTATTTAAAAAAAAAAAAATCTAGCCGCTCGTTGTTTTTCGTATAGTATCAAGAATAATAACATAACAAAATGACATTTGACAAAAATTTTTGAAAACGTCGGTCGCATTTCACAGAACGAAAGCTAATTTTAATTTTACTTAACTGAAATTAAAAATTAAATATTTTCCACTGCCCCCAATGCGATTTTTTAAATAAAGATTATAGTAGTAATAACAAAGTGATTTTTTAATTATTTCATTAAAAAAATTCTCAGGGGAAACCAATGAAGTTGATCCATTCCATTAATTTGTCTTTTATCGGTAAGAAGTAATGTGATATGAAGAAAAAAAATCGTGAACAATGGAGGAAGTTGTCCATTCCTGAACATTTATTATTTTTTTAAATTTATTTTTGTTCATTATTATTTCAGCATAAATCTATAAATATCCACAAATAAATTTCATAAAATATTGTAATAAAAAAATGTTAATAAAATTATGGCCTCTGGTGCCTTTATTGTTTATTGTTTTTATAACGAACAAACAACAGTTCACGTTAATTAAAATTAACAAAACTTAGTCGTTGGGAATTGTTGTTTTTTCTTTGGCTGTGACAATTTTCGATAAAACCTATATCTATTGACCGTGCTAGATTTCTGGAGAAGACATAAGTAGGAGACATTACACATTCATTTTTATTCCAAATAATGTCAAGAATCACAGGTTACTACAGTAAGTCAAGTAAGTCCCTTAACACCCTGTGTTATATCACTATGTGTGACATAATAATACTGTTAAATCCATACGTTTTTTTCCATTCTCTCGTTTTCTTCGGTCATAATACCTATCGATGTTAAAGTCGAGTATACATAGAGAATACACGGGTTCAGCATAATATTTCCGACTGACTCCCCCGAGAATCTATTATTTGAACTCATTCGCGGGACTGCTTCAGTCGTAGGCAAAGCGCACTTCACTCGGAAGCTCGGAATAATCGCGCGCCCACTTGCTGTTTATTTATTAAATCTATTTCAGAATCACGCGTCATCTGTTTGACGATTACCGTATCTGAGTGGTAAGCCACCTTAAGCTCCCTGGATCTTGAAACAGAGGTCGTTGATTAAAATCAACGAAGCACATTATATTATACATAAGTTCAGGTTTTCAAAACATTACATATAAAACCCATAGCGTCCCTGCGTAAAAATACGCCCTCATGCTAAAGAATTTGCAGGAAATAGAAGTGCCGCACGGAGAAAAATGTTATTTTATTCATAACAACGGTTAAAAACGGGACTGTAGTTCTTACGAACAAATTAACAGTGTTTCAATGTTTATTGGCGGGAAAATGTAAGAATAATATGTTGGTATACGTGCGAAATTACTTATACCAACAAATTATTCTTAAATGTTCTCGCCAATAAACATTGAAACCCTGTTAATTTGTTCGTAAGAACTTCAGTCCCGTTTTTAACCGTTTTTACGAATAAAATTATCGTATTTTAGAATAACATTTTTCTCCGTGCGGTTTATTCCAACCTTCCTCACAACTTCTCTTTCAAAAGGAAGTTGGGATTTTTATTTTACGTTAGCTCCACACAGGAGACCATGACGAAAAAAAATGAGTGTGCTTTAGACCACACGACTGAAGTAAATACTTCTTTAGTAATCTAATCAAATTTACTTTCTGGCATCGAATAAAACCATTCCAATCATCAGTGTATAAGAATGTTTATTAAAGATTCGTTTGGATACTTACCAATCAACGTGACAAATCAGTCGTTTTAATGCACTGAGTTCGCACACTCTAAACGAAAATTTGATTATTTTTATTTTGGGAATTACGCTTAGAATGGGATTGTTGATTTAATTCTTACAAAGTTTAAAATAAAACTTTTTTGATGCGGATTCTAGTTAGAGAGCGACGTTTATTTATATTTGCAGCAGAAAATTTAAAAAAATTTGAATCGAGAAAGTGCTAGTTATTAGTTAGATTTTAACGTTTAGAATGTGAGAAACAACAACACAACTATTGTCAGCATAAATGCCAGCACCCATTCCAAACCTCATTATTACGTATTTGAGCACTGTTGTTACGATTAGATTGTGAGGAATGAACCTCAAAATTAATTTAATTTTGTTTATCGTTCGCCTATCGTTCGCCTCGTAACGCTGTAATTTGTGGAACGCATTCGCCGGTTTACCAGTTAAGTCAAGCGTGCGTAAAGAAGTATTTACTTCAAAAAAATCCTCAGGGCCTACGTCATCTTTGGGAATGCTGTGTGGAGGCTCTTAGGAAAGGGAAGGGAAGTTTTGGGAAGGAAACGGTATAAAGGGTGGGTAGGAAACTGGAGGTCAATGTCTTCATAATAAAGATAGCAGCCCTTAAAAATATGCGTTTGTAGAAAACTAAGATAATGTGGGTAGTTCTTAGTCAAAGTTATGATACTGTCAAATATGACAGAAGGGAAAAAGGTCGAATTGGTTCAGTGGTAGAACAAAGCCCCGGCAAGGCTGAGGTTATTGATCAAATCTTTTCTGATGTTCTTTTTCTAATTTTTGTTTGAGTGTCAATATTATATTCGGTGATTAAATATTACAATTTGAGATTTTCTTATTAAATTATTCGAAAAAAAACATTTATAAACTATTATCTCATTAAGTAAAACAGTAAGAAACTTAGACACAGATGTTTAGTATCTAAGTTGATATGAATAAGTAATAAATTAATGAATTATTTAAACTGAAGTTCATTTGAAGAACTCGGTCAGGAAATCAGTCCCAGATTCCCCCTTAATTATCCTTAAGAAGGATAACACCTTTATAAAATGCCTCCCTTCTCACCGTGATTAAACATGATTCACGTCTCAGATTCAGCTGCAGAATTAAGAAGCCGGCGATTAGCTTTCCGGAACACGCTAGTTAAAGAAAACATTTTCATAACAAACGTTACGAAGAAAAATTGGCGTAAGTAGGATTAGAAGAATGCAAACATTCCTCCTGGCCGGCGCGCAAACAAACCTCCCCAAAGGCTCGGGTCCCTAAGGCACAGAGCGGACAAAATGCATGCCAGCTGTTTGTACAGCAGTGTACACAATATTTTAGCCGGCATTTGTCGAAAGGCATTTGTTTGCTGGAGTATTAAATTCGTATAACTCGCGTCTTGATACGCCCCACTACGCTTTTTTGCGAGATACTTCCATATCTTAGGATTATGGAGAGTGGCTTGTTACTACAACCCAGTGAGCTAGCGGCGCCTGTAGAAACATCTTAACTAAATGTTTTCACACTTTTCTTTCTACGCTGCCACTTTCGTTTAAGTGTTTTTATGCGGGAAGTGGGAATAGCGCGTAAGTTCTAACAACTTTCCATGTTTCTGGAGCGGAATGTACGTTTTTAGTAACTGAATCGAACCAATTTTACTGTGCAAAAACAAGACTTATTTGTAGTAAAATGATTTTAATATTTAACGGAGAAACAGGCTACACCACTACACTAGAAAGGTGATTTCTATCACCGGGAATGCAACAGGGTCAATATTTATTTACCAAAATTCGCTGTAAGCCATGGAAGTACAAGGCAAAACATATAACATGGAATAGCACAGTTGCTGTCGCCAGCATGAGAAAGAGTGGTTAGGATACATTTTAATTATCTGTGTAAAGATATAATTTTTCTATCATAGGGCATTAAAAGAATTTTTGACGTAAATTCTTCTTTACGCACGCTTGACTTGAGGGTTAAACTGGCGAATGTGTAACGAAAAGTGAAATGCGTTGCGAGGCGAACGGGCTCACTGTAGAAGTAAGAAAGAGCAGTGCGCGCGCACATTTTCTTTCTCTCTTCCTCTCATAGCCAGCGCATGAAATATTTCAGTCAGTATTTTGAAATATCAGTGACGCGCCCAACGCGGGGGGGAGCGGACATCGATGCGCACGGCTTGATCGGGTGAAGCGAATGATAATAAATTTAAATAAATATTTGTAGAAAATTAATACATGTATATATTTTATACATACACACATAGATATATATGGACATACGTATAGATGGAGCTAAAAAAGTATTTACTTCGGTCGTGTGGTCTAAAGCACATTCGATTTTTTTTTAAATTATGGTTTATGTTAATACCTCACAAGCGTCCCTACTGCTCCCATGAGACTATGTTACTATGACATCTTTATTGAGGTATGTTGTAAGGCGATTGTGGTATGTTGATGGTAGTGGGGAGGGAGGGAAGATGGAGAAGAGGAAGATGGGAAGTACCTGACTATTCAGATCTGGTCACCAAACACAGCTGAAGCCATTTCAAGCAACGTTTCAATTATAAATGGTGTTCGATATAATGCGATACTGAGAGTATAGAATATACACAGTTCCATTCTGGAATGTACCGCGAATATACTCTATATACAATATTTTTAATTAATTAAATTGTAAAATAACACTAATTACAAAAAAAAGGAAAATCACTTTACATACACAGCTTATTTAATAAAAATTATCAACATGTTTCCAATTCAATGGTGTCTTCGTCAGAATAAAATTAAAATAAATTATATTTTATATGCGCCAACCCTAAACACCTAATTAATACAAGTATCTTATTTACTTTATATTAGACGATCTAAATCACAGAAGAATTACTAAAACAATAATATTGTTTTTTTAACGTAATGAGTTAAACCTCAAATTATAATATTTTAATTAATGAAGATAATGTTCGCGAAACTCAATCGAAAATCTGGAACATTAATTTTCATTAATTAAAATATTGTAATTTCAGGTTTCTCATTAAGTTAAAAATAAAAATAAATTTTCATCCTAGACTTGTAGAAAAGTCAAAAGATGTCGCATATTAAATAAAAATGGATAAATTTATCCAAGACACTATCTAGATAGCATTGAATCTTGCAATCATACATAAAGATAGCAGTCAATAAAAATATGTATCCGTATCTTTTTCTGATTTTTCTGTTTCAGATTTTCGATTGCGTTTCACGAACATTATCTTCATTGAATACAATAATATTGTAATATGTAGACCTCAGAACAGGTAACGGGAATACCTAGGGAGGTTTATTTAACAAAAAAATTAAGTGTACCCGTTTTTTTAAGTAGTAAGTATTCAATAAACACTAAACAAACCATCATTCATTTATTTTTCCTAAATATGGGACGTTGTTTTTGAATGTTAAAGGTTGAAATGCAAAGTTATATAGAAAGTATACCGATTTAGGAAATGAAATTAAAAGAATTCGGCATTCTCAGACTATAAAAATATTACCATTTGTTATTTCGGCTACTGGCATTATACCTAGATCTCTAATTAAAAATTTAGGCATATTCGATTTGTCAAAAAATTTGTATTTAAAAATGCAAAAATCAGTCATTTTAAATACATGTAGGATTACGAAAGATTTTTTAAATATTTATATTGAGGGATCAGTAGGATTTATCGGTCAAATTAGGAATTCCACCGAGCCGAACACTCTGATATGAAAATATCTGGAGTCGGTGAATTATATTCGCATTTAATAGTTTGGTAGATTAACATGTTGTTCTTGTATTGTTTTGTATTAATTATACTTATATAATACACTTGCATAACGTGGATTTACTAGATGATCATTTATATGAAAAAGTGTATAACAGGGTTTAGTTTTTCCTATGGGAAAAACTAAACCCGTTCCTGAAAATCTGGTGCGTAAAAAAATAAAAGAGCTCAACATATCGCAATCAACATGGTAAAATAAAGTTTTTGAAGTAAAACTTCTTTACGCACGCTTGAATTGGGGGGTAAGCTGGCGAATGCGTTACGAAAAGTGTAATGCGTTACGGGCGAGGCGAACGGGCCGTATCACACTCTAGAAGCAAGAGAGAGCATAGCATAAGCCAGTGCATGAAGATTATTCGTAATTTCCTTTCGTTCTTGAACAATTTTATAAATACTGTAGGAGCAAGAGAGAGCAGTGCGCGCACACATTTTATTTCTCTCTAGAAGTTTTACTTCAGTCGTGTTGTCTAAAGCGCACTCGTTTTTTTAAATAATTATTTCTAAAAGTGATTCTAATTCGTTAAAGGAGAAATGCAAAGGTATTTTGCTCGCAAAATGTGTAAAATCTATGTAAATAAACTGACGAAACGACAAACTAACGCGACTACCGTTTGCACACGAGAAATTCAGGTCCTATTGACTACACAATACACAACAAGCTTTTCACACCATGAAATTATTGTGAAAGTTGAAAAGCTATAAAATCAAAAAATCATATCGATAATAAAACAAACAAAACACTATAAAATAGCAAAATATAACGCCATTGACATGGTTAAAAAATCAACCCGTAAAAATAAAGTTTTTTTTAAAACTGTAATATCTATTTTTCAAAAGTCGTTTAAAAGTTAAAAAAATGAGTCTAACCTTTACGTGCTGATGAAGTAAAATTTCATATACTATTGCGGCGAGTATTAGTAAAACGGTACAATTACTGCCATCTGTATTTGTTTTTTTTTTTTAAAAGTTTTCGCCTTCGCTGAATATTTTCACCATTTTCCGAAATTTGGATGACTTAGACATTCTTGTCTACAGATGAATGATACACAGCTACACCACTGGCTGTTGAGTTTCGTCGCTTGTATTGAGAAATACAATCAAAATTATGAATATGGATTCGCTCTTGATTTTTTATCCAAGTTTCGAAAAACAATAAAAATATTCCAGCGAAGGCGAGAACCCTTAAAATATAAAAACAAACACAGATTGTAGTAACTGTACGGATATCCAAAAGTCATTTCAGTTTGAAAACGTTATTTCCGTCCGAAAAATACCTGAATTACGTGTCATGTCGCGCCTAAAGAAGTTTTACTTTAAAAAAATCAATTAGTTTGACTGAGGTAGATTTTTTCTAACCAGTAACTCGGCGGTAAGACTCTTGACTGCCAATACAAAGGTCACGCAAATAAATTTTATTTGACTAATCTATGTTATTTCATAATTAATTAATTAAAAATAATCATATATCAATAGCATATTTGAGGTACGTTCCAGAATGGAAGATACTCTCGGTATCGTTCTGGTGTAAGACCACCTTTCATAATTGAAACATTACTTAAATTGGCTTTAGCTATGTTTGGTGACCAGATACAGACAGGAACTCCCCCCTACTTAGTAGCTTAAGCCTCACAAAATACCCCATTTGGGTGATGCCATAGTCTCATATGCTTCAGACGAGCAGTGGAATAGTTGTATTGTATTGTATTGGATTCTTGTATTCAGATAAAAAAAAAACTGGAATATTCCACGCCAATAACTGGGCCAAGTTTAGTTCACATATTAACTGCTGTTAGGTGGTCGCATTTCTGGTGATCGTATGTTTACGTATATGTGCCACCAGTATGCATTGTCATTGACAACAAGTGTACTTGCCGAGTTTGATCTCAATCGAACGTCGGGAAGTGGGTTAATTTCCACTTCCAAGATTCTACTTCATTCGTACATCTGCCATAGGTCACCCCAAGTGGTTCGCTACGTTTGGTGACACAGCAGGGGGGCCCGGGTTCATGGGGTAAGGTTTATCTAGGTTTTGTCGGCGGATTATCTAGACACATTGAACCCCAGATTCCTACCCAACCCTCATACCTTTTTCATTCTCAGAACTTCCTCTCCTTCCTTTCCTTAAAAATACCCTCCACACAGTATCCCCAAAGATGACATAGGCATAGGGGAATGTATTTTCCTCAGAGCCTCCTGTGTGGATTTTTTTTTTTTTTTTTTTTTTTAAATTTTTAAAGGTTTTTATTACAATAAATACACAATTTTTACATTTTATACGGTGGTAAAATAGTTGATAAGAATAGCTTTTCCTCACCATAAAGAGACAAGGCTCTTGTGTTTGGTGAGGGAATTTTAGTTCAATTATATTTATACAAGATCATGTGTGAAAGTAAATACATAATACAATATAGCAAAAAACAAGGCATAATTAAGAAATTGCAAGATTTATCAATAAAGGATTTGAAAGAAATAATAATAATAGTGAGATATAGACTCTTATAGTTGTTTTAGGTATTTTTTTAATTTTAGCTGAAATTCCTGAATATTTTCGTAATAAAATTTTTTTTACATAATAAAAAAACATATCATATACATAATAAAAAAAAAATCATTAAACCAAGAAAACAAAAGTGAAATTGAAATGGATGTCTTTAAATATACGAAATCAATAATTGGAAGAGATTGAATCATTCAATATTCTCGTAAAATATTAACAACAATAGTTTGGCGTAATGAATTTCTTTTTCAACCGATTTACTCTCGTACTAAAAATTGTCTACCATCAAAATCAATCACAAAACTGTTACAGGTTTTTTACGATACCTTAAATTAATATAGTTGCCTAATATATGTATATGCACACATTGTTATAATAAATCCGATCACAAAATTTCGGTTTAAATGTAAAAGGCTACTCTCGGCCACAATAGGGACGGTTTGTGCGAGAGGATTCCCCGAGTCGACTCAAAACCTCCTCAACCCAGGCCAGGACACTGAATCTAATCGGCCTCTTATTTCCATAAAATATTTAATTAAATAATTAAAATATTTTCTATATAGTTTTGGTTTGTTTTTTTTTTTTAATGTTTTCGAATTATGTAAAAGTGATCACAAACAAGTGTTTTAATCGTCCAGTTGATTAGCCAGACTTCTATAATACTAAGTTTTGAGATAATGAGGAGAGAAATTTTCGAATTCTCACCATAAATCATATATTATTACTGTGTTTTAGAAATTAAATATGCAATAGAATAACAGCGGTAGGCATAACGGTGCGGAAAATTAGTACGACATTTTAAAATATCCTGCTAGTAACCCAGACAACATCAACATTTTGTTAAAGTCAGTACAAATTGATTTGGCGGTGATTTTTGTTTTCCGCGCTTAGAAGCTGCATACACGTATCTATATAAGCTCCTGACGGGGTAGTTCGTATACCAGTGTTTTAAAGTGTGTCCTTATAAGTGAAATATACTCTGTAAGGACTCGTAAGGAGCACTGTAGGATTATTCTAAATTTTTTTATAGTTAAGCTCACTTGAAGTGAAACGTCACAAAACTGCGCTATACAAATGTTTCGTTATGATTATTATTATTATGAGCAATCGGAGTTTTGCATCACTTAGAGCAGGCCTGGACAACCCAAATTGCAACACGGGCCACATTGACGACCTAAAATTTTCCAAGAGCCGCGGGGGGGGGGGGGGGGAGGGCAGCCGCGGGCTAAAATGTTACAAAAAGCATACAATCAAATAAAATACATTGGTAAAAATGTCGAGAAGTCTCACATAAATAGATATGGAGTATAAATAAAAATTGCAGAAATAATATACGTATATATGTATCTCGATATATAAAAGAATTGAAATTAACAATATTTAAACTGATATTTTAAAGGTGAAATATATATGTTATAAAAAAATCATCGTCTTCTCAACGATTAATGGTAGATTCAGACTGGGTTGACGTACGTATGCATCGCTACGCCTAACAATATCTGGGCTACTTAGCAACCATAGATTTTCAATGAAAATTTATGTTTTAGAATCACATTGGCCACACGCATCGCGACGTGCGATGTCTGTGGCCATTTTCATAGAAAATGTATGGGTTGCTAAGCATTGTTTGGCGTAGCGATGCGTACGTACGTCGTCCAGTCTGAATCTACCTTAATGAATTTTATTTTTTCTATAACGAGTTTCCTTTTCTTCGAAATCATGATTAACGACTAAAAATAAATGTACTAATTATTAATATATTACTGAAATAAGTGCACCTGTTTAGCTATGGATACGCAACTTGTACGATTGCATTAGTGTAAGTAAATCTAAATACTAATCTGCATAGATTGGTCCATGTTAAGCGATCGGACAATTAGCTCTATAAAAAAAAAAAATTCTTCATACATGATCGCGGGCTTCAGGTTTACAAGGCCCATAATTTACGACCCACTAGATAAATCGATGATTTGGCGCAATCAATAATATACCGATTTGATTCGTGTGTCCTGGCCTGGCTCGATGTATGTGTGGTCGACTTGTCTCGTCCGCTGACGGCGAGGGCGTTTGATGGT
The DNA here is from genome assembly GCA_951813805.1 of Limnephilus auricula. Taxonomy (NCBI): domain Eukaryota; kingdom Metazoa; phylum Arthropoda; class Insecta; order Trichoptera; family Limnephilidae; genus Limnephilus; species Limnephilus auricula. The sequence continues at coordinate 3,771,478 of OX638391.1, forward strand.
CGGGCCTGTATCTATTAAGGCTTTTTTCCGCATACGGTTAGTGGCGGAGGATCATTTATTATTTCGTCCAGTAGACAGTCTCGGGTTTGTTGTGAGAGGGGTTCCTCTGTCATTTTCCACTCGGCCAGATCACACGCCCATTGTCCGCGCAATCGGCGGGAAGATGGATCACAAGTCAGCCCTGCTTTTTCTGCCTCCGTCCATCCCGTGGAAAGCCATCTTAAACTCCGACGCGATAAATGCGTCGACGAATTTTCAAACAAGTACGAAAAAAGAAAAGATTTGGATTTTTTCGTTTACCTTCCTGCAAATGGTTAAACAAAATAATTTCCTTAGAAGGACTTTGGTTGCATTTCTACATGTTTTATCTATAAAGCTTTAAAATATTCAGTTTGTTATTTTTCATGATCAATAAGAAAACAGATTTCAAAATAAAATCTTTTAAGTCAGACTCACTCTTATATACAGGGAGTCCGGGGGTATAGTGCATTAACTTCAGGAGGTGATTCTACATGATAATAGGAGTAAAAAAGATTAATAACTTTCGTCGTAATTCCAACTTTTTTTCCCTTACAAAAATACGTACCTATTAAAAATCCTCAGTGTAAGGTACAAACTTACTTGAAAAATTTGCTGTGAGTCATCCGAGCCCGACTGTGGCGATGTTGGTTTTGAGTGGCCAGTATTGTAATAGCGGAAATACCTACTAGTGCCGGGCGCACACGCCGGACTAATTTTATCTTTTTATCAAAAAAGTACCCCTAAAAGTTGGAATTTTGAAAAAGTTATTAATCTTTTTTACTTATACTATCATGCAGAATCGCCTACCGAAGTAAAAGCACTTTACCCCCGGACACCCTGTATTGTACAATCAAGTAGAACCCCGTAGAGTAGAACCCAAGTAGAAGGAAAATCGAAATTTAATTAGAGTATTAAGTTATATGTGAAAGTATACCCTCTATCTGGTACAATACTAAGATTACTCTTGAACACCACTGAATCAATTATAATTCAGGAAAACTTATAGTGAAATAAACAAAATACTGATATTTTCTACACTTTATTAAGGAGGGGGTAAGGTTTTATAGGCGAAAAAAGGCATATTTTTATGATTTTTTTTTTGGATATCAACAATGTTGGTTTATTTATTTCATATACACGTTATACAATAATATCTGAAGTATCTTTGAAAGAAATTTCAATTAAAAATATCAATAAATAAGTACGTGAGAACGAATCTCCAGAGGCGCCTCGAAAAAAGTTGTTTTGCGGTGAACATCATAACTCGTTACCGAATAATCCAAATCAAAAAAATTGAAATGCGTTTTTTTTTAAAAAATGTTTTATTGGTTACAAAAGAATACATAAATTTCAAATATATATTTTTTTACAGTGATTAATTACATAATACATGTATTTGATGTACCTCCATAAATAAGCAGGGTTTTTGTGGGGGGTGTTAATACATTGGTTTTATTTGACATATATTTTTCGATGACGTTTTTTTTATTTCGAATCATACAAAAATAACAATTCTTCCGCATGTCATCACTGGTCGCTTAGCATGTCATCACTGGTCGCTTAGTAACCGCATAGTCTCTTAGCGCCTCCGCCCACTCAGGCAACTGAAAACTCTCAACTGCCAACTGTCTTTGTATGACAATGTGATGGCCCGCACACTTCACAATCACACTAAACCCCGTTGGCAATGGTAACGCAAGCGGTGACTTGCGACTTGCTCTGCTGGTTGCCCTGGGTGGCCATTGATAGTTGCCAGCTGTCAGCTGATTGTTCTTCGTCTATGGTTAACCAAGCTTTTTGACCAATCAAGACAGAGAAAACAGCCGGTTTTAGTTGGTTTTCAGTTGCCTAAGTGGGCGGAGCGCCTTACTTCGCCCGAACTGTCCAACACCTACTATTTTTTATGTTTATGTAGAATAAAACATCAAAAATGTTACCGGAGACCAAAATTTTATTTACATTTTTTACTTCAAATAATGTCAGGAATCACTAGTTAAAGTGAGTCAATTACGTCCCTTAACACCTTATATATAGAAGAGTGTCTGTGGCGGCGTGATTTTGTTTTTTTTTATACAAATATATAGTTTTACTCAAAGATTGATGAAATTTTGCGCACTTGCCTTTTAAAACAAGAATGAGGTTTCTGTCTACATTAGCTTTTGAAAAACCCTCCGCTCCTCCTTTGCCGACTCCACTTGAAGAATTTTTATTCTACTTGATGAAATTTTGTACACTTTCAAATCAAGAGGAAATTTACTGATATGATTTTAGATTTTCACGGCCAAAAGAATAATGTTATTTATTTTTGGGGTGTTATGCCGTGTAGCGCTACCTCCTTCTTTAGCCAACGTATCGGACAGCGTTACTATCCATCAAACACCTAGAGTGTATGAATATTCAGCTATATATATATATAATAATAAACGGTCAAAATAAATAAAATCATCACTGCCTAAGTATATTTTATTTATTTTGACCATTTTTTTCTTACAAGCGTCAATGTATTAAAATAACCTTTATTAGCATTCAAAGACACAAGTAATTAAAATAAACAAGAATTGAAATCACGTACGAAACCGGTAGGAAAAAATAATAAACATCTACTACTTAACCATCTCTGGTTAAACTCAAACAAGCACGTAGTATCAATTTAGATACTAATAACAGTGCACACTTTGAAAACCTCAAAAATCTAAAAGAATGGAAAAGCAAGTATGTACCTACGAATGTATTGGAAAGAAATGTCATTTAAAAGAATAGTCAATCGGTGGCAATACTCATCAGGTCCGTAATGCGCAAGAAGGATTCGGGACGTGCTGGCATTAAAAAGAAATATTGTAATGTGTAAAGTTTACCTTTGCAGACGCTTTGAGCGTTGAAAGAAATTCGCTCTCTAAAACACGTTTTATGTTTCTCTCTTTTTGACCTCCTAGGTTTACACGCTCGTCGCCAGGAATCCATACATTCCTTACCCCATTAATATAGCGAAGGAGTGAGAATATAGGTTCAAGCAAAGGCCCTTTCTTCTCGAGATTCGTGCCAGTTTTTTTTCCCTAATGTATCGAATGAAAAATGTTTTACGAGGGGAATACGAGAAAAATCTATCGGCGAGTACATCGGCTGTAAAAATGTTATGGAGGTATTTTCGAAGGCAGTCATATACAAGGGCGGTCTCTTTAGAAATAAAAGGATTTTAAATAGGCCGTAAAGTTCCGTGAGCGAAGGAAAATGGCCTAGTTCGATATTATTTATGTTCAGTCTAATTTCAGAAAGCTGCGAGTTTGGTTCAGATTACGAGTTTTGTGCGAATACAAATACTATTTGAATAAAATGAATAAAAATGATGCAATGTTATTGCCTTCGATTAACTATAAAAAAAATATACGCTTGTGTAGGGACGATTTACTGCTGTCGAAGGAGCGCAGGATAATGAACGTAAATTATTATTTTCCTTACGTTGATGTTCTTAAATATAATGTACTAGGGCAAACCCGTGAAAAATTACGGGATATTATAATCGTATGACTTGTGAAGGTATTTATTTAAATTTTCAAAAAATCATTATTTAAAAAAAACAACTGTTTAACAAAACTGTAACTTCAATTTTTATCTCGTTCGTACAATTAAAAATTATAATAATATTTCCCCGAAAAATACCAAAGCGTATGTTTATATATAGTGCGTAATGCACTAAAGTGTATGTACAAATGACCAAAGTGTATGTTTATATATAGTGTGTAATGCACTATTTACACCATATACTGCACTATATACTGCACTATATAAATAAAAAGAGACAATTATTATTTTACCGTCGAAATTATTAATTTAACTTGTTTTGTAGCTCAAATTTGTCATATTATAAATACTGAGATTCAGATTGAAGAGGGGCGCCATTGTGCTAGGAATATTAAAGTTGTGAAAGATTTGGTAAAACCAAAAGGCAAAAGGCTTATTTATCCATCTCGCAATATAGAGATATTAACAGTGGATGAAGTATTATAACCAATCACTGAACATAGTGCTACCAATATTGAATTTAAAATGTATTTCAACAACTTCATCATTTCGTTAAAGCAATATTCGACGGCTTGAAATGACGCAAACGTTTTGTTGGTGTTGCCAAATTGTAAAAACTTTTCTTTTTTTTTTAGAAACATTTCCAATAATTCAGTGAATAAATCTACACACATGAATGTTTCCATCCCAATAAAAATCAGTCTATAAAGCCCATTGAATTTGGGATCGGCGTGGATTAATAACCAGTAATTTACGTGCTCTACGTGTTACATGAGAGTAGATTATTTTCGGGAATCATGGTTGTTTAAGTTTGAAATGTAATTGTAATTATAAATTGTTTGTGTTAACCGAGGTTTGCCTTTTTTTTCGTCCCTAACATTACAAATTTAATAGATACATTTAATATAAATGATCATCTAGTAAATCCACGCAATGCAAGTGTATTATATAAGTATAATTAATACAAAACAATACAAGAACAACATGTAAATCTTCCAAACTATTCAATGAGAATATAATTCACCGACTCAAGATATTTTCATATCAGAGGGTTCGGCTCGGTGGAGTTCCTAATTTGACCGATAAATCCTACAGATCCCTCAATATAAATATTTAAAAAATCTTTCGTAATCCTACATGTATTTAAAATGACTGATTTTTGCATTTTTATACACAAATTCTTTGACAAATCTCATATGCCTAAATTTTTAATGAGGGAGCTAGGTATAATGCCAGTAGCCGAAAGAACAAATAGTAATATTTTTATAGTCTGAGAATGCCAAATTCTTTTAATTTCATTTCCTAAATCTGTATATTTTCTTATTTTTTCAGAAACAGATTTTTCAATATTAAGTTATTTTTTTAATTTTGTCATGTAAAACTATATCAGGTCTATTGTTACTAATTGGTCTAGTATAGTTTTATCATAGTAAATTTTAAAGAAATTATTTTTTAATAGTCAATTTGGTTCGTATTCATAATACGGTACTATATTATGACAGTCAATCAAGTTATGTTTAATTACCAAACTTTAATGAATTATTTTTAAAACCTGATTGTGCCTAAATGTATACTCAGACGGCGCTAATATAGAACATCCCGATATAACATGTTCTATAGTTTCCGGAAAAGCTATACATTTTCTACATAAATAGCATTATAATTATTTGTATTCGATATCAACGGTTACCCTATATGTTTAGTATATATATATTTATAAACAATAAACAATAAACAATAAACAATAAACAATAAACAATAAACAATAAACAATAAACAATAAACAATAAACAATAAACAATAAACAATAAACAATAAACAATAAACAATAAACAATAAACAATAAACAATAAACAATAAACAATAAACAATAAACAATAAACAATAAACAAAAAACAAAAAACAAAAAACAATAAACAATAAACAATAAACAATAAACAATAAACAATAAACAATAAACAATAAACAATAAACAATAAACAATAAACAATAAACAATAAACACTAAACACTAAACAATAAACAATAAACAATAAACAATAAACAATAAACAATAAACAATAAACACTAAACACTAAACAATAAACAATAAACAATAAACAATAAACAATAAACAATAAACAATAAACAATAAACAATAAACAATAAACAATAAACAATACACAATACACAATAAACAATAAACAATAAACAATAAACAATAAACAATAAACAATAAACAATAAACAATAAACAATAAACAATAAACAATAAACAATAAACAATAAACAATAAACAATAAACAATAAACAATAAACAATAAACAATAAACAATAAACAATAAACAATAAACAATAAACAATAAACAATAAACAACAAACATCCCATTTGAATTTCGTAAGCACGATGAGACACAGTTTTGTTTAAAAACATGGGCTAAAATTGGGCATAGGTACAATTGGATCACGAAAAGCGTCTACAAGGCACTTTTTGTGTTATTCTTTATTCTATGTTTAGTTAAAATATTTATCAAGATATATTTAAATTAAAATAGTTCCATATCGCACGCTGAATATAAAATTTTATTTTTTATTACAAAGAGCACTAAAGGTTGCATAATGTTGACTTGAAATATAATTTGTTTGCACTTAAGTACTACGGTTTTCTACTCGGTGAACCAATTCCCACTAAAATTAAAATGAATGAGAAAAAAAAATTGTAAGATTTTGAGATACTTATTTATTAGTTATTTTGTATACAAAAAGGAGCGGAACTCAAAGGTATAAATAATGTAATAAAATATGGGCGTATTTATTAAAAAAAGATCCCGCCACTCAATGCCGTCAGGTGGCAGTGTTGTCGATTCGTCGTGGCTCTTTTCCTCCTGTACAAACTGAAATTTCAATCCAGATAATCGGTTTCATTCTTCACTGGCGCCCTCGCCCCTCGCCCCTCTCTCCTCTCCCCTCCCTTTCACCCAGCACCCCCTGATCGCGCTTCGTCTTTTTGGGCAAAGACCCTCCACCCTCCACCACGATAAAAATCAAACATTTCCTTATAAATTTCTACTATTAAAGTGAGAATTTCAATAAAAACTAGCAAAGTTCAAATATTTTTTGTATCGTTAGATGACGTAAATTATGTAACGTAAAGCATTAAATGCTAAAAAATAGGACAAATTTTGATTTATTATTCTTATTATAATTGTGAGATAACTCGAACTGGATGATTTCATCACACCAGCTTGTTAAAACGATAGAAAAATGTTAAAAGTGCACACCCTTAAGGTTAAACGGAACATACTTTATAATCTACGCGTTTACAGGTTTCGCCAATTCAATTATATTTTAGGTAAAAAAGTTAGAAGTTATGCTTTACAATATTTAGATGAATTATTGGTTTGTGCCCGTACATACGCAATATGAATATGATTAAAGAGTTTTATTCGTATTCAAACTATTTTCTTTCGAGTGAGGCATACTTATAAAATATTGGGTTGCATCACCAAAAGAGCAGATTATGAATTATTTTATGTTTACCCTTAAGGGGAAACCCGGCGGTGATTTTTTTATACAAACGTATTCCCTATTTATCTCACTGGATTTTAACCCTAGAGAAAAAGTTGTTTTTACATAAAGTAGATATCAACTACTAGCGTGTCGATACTTTTTGTTTTTTTTTCTTGATAAGTTACTTTTTATAGAAGTTATGACCTTCCAAAAATCAATAAAAACGTCAAAAGACGTTCGGTTTAAACGGCGTCAAAAGACGTCCAGTATACAAACTAGACAATGTTTTTTAAAAAAAGCAAAACGTACAGACATAGAATAGTTTTTTCTTATGTAGTTGGTAAAAAAAAATTGAAAATCACTCCACTTATGGAGAAGGAAAGTGGGGAATACAAAACTTCCATTTTAGTTAGGTATTAGTAGCCCGAGGTGCATTATCCCTTTCACTCAATATCCGGTGGAGTAAGAGCAACAGTGACAGCAACAATTTAGTAAAATCTATTTTTCAAAATTTCTTCATCACCGGGTTTCATCTTTAGGTGATTTTTCACAAAATCGGCGCGGTATAAATCATCCAATTATATATATATTACGCACCAGATGTTCAGGTCCGTTCGTTCTTTCATACACTTTTCCACATAAATGATCATCTAATAAATCCACGTTATGCAAGTGTATTATATATGTATAATTAATACAAAACAATACAAGAACAACATGTTAATCTACTAAACTATTAAATGGGAAAATAATTCACCGACTCCAGATATTTTCATATCAGAGGGTTCGGTTCGGTGGAATTCCTAATTTGACCGATAAATCCTACAGATCCCTCAATATAAATATTTAAAAAAATCTTTCGTAATTCCTACATGTATTTAAAATGACTGATTTTTGCATTTTTATATACAAATTATTATTATTATCACACTGCAAAAAATTTTATCAACAGGAGAAGGAGGCATGTATCTTGTACATATGTATTTCTAACACACTTATTACTTTTTTATAATATCTATTACTTACTGCATATTTTACTTTTTTAAGACCGGTCAGTAGGTTTGGGTCGCGTTTCGGTCACACTCAGGTCTCCCGTGTTCTATTACTCGGCCGGCTAAGTCCTCCATCACAACACGTGAGTAAGCAAGTTCACGACTTTCCAACTTCGATTTACTGAAAAATCAAAGCCCAAATCAAAGCTTTACTATAAAATTGATTCTAAATGTTATATAGACACGTTCATAAACAAAATAAGATTATATGAGTGTCCCGGGCGACGTGGTATTGTTTTTTTTTTTTAAATATGAATACCGCACAAGAATACCAACTGCTGGGATGGAACCAACTTAGTTATTGATAAACTAATGTTTAAGACAGGATTTTATACATAGCACCACTGGGTTACGGTGTAAGGCTGAAAATAGTGATGAGGGGAAAGAGATAGGGAAGATGAACGTCGGGAAGTACCGGGATATTCGAATTAAGTCACCAAACACCTAAAGCCATTTCAAGCAACGTTTTAATTCTGAATGGTTGTCTTAATCCAGGGCGATACTGAGAGTATCATCCACTCTGGAACGTGCCGAAAATACACCATAAATTATTTTTAAATGACCAAATTGTATAGTGCCAAAAATAAAAATTATTTGCACCGCTGGGATATTTACCCGCGACCCCCGCCTTTCACCTCGACAAATCCACAGTTTTATTTTGAGATTGATGAATTTTTGCACACACATCGTTCAAATTAGTTACTATTATGTTTGTCAAGTTCATTATGTTTGGCTTATCAACATGCTATATAAGTTTATTTATTTCTTACTTTAGAAAATGTTATTTCTTTACCTTACACCTCAGCTAGTTAATAATAATATTTTTTTTTTGCATTATAAAAAATAATTTAGATGAAAAATAGAATTTATGTTAAAAAACAAGCAATACAGCCACAGAACACAGCAAGAACACAATACAGAACCCACTGTCCTCTAAGCGAACAACAAACTAGTCCATTTGCGAATGGACCAATACAGAAATGAACCCCCCTTGTTTTCGCAACAAGATTTATATGGGAATGAAAGCATCAAACGCTGTATGTTGTTAAGGCTCTGTCAAGGCTTTCTTTTTATTTCCATATTTGTTGACAAACTTCTCGAACCGTCGCCTAGGTATTTACCCTGTAGGTACACGGGGTACTACTCTTTTGCTTATTTCATCCAAATTTCGCGCTAACTTGCGAATAAATTTATTTTTGTTTGACTTGTCTCGCCTCCATTGGATTTTCATCCAGTGAATGCTGACTACACACATGAGCAGACAATTTTTTTTATCGAAACATGTAGGTATAAAAACAGCTTTTTGTTATTTAAAAAAAATTCAGAAAAAAGAATAATAAAAAAATCGAGTTTTAAAAAAATATATCACAAATATATTTTTGTACACAATAAAAGAGTACATAATAAATAAAAAAAACGCTCAAAACTAGTGGCATATCGTCTTCATCGTCTTCTTCTGATACCCTCTCCTGACGAAGTTTAGTTATACTTGGTAGGATCAAGTGTTGTAGAAGGACTGAATTTCTGTATCGCCAACCACCGATTTGTACCGATTAGTTAAAAAAATATAAATATTTAATAAAATTATTCAATCCTACTACTTCTTGATCCTACCCTGTATTATATTTTCAATTTGGTACCGCTGCCCTGGGAACCATTTATTGGATAAAAAATACCCCAGCCATTGGTCACCCGAGTGCCCAGGTTTATGGGATGAGATTTGTCTAGGTCTTGTCAGCGGATGCTTTGGCCTACCTACTGGAAGACGGGCTGAATAGGAAGAGATTAGTTGAGGGAGACCTTTGAACTTATATAGCAGGACTCTCTCGACTCATCGCCTTGAATGGGGAGTGGGAGGGATGGATTCATATGTTCGTCACGCCTGAACCCATGGACCCGCATGAAACCGCTCTGTTATTGCTGGAATTCCCGCAATTAACCCCCTCCCCCTTTGACCTCCCACTCCAGCACCTAAATGTTTGGTACATATCTATCAATATTTTGTATCATAGGTTAGTTTTAATATTCTCCTGACGAAGGAAGGGTTCTTCCGAAACCGGTAGAGTGTAATTAAAATTAAAGTGGTCTTAAACAAATTTATATATTTTATTGTATGGTATATTTACGATGAAGCAAAGAGAAGGCTCAGGAAGCGATTAAACTAAAACATACGTCAGAAAATGTATACCAATATAAAATCTTATATTTAACCAATATCTATCTACGTATTTGGAATAGGTTCCACATTATCAGCAAATACTCGTACATCGCTTCGGATTTTGGCACGAGCTGCCGCTTCTCTAGGACCCCTTCACAATTCTCGAATCGCCGATGTGAATAAAATGAACAATAATTTGAATAAATTATCGTTTAAACTTCTATCTCTGGATACAATAATTATTTATAGGCGAGTAAAAAATTCGCATGCGACTCTGCGACGGGCCAACAGTTTATATATAGCGTAATTCATTGTTTTTTGTATAATTAATGGAACGAAAAGAAAATTGCAGCGAGTTTACAAGACGCCGTACGCGCAACGTTGTTTATCCCTTCTTAGGGAGAGATTTAGAGATAAGAAGCCTGAAATAAATTGCCAACTCCCCGTTTCCTAAAAACTCCTCGCAAAGCTAAGGAAGTTTGGGTGAGCATCAACGTTCCGTTAAAGCACATTATGTTGCTTTAATTTTTTAAGTAATTAAAATAGAAACATCTTTTCCAAGGAAGCAAATACTTTGGGGTGTGACATTATATATTAAATGAAAAAAACACACTTTGTAATGCACAACTTTTTATTTGAATTAACAAATGTCAACCAGGTTTCGCTTATCTCAAGCTTCGTCAGGGATTATTATATTAACTGGTTAATTAATATAAAAAGTTAATTTTAGTAAATTTTTGTTAAGTCATTACAATAAGTCCCGACGAAGCTTGAGATAAGCGAAACCTGGTTTGTTGACATTTGTTAATTCAAATAAAAAGTAATGTATTACTATTATTAGTGTGTTTTTGAAGTAAATCTTCTTTAGGCGCGATATGACGAGTAATTTAGACGTTTTTCGGATATCGTTACAATTATTAAAATATTCTAGCGAAGGCGAAAACCCTTTTAAATAAAAACAAAAAAGATGGCAGTATTGTACCGTTTTGGTAATGCCTGCCACAGCAGTCAAAGAAGGTTTACTTCAATCGCGCGTAAACGTTAGACGCACTCATATCTTTTCTTTTAAAATAGAAAAAATTTAGAATAAACGAAGAAGCATCCCTATTAAGTTTATGAAAATTATGATTTGTACGCACTGCAGTGGGAGAGATAGATTCATACGCCGTCACTCCTGAACACGTTGCACCCAAATTCCTATCCACTCCTCATACCCTTTTCCTCTCCAGAACTTCCTCTCCTTCCTTTTCTTGTATAGACCTTCCACACGGCATCCTCAAAGATGCCATACGCCCGAAAGATGTATTTTTCCTCAGAGCCTCCTGTGTGGGGCTAATGTAATTGTTTTTAATATCTAGTTTACATTACTATTACACAGTTCTGTAAACCTAGTTCTGTAGACCTCGCGTCCAAAAATTAGGTTTCTATTTTTTTCTTATTTAATAATGTATATATATATATATTTTTTAAATTTAAAGATCAAAGAAGAAAAAAAAGTGTTTTTATTTCAGTTCTCACTGAGAAAACAGCCACCAAACAGGTATAAATTTTTAACACCACTTTTGAATAAATTACAAGTTATATTACCACCAATTAAAAGTAGTCATAAATTTAATCCCGGCAATTAAAACTCATCGAGGACGGTTTTATCTCGGATTAAAGGCGAACTAGAATAATAATTGGACTAGCCGCAACTATTGTGCAAGAGTTTGAAGTTCGATTAGAACTCAAATCGTTTCATATCCAATTCGGTAAACGCTTAAAACTCTCGACTGTATTAAAACAAGCCATCCATGACCGACATAACGTATAACATTTAACCGTCCCAACTTCTGAACGGCTTCATTACGGACAAATTGGATGGTTTTAAACACCAACAATAATAGAGAATTGAAAGGCAGTAGGGCTACAGTGTTCTTGCCTTATTAAAACTAGCTCGATCGAACTCGTTAAGGAAAAGAATTAATTCAACATTACCTGCTACATTTTAATTTTGTAGTAATATTCCTACAGAAAAGGATGCCGGCGATAAAACGTAATTGAAAGAAGTTTGGATTAGCTTAGGAGATAGGAGAAAGGATAAGGTCTTGTCTCTGTAAAATATACCTACCAATATATTATATCTTCGATTCTAATCAACCAATTATTTATTTCATTGAAGAAGAAGATAATAATAATAATCTAATTTTTTTTAAATATGAAAATGAACATGACACAGAAAAATAGTAAAAGATAACGGTCGCAACTGGGACTCGAACCCAGAACCTTACGTCTTACCGGGACATACACCTCTACCAATTGGGCTACTGCGATATTGTTAATTCTGAAATTTGAAATATGAAGTTGACAATTACGACAAACTCATAATAGATCGCAGTAGCCCAATTGGTAGATGTGTATGACCCGGTAAGACGTAAGGTTCTGGGTTCGAGTCCCAGTTGCGACCGTTATCTTTTATTATTTTTCTGTGTCTTGTTCATTTTCATATTTAAATTTTTTTTATTATTATTGTAATCTTCTTCTTCAATGATATATTACATTGATGGGAATAACCTTCAAAAGTTAAAAAGAGAGTTTTTCTTATAAAAATATGAATTATTTATTTATTTCCATTCTCGGACATACATTTTACAATTGCTTACATTAGTTTACATAGATAATAAGTTGCAGTAATAATCAGTGATTGTATGTAAATAGCTTGGTTGTAGTGTTTTACATCTCTGCGAACATCTACATGCGAACACCTCAACACCTCACCTGTGCTGAGGTGTTCGAATGTTCTTGAATAATGTTTTCTTCGTTTTTGAAACAGGCAATTCACCCTAAAAAGAGTGCTTTGTGTAGATTAAGTGTAATTCTGTCGTAACCATTAAAATAAAGTATAAATATGCTTTATTTACAATTTATTGTTCTTTTACATGGTAGGTATTATTAGACATGACCGTGTGTTTGGGTTTATTTATAAAGTAATAGAAGTAACACTAAATGATACGGGCATTATAAGAACAATATTGTTACATTACTGTTTCTTATAAATAATGTGTATCTACCTACTAAGCTGGAGGAAGCTTATGCATTATAATATAAAAATGTAGGGTGACCATCTAATGAATTTTGATTTTGAAATAATATATTATGCTACTAATTTAAATGGGACTAAAATTAAAAGCAAAAAAAAAACATTTGATAAAAATATATTATGATATTAATTTAGAAAAGACAAGATTGAAAGAAAATTGAAAAGTGTGTTGATAATGAAATAATTTATATATAAATATATTATGATATTAATTTAGAAAGGACAAGATTGAAAGAAAATTGAAAAATGTGTTGATAATGAAATAATTTGTATTTATGTTTGAAATAATAATTTTTGTGATGAATAATATATATTATCTAAATATCAGTAACTTTGAACAGTCACGGACTCGTGGTCGCGGGGCAATGCTCTCGAATAGGATCCGAATATTGCGGTTTAAAAAACCAGGCGTGGGAATTTTTTTTTTGTGTGTTTTTTCCCCTTAAGCTACTAATCACGTATATTGTCATTTTTAATATTATTTTGTTTTTGTAAGTATTTGTAAACATCACAGAATTAATTCAGAAGCTTACGGTTTACAAATAATATGTAGTTTTTTTGCAACACGTTCCCACCCCATAAAGCACAATTTTCATCCTGCTTGATGTTAAAAATGATGTAAAAAAAACTCCAAAAATCCTTTCTAATAATATTGTTAGTATCTTGTAGCTGAACTCGACACTTTCCATCTGTAATTCGATCAAAATCTTATTTAAAGATAATATAGCCGCAGTCCCCCGTGTTGCCGGGGTTTAAGATAAGTTTTAAAAAAATTAGATGTAGTCAGAAATTTTACTTCAATTTTGAACGTCAAATGGTCAAAATTTCATCAAGTATTATCAAAAGTCTACTTTAAGGTGTGTGATGGTGGTTGCTTTTCGAAATTTCATGTAAACAGTGTTCTTTCTATTATTTTGAAGTTCAATTTTGCAAAAAATTATCAATTTCGAAATAACATTTTTCGATTTTTATAAATAACAAAGCCCCACGGGGACATTTCTTTGTAAATATATATGTACATAGATAATAATATTATAAATAAATCGCAGAAACATCAGCTATATATTATAAAGCCGATGCCTCTGGGAGATGTTATGTATGGGAGATTTTTTTTGTGTGTGACAGTGACCTTCCTTTTGCTTCAAAGGTTAAGTGTTTTAAAAAAAAAAAACAACCTCACTATGCCACTACGTCGCTATGCCGCTAGCTGCTACGCCACTACGCTGCTATGCCGCTACGCCGCTATGCCCATTGATCTAATTCCAAATCTCAACCATTAGAAATTTAATATTAAAGAAAAAACCATTTGTGAATAATTTTTCTACACATTTTTGCGGAATAAAATTTTAACCTTCCGTGTATATGCCTAATCGTTATAATTCCACAATCTCGTCATGACCTAATTAGAATTAAATCTCCTTGCTACAATCTCCTGGACCTTGCTGCAAACCATGTACTTTTATTATTAATTGGTTGGTTGCCGGCTATACCTCTCCCAGCGGATACCTTCTGCCCTCTGCTGTGCGGAATATTGCAAAATTATTTATTTTTGAAATTTTATAAAACAAACTTATATAACGATATTGTTTTGAAATAAAAAAAAAGTTGCAAAGTCTCTCGGTAATCCTCTACAGATATTTAGTTTTATTAGTGCTCACTACTATTTTGTATTAATTGAAGTATGGTTCTGTAAGATAACAGTGACTGTTTACTGCTAAGAGTCCCTGTAACTCGGAAGCTAGTTTTTGTCTGAAGAGCTCTTGCAAAATAATGACTCGTCTGCCTGTGTTCGGCTATCTTCGACACACATCATTACCGACATCATTTGACCATAATATATAATTGACAACGGGAAACAATGTCAGAACTGATCACAGACTGATATTATGATAAATTATAAAAGTTTTGTAGGAACTATGTTTTTTTTTAAATGCTGAATCATCTTTAACGTCTTCTCGGCCATCTTGAAAATGCTTAAACCACTAAAAAATATGTGCACGCGATAAATATTCATATTCATAGTTATACTCTTCTTTCAATAAATTATTAGTTTTAGTAGCGGTTTTTCCAAGTTTCATGTGAAATTTCACAACAATTCGTTGCTCTATTGTTACACTTTTAACATTTTTCTGGATAAACTAAAAAAAGACTCTTATGCGGACGAAGACTACGGCTATACGGATTTGTATACAGTAGCGAAAGATACTGCAGTCAAAAGAAAAGGCTTCACGCTATACAGCTGACAGCTATCGCTGACGTTTGACGCGTGCATACTTCATCTGTAAATGAGTCTGTCTCGTTATTTAATAGCCACACCTCGTATTTCTCCAATATTAATACTATTTCGATTATTTTGATTCTTCAAAATTTATTTTATACTTTCAATTTCCTCCGAATAACTGAATTTGTTCAGGTTTCGAATTGAAAATTTCCCAGATGTTACAAGCAAATTGTTAAGAAAATAATATAAGCATAATATGTCTACTAAATATGTATGTATTTTTATTTAGAAATGACTTTGAAATGATTAATAAATCAAATATAAAACGAAAATCAAAGTACTTGGTGTGTTCGAGACACAGAGTTTAATATCAACATACATTCCACGATGATCCACTCAACTCAGTAGGAGCGGTAGTTCTAATAACTGTTACGTCTTTTTTACGCCGGGTCGTTAAATAAAGCAATAAGCACGTAGGGCGGATAATAAAATGAGTACTTTCTCCCTGATCCCCAATTATTCTATTCGTTCCGTGGTTTATAGAACGACCGAGAGACTGAATAATTTTTACGAGTTAAATCCAACTTTTGTGTCATCATCAGGGGGCTAAGCGGGCTAGAATAAAATCAGAATTCAAGTTGCCTCTTCAAAGATTAAGACTATCGCCTACTGTGAATTTGAGAGGCGTAGACTTTGCAAATAATACTCGGCGTTTTATTCAAAGCAGATATCTTAATCTTCAGCTTTGTTATTAAATGTTTGTTTACGTAGAGATACCATCGCGGCGCTTCCCGACAGGGTACACGGGATGGAAACACAAACAGTCAAGTTCCTGCGCTGTTGTAGTTGTCGAACTTTTTGACCTACCCTACAAGTTTCAGTTATTTTATTTGGCTTGAAGCGCGTTCTGCGGCTCTCGGAGCTCAACGGATTTCCATAGTTGAGAAAATGTGTTATTTTTATTAGGTCTGATTATTTTACTGTGGCTTTACTCGAGAGCTAAACTAACTTAGATATATTCAAGCACATTTAAAATAATGGTATTTTGAAAGATGAAAAACCCTTCGATGTCGGCAAGTAAAAACGTATTATAATGTACTAAAAACTTTTGTAAAAAATTACCTCTAACGTGCTTTAATAAAGTGATTTCGGTAGATTTTTATCTGTCTTGGCATGAGTGATATATAGTTTTAGGACAGAACCCCGTAAGCACAATCTCCAATATTTATAGTATCTGTTTGCACTTTCCTTTCGATATTTGGTGACAACGCTGATTTCATTGTGTAAAATTGATTGAGATGAAATGGCGTTTTCAAAAATGCACCATCCAGCCAAATTTGATAATATGTGCATTCTTTCACACTTGAGCGAGGGAAGAATTTTGGAAATTTTGGTATGTTAGAGTCAGTTTGGTAAAAAAAATTGCAAATTATAAAAAACCATTATAAATAGAGAATGTTGCTTATGCTACCCGGTTTAAGCCTACGACGTGTGAGTAGAAACCAAGCCTTGAAACACTCGGCTACTAACCCTTCCGTACTTACTTTCAGAAGTTTAGAGAATATATTATGCTAAAACGATTAACGCCGTTAGATTTTTATAATATTTTTTATTGAATACTTAAAAAAAAAAACGAAGTAATACTTCTTGATTTGGGGAATAAGCTGGCGAATGCGTGATGAGAGCGTTACGAAAAGTGTGATCGGGCGAGGCAAACGATAATAAATTTAAATAAATATTTGTAGAAAAATAATATACATTTATATCCATGATATATTTATCATACATTTATTTTTATTTTATTTATTTACTTATTAACTTAAGAATGGTAAATGTTCATTCATACTGGTCTTCCATTAAAAGCATTTGCTTGTGGATGTTATACACATATATATTTATATACATACACATAGATGGAGCTAAATAAGTTTTACTTCAGTCGTATGGTCTAAAGCACACTCGTTTTTTTTTGGGACCTAACTACGACTAAAATAATATAATACTATTTTGGTTCGATGTAATACTATGTCAATTATCCAAAAGTAGTGTTCATTTCGGGTATTAATATCTTGTTTTAGTCGTAGTAAAATAGAAAAAATAATTGAATTGACCAATTTATGAGAATCTTTCTCGTGCAATAGCGTGAATAATGACTCCCTGAATGTAACGTTTAACGACGTTTAACGGTAAATTATCAATTATTTAACAATCACTCGTTTAGAAAACAAGTTGTACAAATCTAAAATACAAAACTTGTAAAATTCACAAAATCCAGCATTCAAAACAATTACATTTGGGTGTACACATGTATTTAGTAATCTTAAGGGTGTTCCTTTATTCACCCCGGGCCCTTCTCCTTTGCGGTTTACCCCCCTTCGCCTCCCACCGCCCATTCCCTCCTGCGCCCAACGGAAATTCCCCTGTATAATATTTCTGGGAGATAAAGGCGGCCGGAGTGGGGCGCATTAAAAATAAAATAACCTACTTGTTTGAATGGGGCGCTCCGGGCGGCGATTGTGACGATTTACTTGCGTAAACAAGTCTCCGGAATTTCGTCGCACGATTTTCAATATCTTTCCGTGACGAGACGTGCGCCGTTTTGCGAGAACAACTCCGGATAGGGGTCGGCCTGTCGCACAATCAGGGTCGGCGGGAATGCACTGCAGAAGTATTATAAATAGAATAAGTAGTAAATTTAACATTTTGTTGACTTAAAATTTTTTGAAGTAAAAGTTCTTTACGCACGCTTGACTGCTTGACGCTTGTAGGCTGGTGAATGCGTGACGAGAGCGTTACAAAAAGTGTGATCGGGTGAGGCGAACGGTAATTGAGAGGGAGATAAGTTAGTGAAGATAGAAAGAGAGAGAGAGTTATGTTTCGTATATTGCTATAGGGGCAAGAGAGAGAGGTGCGAGCACACATTTTCTTTCTCTCTTTATCTCATAGCCAGTTACGTTTCGTATATCTAAGACAAAGTGTAGGTCTTTTTTCTGTATCACACTATAGGAGCAAGAGAGAGCAGTGCTCACGCACAAGTTTTACTTCAGTCATGTGGTCTAAAGAACACTAGTTTTTTTTTTTTTAAACTTCATTTATTCTCATTATATCATTATACATATCAAAAGTAATTTTAAATAATTTATAAATACAGTAAGATGTAAAACATAAGGTACAAGTAATGTAAATGTGAGCAATAGATAAGTATATGATTAAATATATGTAATAGACACAAGTAGGTAAAATGAAAAAAAAGAACCCACTAAGTCACTGCCTGTGTGTGGGTAATATAAAGAAAATGCTATATCATCAATAAGTACAAGTAGAAAAAGTATTTTTTTAAGTAAAGGTTAGAAATATAGGTATTTGTGAAAATATTGTTGTAAAAGAGTAATACATAGAAATAAATTTGAGTAAAATAGTAGTAAAACAGAGCAACATAAAATTTTGTTGATTATTGAAGTAAAACTTCTTTACGCACGCTTGGCTTGGGGGTAAGCTAGCGAATGCGTTACAAAAAGTGTAATGCGTTAAAACACGGCTAAAGTCGTTTCAAGCAACGTTTCAAAATGTTGGTCTTACACTAGGACCATACTGAGAGTATCTTCCACTCCGGAACGTGCCGCAAATATAATAATATAATTTTTAATGAATAAATTGTAAAATAACACAAATTAAACAAATAAAATACGAGTGTGCTTTAGACTACACGACTGAAGTAAATACTTATTTAGTAATCTAATCTAATTTTCTTTCTGACATCGAATAAAACCATTCCAATCATCAGTGTTTAAGAATCTATATTGAAGATTCGTTTGGATTGTTACCAATCATCGTGACAAATAAGTCGTTTCAACGCACTGAGTTCACACACTCTAAACGAAAAATTGATTAATTTTATTATGGGAATTACGCTTAGAATGGGATTGTTGATTTAATTCTTACAAAGTTTAAAAAAAATGCCAGCACCCATTCCAAACGTCATCACTGTGGATTTTAGCATTGTTGTTACGATTAGATTGTAAGGAATAAATCTCAAAATTATTATATTTTTTTTTTTACATAAGCTCCACACAAGAGGCCCTGAGTAAAATATTTTCCCTCAGGGTCTATGTCATCTTTGGGGATGCTGTGTGGAGGGTGTTTTTAAGGAAATGGAGTTCTGGGAAGGAAAAGGGTATAAGGGTTGGGTAGGAATCTGGAGTTCAGTGAGTCCAGATCATCCGCCGCCAAGACCTAGACAAACCTCACCCCATAAACCCGGGCACCCCTGCTAAGTCACCAAACGTAGCGAACCATTTGGGGTGACCTATGGCAGAGCTGTTGGTTATACAATAAATGGTTCCCGGGGCGGCGGTACTGCTACCCGCCTCCCAAAATATAGATTAAAATTTATTATCGTTCGCCTCCGTAACGTTTGTAACGCCCAATATTACGCCTCTCGTATCGCTGTAATTTTCGTAACGCATTCGCCAGTTTACCCCATGACCACCGACGGCATTGATCATAATAACTCAGTCTCCTTTTAAATGTCAAAATGATTATCCAAAAAAATAATTTTATTTTGGATGCGCAATAATCCACATTATGCTTTTGACTTTTTCGTCCGGGGCTGAAAAAAATCCGGGAGATAAAATATTATTTGACGGAAAACAAGCGCCGGCGCTCGCCTCAAATGTTTCGCTGAGTCGAGCGATTGTTATCGGAATAGAGGCATATATCACGCGGGCATCGCAAACCATTCATTTCATTTTACCTAAGGAAGGCTTTACGAGATGAAAAATTTGCCGACGTCACGGTTTAATCGATGGGAACAAAAATAAGTCGGCCATTGCGCGAAAAGCCAGCCGATCCACTGCTGGGTGTGGGAGGATGACGCTCATAAGACTAATACTTAAGAGGATACCCGGCGGTGATTTTTCCATACAAACGTATTCCCTATTTATCTCTCTGGATTTTAACCCTAGAGAAAATATTGTTTTTGCATAAAATAGATATCAACTACTAGCGTGTCGGTACTTTTTGTTTTTTTTGATAAGTTACTTTTTATAGAAGTTATGACCTTCCAAAAATCAATAAAATTGACTGGTTTAAACGCCGTCAAAAGATGTTCGGTATACAAACCAGACAATGTTTTTTTTAAAAAAGCAAAACGTACACACATAGAATAGTTTTTTCTTATGTAGTTGGTAAAAAAAAATTGAAAATCAGTCCACTTTTGGAGGAGAAAAGTGGGGAATACAAAACCTCCATTTTAGTTAGGTGTCAGTGCATTGTCCCTTTCGCTCAATATCCGGTGGAGTAAGAGCAACAGTGACAGCAATATTTTAGTAAAATCTATTTCTGCACCACCGGGTATCATCTTAATATATAAAAATGAATGTTTTTTTGTTTGTCCCTTATGCGTTCCTAAACCACTCATCTGATTGCGATGATTTATATATGATGGTTTCTATATAATGGTGAGCTCTAGCGTTATGAAATTTATATTAAAAAATTGCAGTAGGTGCGATGAGAGGCGGGGGAAGGGAATGCGGGGATGGTGCAAGGGAAAAAGCTTTAGGGGGACGCGTGAGGCGGGGAGGAAGTTTGTGAGACGGGGGATAGCGGGAGAGAAGTGGGGCAAAGGTGGGGATAGTGGAGGGGGAACGTGGGAGAGGAAGGGGACGCGGGAGGAAAACCGAAGGCGGAAGGGGAATGGGATAGGACACGCAATGAGAAACAATTTATTTTTTTAAGTGGCATTGCAACGCATACCGGGAAATTGTTATTATAATATTATAAATCATTATCCTAACTCATGAGTAGGTTTATTATAATTTTTACAGTTCATTCTTTAATTATTCTTCTGTACGGCAAGAAACCTGAACATTAACGTAAACCTTAAAACCGAATCAATTATTAAATGTTTTTGTGTTTAATTTGTGGAACTCCATTTAATTTTGTAAAAAAGTAATTTAAATTAAATTTAATGACGTTGTTATTAAGTTAAACTTACTAGTACTTTAGTTTAAGTCAATTTTAAAGGTGCCTAAAATGAGTTATTTCCGGTGAAACCGATTTACTTAGAGAATAATTGTGACAAAAGATTATCTGTGTATGATGTTATAATAATACAAGCACTTCAAACTCAATAATAACAAATTTAAATAATTTTTTTTTTTTTTTAAATAATACAGAAGATGCAAGTCTTTGAAACTGAGCTCTTTGCCCTCAATGTGAAGCCATCCATGGCAGAGGAGTACGAATTTTCGAGGGTTTAAATTCCAGTGTGCGCAAGTAAATTTTCTTTAATTAATTTGTGTTACTTCACAGTTTCAGAGTGGTAAATACCTTCAGCGTCACCCTGGTGAAAACCATCATTCAGAATAGAAACGTTGCTTGAAATGGCTTTGCCTGTCGAGATTTAAATAGACCAAATCATATTGACAACATATCCCAATTGTGGATGCCATAGTATCACTGGCTCTAGTCGGTTTGGGAGCAATCAGGGCACTTCTGTCGTACTCACCTAAAAATATTGTGGTTTATCCACATTTATACACACTATTAAGTTAAAGAAGGTGGAAAACACATTTATATTCATTTCGTGGCCGTTATATTCCAGTTCAAGTCAGCGTAAATCAGATTTAGATCATGTGCGAACAAATTCATAGGTTTTTTAAGTATTAAAGCAAATTCCTCGTACAGCGCACCGCCATTCTGAGGTTCCTTGTAATTCCTGCATTTCCTGATATAATCTCAGGAGCGCTGCACTCTTCGATTTGCGGAACTAACTTTTCGAAAATAGATTCACCTACTGACACTGTATCGCGGCAAACTTTCACAAATGTTGTACCAAATACCCATGCTGCAAATACATGGTTTTTGAAACGGTGCCCGGGCGACTCAACAATGTATATTTTCATCACTCCTTTGAAATTTCATAAAAGGCGAAGAGTAGGAGGAGGAAATAGAACAGACAGTGAAAGGGAAAATGTGTAAGCTAGAACTATAAGATAATATTTTTTTTTATTAATAATGGACTCATTATTAACATTTTATTTATTTCTAAGGCTACTATTTAAATAAAAAATAAGTTATCCAAGCCTTTTTTTTCTTTATTATTAATATGAAAAAAATTGATTTCTTTATTGTTTCAAAACTATAATTATATAAAAATTATAATTATTAATTATGGTTATTAAGGCTAATATGGTAAGCAAAATCGGAAAAATTATTATTATTAAGACACCCTACATGCGAAAAATGTTATTCTAAAATACGATCATTTTATTCGTAAAAACGGGACTGAAGTTCTTAAGAATAAATTAACAGTGTTTCAATGATTATTGGCGGGAAAATGTAAGAATAATTTGTTGGTAAACGTACGAAATTACGTATACCAACAAATTATACTTACATGTTCCTGTCAACAAACATTGAAGCCCTGTTAATTTGTTCGGAAGAACTTCAGTCCCGTTTTTAACCGTTTTACATAAAATTGACATAAAATGGGAAACAGTAATTAGATTTTAGTGAAATATGTACCGGAAAATATTTCGTTTAATATAAATTTAGTTTATATGTACAAAAAAATTTTCGATACTATTTTGAAAAAGAAATAATGTTTCAATTATTAATAACGGACAACCACAAAGTTATAAATTGTTTTGAAGAGTTTTACTTTCCGTGTACATTTGTTCCTTAAATTTTATTATTTCACAGGTAAACTTAAAATTTATACAAATAAAGAATTGACGAGTTTTAAGTTTGCTAGTGATTGACACGGATGTGTCGAAACCGGTAGAAGAATTTTTTTAATTTGAGTAACTTTATGTAACAAAATTTTAAAAAATTGTTACATTGTTAATGCCCAATAAATACAAAAAAATCACAAAGGCAATAGCTTCATTTAAAAGTATAAAATAGGTCCTAAAAACTGAATCTCCTGTTCCTTCATGCCCAGGATATGCTCAGCTGTAACCCTTAATCGAGTTGTGTTTTAAAACAACCCCAACGGGAACCATAAATGCATTATTTTAAGTGCCCTGACAACCAACTGTTTGTGCTGCCCAATTATCAGGTTGTTCCATAGCCAAACTCAATCCGCTTGTCTGCTTTGATTTTTCCCCTTGGCGTCCGTTCCATTTCGCTACACTTCCAACATTTTCCCATCCTGATTGCACGCTAACTTTAAAACGAAATAAACAGCAAAAAATTACAACGTAAACTCGTCCATGTTTTGATTGTTCTTTCCGACAACTTCCACATCGCAACGTGTGGCCAGTGTGATTCTCAAGCATATATTCCCATAGAAAATTTATAATTGCTAACTAGTCCTGATCGATGAGGATTGATAGGATAACTTTCGGTAATTTCTTATCTTTCCCTAGGTCAACTGCAGATAGCCAACATACAAACAACAGTTGATGTCAATATATTAAGGACACTTAGTCATTGTGAACTGTCACTAATTCGTTGGCGATCTGCAGTCATGCTGGGGAACGATGAGAACTTACCGAGAGTTATCCTATCAATCCTTATCGATCGAGTGTGCTAAAGGGGCCAGAGGCCCTAGCACGCTTGCTCTATAACGATCGGTAGGATAACTATCAGTAACTTCTCATCGTTCCCTAGGACAACTGCAGATCGCTAAAGTACAAACGACAGTTAATATCGAATATATTAAGGACACTTAGTCATTGTGAACTGTCTCCCATTCGTTTGCGATCTGCAGTTGTCCTAGGGAACGATGAGAAGTTATCGACAGTCGGTCGGTAACTTCATATCGATTGACCGTGCTAGCACACCTGGGGTGCTAGCATTGTCGATCGAAAAGGATCGGTAGGATAATTGTCGGTAACTTCTCATCGTTCCCTGGGACAACTGCAGATCGCAAACGTACAAAAAAACAGTTGATAATGAATATATTAAGAATACATTGTGAACTGTCACTTATTGTGTTATATATGCCCCCAGTCATTGTGAACTGTCACTTATTCGTTTGCGACCTGCAGTTGTCCTAGGGAACGATGAGAAGTTACCCACAGTTATCCTACCGATCCTTATCGATCGACCATGCTAGCACCCCAGGTACAGCATAGTCGATTCAGTTTGTATCTACCTTAAGTGTATTTAATACCTCAATGGCAATGTTTTATTTAAGAAATTTGTAAGGAAATATGGGTATGGTTGCGAAACATATATTGGATATCTTACACTTCGGGCATACGTCACCAAAGCGGTTTGCTACGTTTGGTGATTTAGCACGCGTGCCAGGGTTCATAGGGTGAGGTTTGTCTAGGTCTTGCGATGCATTTCCGAGAGACTGGTTGAGGGAGACCCTTTGACCAATGCGGCCGGACTCCGAAGAAAGGAATAGATTATAGATGCATCCCTCCTGGATACACTGACCCCAGATTTCTATTCACCCCTCATATATATTTTTTCCCTAAAAGGGAAGACTTCTTCATTTAAATGAAAACAAATAACTTAGTAACGAATGATGTTATGGTTCGGATGAATAAAGAAAAATAAGTTATATTAAAACAATAAAAATCCGAATACTTCAATATCTAGGACAAGTGATGAGACATCCGGAGAAGTAAGAGATCTTGCATCTCATAATGCAGGGAAAGATTGCCGGAAGACGGGGCCCTGGAAGAAAGAGGACATCGTGGCTGAAAAACTTGAGACAGTAGTTTGGTCAGTCTACTGTAGAGCTGTTTCGGGCCACAG
Source organism: Limnephilus auricula (assembly GCA_951813805.1). Classification (NCBI taxonomy): domain Eukaryota; kingdom Metazoa; phylum Arthropoda; class Insecta; order Trichoptera; family Limnephilidae; genus Limnephilus; species Limnephilus auricula. The sequence goes on from OX638391.1 coordinate 3,796,732, forward strand.
TAAACAAAGTCCGCGTAGCCAAAATGATAGCCAACGTCCGTTGAACGAACAGGGCACGAGAAGAAGAAGAAGAAATAACTTTGTGTACACCATGTACATAATCATAATTATTGACATGTTTCGAAACCAAAGGTTTCTTCGTTAGGATAATAATAACATGAATAAAAATAACAAAAGAGTATAGACAAATAAGAACTATAGACAAAAATATTATAGAGAGTGGTGATTAATTACTTAAAAATATCATAAAAAACATTTATTTGAAATTAAAAATTAAAAACTATTTTAGATCATGTAAACATTACATTATATTAAAAGAATACTTCATTTCCCTAAACGGACCCTCCGGACAACAACCCTGAAGATGACGTAGGCCCAGAGGGAAATTATTTTCTTCAGAATATGGTTAGAAATACTTCATTTATTTGGATTTTATTGCTAAGTGGAAATACTTTGAACTTCTCAAAAATATGAGATGTTGAGAAATACAATGCAATATTAATAATTAGTAATTCACTATATTTAGTTCTTGCCTCTAATTTGTACCTTCTTTGATCACTACGGAAGCCAATTCATTAAAATCGTTTTGTAAAATATCTCATGATGAAGCTATACGCCAAATTTCTATTTAGATTTTTCTTTACTACGAATCGGTTTACATTACGAATATGAAAAAATATTCTACGGATACATTGAAGCTTTTCCTACCTTTTCTATTATTGGAATTAAAATAAAAATATTAATTACTTTACAAAAAATATAAGCGTAAAGTACAAAACAATTTGTTTGTTCATTACATAAATACGAAATTAAATAAAACACAACTTTGAAAAAAATACCTCTTTACGACTAAGATTATTTTTGACAAACTTTTTTGATTCTCATAAAATTATTCATTAAAAAAATAAAAACAACTTTGGCGCTACTTTCCTCGTGCAGATAATACCAAAAACACACGGAGTGTTAAGGGGTAAGAAGTGATTTATTTCTGGGTTTATATTCCTCTTAAATCGATGTTTGTTTATCAAATTAGTGGAGGTATTTGAAGCAACTGAACCGCAATTTGCCAATTACACTGACTGCGCTGGTTTGAGGAACCTGCAGGAGTCTCGGCTGCATCTTTCGGTTCATTAATTAATTAGTTTTCTTACCAATTCTCCCTTGTGATCTTTAAGGAGTTGGTGTTTCCCTTCAGCTTCACCTACCCTCCTCGTTCTCATCCAACCGCCTTGGAACTCGCAACATTTTCTGACAAAAGTTTCAGCAAATCGTCGCCTTTGTTCTTTTTTGTTCAAATAACCATTTTAGTGCTTGCTCTCAGTTTTTGTAATTTTATTGGATTCCGCCAGGAAGTCTGTCATCCTTTAATTATCGTTACTTACAAAAATGTATGTCATAGTTGTAAATGATTATTAAAATTAAAAAAATTGGACTGGAGATCCTTATTATGATATTAAGAAACAATGATGTATATACAATTTGAATAATTTAATAACTTATATTAAGACGATAGACCTCGCTTTTCGGCCCATACAAAAAGGACGCCCGGGAAAAAACACTTTTCTACGTCGAAAATTGCACAAAATGAATATATTTTTTTTATACTGCCTTCTAGAGGGTGAAAACTATGTCGGTATGTTTTTGAATTTTCGATGCGTTTCGTATTAACGTAAACATTCACTTGCAAACATGTACGATTTATCAAAAAATATTATTTAAGGAAAAAGTGCTGCTAACTCAACTCTCATAAAGAATTATAAAAGCTACTGACGTAGCTTCTTCTTTCTAATAAATATATATTTTTTAAAATATCAATTTCGTGAAAGTTTCGGTGTAGAAAAGTGTATTCTCCATAAACCCCTTTTCGGACGATTTCTGTAGGTAAATTTGAGCGTTGTCTTGGTAAAAGTGTGCGTGAGCTCATTGTGAGCGAGACAGAATGACAGACGCGGGTGTTCCGCGTGTGGTTCAAAGTCTAGCCTCTTAATTTATATTATTAATTTCAAATCTGTAAACTTCACCCGCCATAACACAGGATCATCCATAGAATGGCGGATAACACAAAAATCTATACAAAGTTCTTATAATAAATAAATAAATAAAAATAAACATACGGCCAGCGTTTGAGGTTTGCCTAGTACAAATTATTTTCAAAAACATCCATATTGGTTAAGTATTTGTTACCAAGACTATGTAAACGTTGTATTTAGGAATGCAGCTGGAATGAGATGTATGTATATAAAATGTAATTGTTGAAGTGAAACTTCTGTATGGGTGATATGACGAGTAATTCAGTACTTTTTCGGACGGAAATAACCTTTACAAACGGGAATGACGTGTAGAAATTCATGTCTAGAGAGTACAGATGAATGATACACAGCTACACCACCGGCCATGAGTTTGATCGCTTGCATTGAGAAATGCAATAAAAATTATGAATAATTCGCTCTTCATTTTTCATTCATGTTTCGGAAGATAATAATAATATTATAGCGAAGGCGAGAACCCTTTAAAAAACAGATGGCAGTAATTGTACCGTTTTACCGCCACAATAGTCAAATAAGTTTGACGCACTCATATTTTTTATCTAGTTGTTCGTGTAGGTACATATAGATTTATTAAATGCTGAAATTTACAACAATCGAATTTAATTTACATGTTATAAACTTTTTTTGCAAAACCTTTTTTTTTGAAATGTACGTTACCGACATGGACTCTAACAATGAAAACGAACGAATTGCACTCCAGGACTGATGTTATTTGTGTGTTCCAACCCAGAGTCAGCGAGGAATGTGCATTCGAATACCAACCATTGAATGTATACATCTCAAATGCGATAGGAGATCCACAGAGACAGTTGACCGAAACGAAATGTTTACCCTGCAGATGAGTGGGAGTCCTTGTCGACATTGGGCCGAGCGATCCAAAGGCCGAGGGGTCGTTTGCAGAGCAACAGTTTAACTGCCTTTCTGAAAGGGCTTTGCTTAAATCGGGGGAGATCTGAGTTTGCGGTTACGTTGGCGATAGATAATATGATTCGGCGTACAATACATTACAAAAGGCAGCCAAGACCACCTTAAATATTTATTTAATTCTAACGTAGATCCGTGAAAAATCACTGGATAATATAATTGTTGTACGAGTTTCGAAGCTGAATAATATATTCTTTAAAAAATTGCCTTATTCTTTTAAAAGGACAAATTTAATTATTAATTTATTACATTAATGATATTGTCGTTAGAATGTGAAAAGATATTAACATTGGAGAGGACCCCACCACGTTCCCAACGGCATTATAAGGAAACATATGGTTTCCTCCTTCACCTCACACGTCAAGACTCAATTTTTTTTTTGAACGGAGCTACATTAATTTTGAACGACCCTCCAATGTCCATACATACGAGGTTAGTATGCAGTATGCAAAAATAATAACACTCCAATTTAAAATGTTCACATCATGCGTAATCAAGTTTTATTGTATTCGTATTGTATATTGAGGTAGAATCTGCAGACAAGCAGCCATCTGGCAACTTCGCGGAACTACCTATTGATTGTCTAAAATATTTATTTTGTTAAGTGTTTTGTTAGAAATAAATAATAAATAAAAAAATTAAGAGGCTAGACTTTGAACGATACGCGGAACACCCGCGTCTGTCATTCTGTCCCGCTCACAATAAGCTCACGCACACTTACAATACATGCGAATGCGAAATGTGCGAATGAGACAACGCTCAAATTTACCTACAGAAATCGCTCGAAAAGGGGTTTATGGAGAATACACTTTTCTACACCGAAATTTTCACGAAATTGAAATTTTAAAAAATATATATTTTTTAGAAAGAAGAAGCTACGTCGATAGCTTTTTATAATTTTATAATTCTTTATGAGAGTTGAGTTAGCAGCACTTTTTCCTTAAATAATATTTTTTGATAAATCGTACATGTTTGACAGTGAATGTTTACGTTAATACGAAACGCATCGAAAATTCGAAAACATACCGACATATTTTTTACCCTCAAGAAGGCAGTATAAAAAAAATATGTACATTTTGTGCAATTTTCGATGTAGAAAAGTGTTTTTTCCCGGGCGTCCTTTTTGTATGGGCCGAAAAGCGAAGTCTATCGTCTTAACGAGTGTGCTTTAGACCACACGACTGAAGTAAAAGTTGTGCGCGCGCACTGCTCTCTCTTGCTCCTACAGTGTGATACAGATAATAGGCCTGCACTCTGTCTTATATATACGAAACGTAATTGGTTATGAGAGAAAGAAGGAATGAAAATATGTGCTCGCATCTCTCTCTCTTACCCCTACGGTAATATACGAACCGTAACTCCCTCTCTTTCTATCTTCACTAACTTATATCTTCCTCTCAACTTCTGTTCGCCTCGCCCGATTACACTTTTCGTAACGCTCTAGTCACGCATTCGCCAGCTTACTCCCCAAGTCAAGCGTGTGTAAAGAAGTCTTACTTAAAAAAAATACGAGTGTGATTTAGACCACACGACTGAAGTAAATACTTCATTCGTAATCTAATCTAATTTTCTTTCTGGCATCGAATAAAACCATTCCAATCGTAAGTGTATAAGAATCTATATTGAAGATTCGTTTGTTACCAATCATCGTGACAAATCAGTCGTTTCAATGCACTGAGTTCGCACACTCTAAACGAAAATTTGATTATGGGAATTACGCTTAGAATGGGATTGTTGATTTAATTCTTACAAAGTTTAAAATAAAACTTTTTGATGCGGATTCTGGTTAGAGGGCGACGTTTTATTCACAATTGCAGCAAGAAATTCAAAAAATTCCAATGGAAAAATTGCTAGTTATTAGAGATTTTAACGTTTAGAATGTGAGAAACAACAACACAACTATTGTCAGCATAAATCGGAGCACCCATTCCAAACGTCATTACTATGGATTTGAGCACTGTTGTTGGATTGTGAGGAATGAACCTCAAAATTAATTTAAATTTATTATCGTTCGCCTCCGTAACGTTCGTAACGCCCGTAACGTTCGAATATAACGCCTTTCGTAGCGCTCTTGCTAGTTTACCCCCAAGTCGAGCGTGCGTAAAGAAGTATTTACTTAAAAAATACAAGACACGTTACATGTAGCCGTTTGAAAAAATACATTACCGTGAATACCGCACAAGGGTTCCTGACCGCCTGGAGCCAGTGAGACTATGGCATCCCCAATTGGAATATATTGTGAGGCTGAAGGTAAGTGGGAGGGGAGGGAGACGAGAAAGAGGTAAGTGGGGAAGTAACTGGCTATTCAGATGTAGATATTCATCAAACACGGTTAAAGCCATTTAAAGTAAAGTTTCAATTCTAAATGGTGAGCTTACACCACGGTGGTACTGAGAGTACCTTCCACTATGTAACGTGCCGCATATATATATATATATATCTATTATAATTTTAAACGATTAAATTGTCAATAATATGAATAAATAAAATTTATTTGTGCATGTCGGGATTTGAACCGGCGACCTTTCGATGGCTGATCGAGAGTCTTGCCGCTCGACCACGGAGGTCGTCTACGGAGACTAATCGAACAAAAAATATAGTACCGCTTGTGAAAAGGATATTCATTTAAAGTAAAGTAAGGTATGTCCATTGGACCTAGTCTAGTCAAACTCCGCGCGTTGTTTATTATGCATCTAACCATACTATAACTTTTGAAGGTTAAATCCATCACTGTAATAGAAAAAAGTAAAATAAATAGATCTAAACGAAACATGAAAATTCTAATAAAAAGGTAATCGGTGACCAGTTAGTTGAGGCGTTGTCCCGGTAAGTCAAAGATCATCAATTTTGGGGGGCGGGTATGGGTACCGCCGCCCGGGGAACTATTTATTAGATAACCAACACCCCCGGCAAAGGTAATTGATTTCGTTTGGTGGCACAGCAGGGGTGTCCGGGTTCATGGGGTGAGATTTATCCGGCTCTTTAACAGCTGCGTGTCAAGCCGGATAGGAAGAGACCGGTCGAGGGAGACCTTATGACCTCTAAAGCAGGACTCTCTCGGAACATCGCCTTGCACCGCAGTGGGGGGTATGGATTAGTACGGCTGTCACTCCTTGACACACTGAATTCCAGATTTGTATCCACCCCTCATATCATTTTCCTTCCCAGAACTTCATCTCTTTCCTTTCCAAAAACTCTCATAGACATAGATAAGAAGACATATATAGACATAGATAAGAAGACATAGGTCCTGAGAAGAATTATTTTCCTCGGAACCTCCTGTGCGGAGCTAATGTAAAAAAATCCAGGGTTCGATTAACAGTTGCGACCGTTTATTCTCACCGTCTTTTCCAGATTTATTTAATGTTACCTTCTACTTCAATTTATTTTGGTTTATTAATTCATCGAGTTATTTTGGTCGCACTTTATAGCTTGTTTGATACGACAAAGAAGTTCCTATAACGCCCTTCGTTCACGCAGCTACTTACAAGCGACTCAATCGCCGCTACCCGCTACCTGTCATACTATTGTGCTAGTGCAGCGCCTAGCGGCGTTTATAAAAACTAAAAATAGTATGGAAGGGATATACAGATGAGCGGCGATCGCGTCACTTGAAAGTAGCTCCATGAAAGAACGGCGTAAGTAGTTCCACTTTTGAAATATGTTTTTTTTTAATTTTTTAAATTTTTTTTAAAAAAATATTATAAACTAAGCGCCTCCGCCCACTGAGGCAACTGAAAACCAACCAAAACCGTCTGTTTTCTCTTGATTTGTCTTGATTGGTCAAAAAGGTTGTTTAACCATAGACGAAGAACAATCAGCTGACAGCTGGCAACTAGCAACGGCCGCCCACGGCGATGAGCAGTGACAGTCGCGAGTCAACGCTTGCGTTACATTGTCATACAAAGGCAGTTGGCAGTTGAGAGTTTTCAGTTGCCTCAGTGGGCGGAGGCGCTAACTGACCCGGCACGCGTTGCTTCGCAACTTAAATAATGAATCTGTTTCTCCCTGTGTGTCCTTTTCCATTCGTCCCCGTTCTCCTTCCACCTCCTCTTACTTAAATTTACGCTTTACGCAGGAATATTTCACATCACATATTTACTAATTTACCAACAATCGAAATTGGTATGTTCAATGTTTTATGTCCACTTTGCTTTTACAAATCAATTCTATTCTGATATTTATCTAATTGTGCTGAATCGGGATAATACAAAATAGTTTTTAAAAAAAGTTAAAAGAAAGCATCGTCACCGACAACGAGTCTATCTGCCTAGTTTCAGCTCGATCGGATGATGGAAGTCGGTTAATTTTCACTTTCAAGATTTGCGTTCATTCATGCATGAAAACTGTACGGAAATTCAAATAGATGTATTTAAAAATGATACCTAACCTTGTTATACGATTTTTGGGTAATACATACATTTGAACACAGATTTAACGCCAGGTTATTAATGGGTATAAAATAAAACACAAACTTATTGAAAATAGTTTGACGTTTGTTCATCGAGATTAAACCTTACCATAGGTAAACACATATGTATAACTTCGTTAGGCGCAAGATGACGGTATAGTAATATACGGATAGAAATAATGTTTTCAAATAACATTCATGTTTATGGATGAATGGTACACAGCTACGCCACCAGTTGTTGAGTTTGGTCGCTTGTATTGAGAAATGCAATAAAAATTATTAACATAAATTCGTTCTTCATTTTTTATCCAAGTTTCGATAATATTAAAAATATTCCAGCGAAGGCGAGAACCCTTTAAAAATAAAAACAAACGTGAGATGGCAGTTTTTGCACCATTTTAATAATACCTGCCACAACAGTCAAATAAATTTTACTTCAACCGCGCGTGAAGGTTAGACACACTTATATTTTTTTGCGTCAGAAAATATAAAATTGCGCAAACAATCGATTCCGCCGTTAATCCACATTCAATCCAATTCTAATCTGGCAATTTATCTGTCGCGGAAAGCGCTGAATCTTCTCAAAATATTAACAGGTAAAATAAAATCAGAGATCAGCCGGTGATAAAAGTACGGGTCTCCCCTGCGGCAGGGGGTGGAAAGGTGGCGGCGGAGGGAGGGAGAAGACCCCCCCGGCGCAACACACTAGAGATTGTTAGGCCGAGGCATGCCCAGAATAAACAAACAATCCGCATTTGGTAGTAAACGCGTCCCGCCATGACTGGAATGCCTAAGTACGGCATAATAGACTAAAACATACAATGAATAAAACCCGGCTGATGCGGCTTGAAGTGCATGCCTTGTGAAGCGGGTGGGTGGCGAAGGGGGGTTTTAACTGGGCAGATTCTCCGCTCCCCAATTGGGCAAATAAAACAAGGCGAAATGACGGATTATCATTGTTCTTCTTGATAATCTCAGCGTCGTAAAGATAGAAATAAAGCATAAACACCAACAACGTGTGGAAATAGGCAGACATGTTTTGCTTGACAATATTATTTTTCCCACTACGAGTAGTAATTTTTATGTTGATGTAAAAAAACATTCAAATATTCAATAATTGGAGATAATATTAGTGACTTTTAAACAAAAAATTAAATGAACAAATATATTTTTTACTACCTTTTTTATTTAAACTAAAAAAAAACAATACTCCTCCAATATTCATAAATACTTAACCAAGGCAATAAACCAACATCTATAGGTTATTGACAGTTTGATCTTTTGGACAGAGAAATACTAAATTACGAATCTACGTGTGCTTGCACAGCTGGAATAAGTAACAGTAACGCCATTCTTCCATGGAGCTAGTTTCAAGAGACGCGATCGCCGCTTGTCTGTTCCTTCCATACTATTATTAGTGTTTGTAAACGCCGCTTGGGGCAGCACTAGCAAAATAGTATGACAGGTAGCGGCGATTTAGTCGCTTCTATGTAGCTGCGTGAACGAAGGGCGTAACGCCGTTCTTCCATGGAGATACTTTCAAGCGACGCGATCGCCGATTGTCTGTACCTTTCATACTATTACTCGTATATATCACACTAACAAAATAGTATGACAGATAGGGGGTAGCGGCGATTTAGTCGCTTGTAAGTAGCTGCTTGAACGAAGGGCGTTAGGCCCTTTACCAAATCAAACAAAAATACGGAAATTAATTATTTAAAACAAAAGATAATAAGAATATTTTGTCAAACGGCAAAATTTATTTAAAATTACGAAATTAACTTGAAACAAAATCGAAAGAAGTGAAATTAGATAGAAGCTAAATTTGAATCTTTTGCCAATCTTTAATATATAAAAATCTCGCGACACGATGTTTGTCCAAAATAAACTATGTACATTACCGATTTTGGAGAAATTTAGCTTATGTGTGTAATTAACTTAAAAGGAAGGATAGTTTTTATCGCGATTATCGACTTCAATATTTATTATTGTGAATTAAATATTTGTTATGGGACAATGACTTGAAATTATGTATAAGTTCCAGAAGTTTCTGATAAATAGCGGTGTGAGTCAATTTATTGACAAAATATTTGGTTATCTAGGTTAGGCAACCATCCAGTAGATGGTGTTGTGTTTCGTTAGCCACAAAAATGCGTGGGCGGGTCAACTAGTATGCATAACAGGTGAACTAGTATGCATAACATAATTACACATTAGATTACCAGGCATGAGTTAGTTTAATATAACCATACTTTGATTGCCAGGCGTGACTTAATTTAATATATCAACACATTAGATTGCCAGGCATGACTTGAATTAATATAACCACACATTAGATATATATATATATATGCAAGGAATTAATATATTTAATACATCCACACAAAAGATTGCCAGGCGTGAAGCCTTTAAATATAACTACACATTAGATTGCCAGGCATCACTTAATTTAATATAACCACACATTAGATGGCCAGGCATTACTTAATTTAATATAACCACACATTAGATTGCCAGGCATTACTTAATTTAATGTAACCACACATTAGATTGCCAGGCATGACTTGAATTAATATAACCACACATTAGATTGCCAGGCATTACTTAATTTAATGTAACCACACATTAGATTGCCAGGCATTACTTAATTTAATATAACCACACATTAGATTGCCAGGCAATACTTAATTTAATATAACCACACATTAGATTGCCAGGCATTACTTAATTTAATATAACCACACATTAGATTGCCAGGCATTACTTAATTTAATATAACCACACATTAGATTGCCAAGCATGACTTAATTTAAAAATTTCGACTAAGGATACAATGCAACCGCTATCGCGGCTTCCAGTTGGAGGAGGAAATACCGGGAGTGAGTCGCTGATCAACGAGGAAAAGATGCGTCTTGTTTTATTTTCAAAACTTGTGAATTACTGCTTTAAGAGAAGCAATTCAGGAGAATATTCAGCATTCCCGATGACATATTTTGGAACCAACATTGTAACTGGTTTTTTGCCCGTAATCAATAAAAATGTACTTTTTTTATTGGTTAAACGGACAACTCTAACAAACAATTATAAAATCACGAGCAACATCGGGCGTGACCGCTAGTGGTAAATAATTTATTTTATTATTTATTCATTTAAATGCCCGTAGGGCTTTTACATAATATGTAGTACATGTTTTTTAAAATTACAATGAAAATAAAGAGTTGACAAAATACAGGTAACATAAAGTATAAGAAACAAATAATAAAGGTTACATCGATGTAAGAGTTGACACCAAATAGGTAGCATAGAATATAAGTTAAGTAAAAATAGATAATCTGCCAATACAATGCTTAAAATTAAACGAAAACCTAAATCCAAACTTAAAAGTAAATTTTTCGCTAGAGAGAAAAAAAAGCAAAAAAAAATCTATAATGGCTGGAAGAAAGAATTATCTTGCAAGAACAATAAAATTAGTGTCACTTTAGTTTTAAAAGAAACAAACAAATCTTTTGCAATGCGACTCTATTCCAGGGAAACCAAAGCTTACGCTACTTTGACCACTTATTAATGATATTAATTTTGTATACTGGAGACTCAGTGGTATTACATCAAATCTAGGATCGAAAATTCGCTAGTTCCGAGAAAGTCTTTCAGTGAATGAAACGCATTTTCTCTTAGACAGGCAAGAATAACTACAGTCGGAACAAGAAAAAAGTTTTTCACCGCTTTGAGTCAGCAAGTGACTCTTCAAACTTCCCTTTCGAAAACATGAACAGATGAAGTAGGAACATGAAATTTTTTTTTTCCGCAGTGAGTCAGTAATGGATTCTTCTATTATTTCTTTCGAGAACACGAATAGTTGCAGTCGGAACAAGAAAAAGGTTTTTCTTCGCCGTGAGTGATAAAGTGTTTGTTCAAATCTGACATTCGAGTGAATAACTGCAGTCGGAATATGATAAAAGTTTTTGGTCACGTGTCAGCAAGTTTCCTTTTAAATCTGACGTTTGAGAACATGAATAACCGCAGTCAGAAAAAGAAAAAGGTTTTCTCCGCTGTGAGTCGCATATGACTCTTCAAACTTTCCCTTTGAGAACATGAATAACTGCAGATGGAACAAACAAAAGGTTTTTCTCCGCTGTGAGTCAGCAAGTGTCTCTTCAAATTTTCCTTTTGAGAACTTGAATAACTGCAGTCGGAACATGAAAAAGGTTTTTCTCCGCTGTGACTCTTCAAACTTCCCTTTCGAGAACATAAATAACTGCAGTCGGAACAAGCAAAAGATTTTTCTCCACTGTGAGTCAACAAGTGACGATTCAAATTTTCCTTTCGAGAACATGAATAACCGCAGTCGGAAAAAGGTTTTTCTCCGCTGTGATTCAGTAAGTGACTCTTCAAACTTCCCTTTCGAGAACAAAAATAACTGCAGTCGGAACAAGAAAAAGGTTTTGCCCCGCTGTGAGCCAGCAATGACTCTTCAAACTTCCTTTTCGAGAACATGAATAACTGCAGTCAGAACAAGAAAAAGGTTTTTCTCCGCTGTGAGTCAGAAAGTGTTTGTTCAAATCTGACTTTCGAAAACATGAATAACTGCAGTCGGAACAAGAAAAAGGTTTATATCCGCTGTGAGTCAGTAAATGACTCTTCAAACTTTCCTTTTGAGAACATGAATAACTGCAGATGGAACAAACAAAAGGTTTTTCTCCGCTGTGAGTCAGCAAGTGTCTCTTCAAATTTCCCTTTTGAGAACTTGAATAACTGCAGTCGGAACAAGAAAAAGGTTTTGCCCCGCTGTGAGCCAGCAAATGACTCTTCAAACTTCCTTTTCGAGAACATGAATAACTGCAGTCAGAACAAGAAAAAGGTTTTTCTCCGCTGTGAGTCAGAAAGTGTTTGTTCAAATCTGACTTTCGAAAACATGAATAACTGCAGTCGGAACAAGAAAAAGGTTTATATCCACTGTGAGTCATCAAGTGCATGTTCAAACTTCTCTTTCGAGAACATGAATAACTGCAGTCGGGGCAAGAAAAAGGTTTTTCTCCGCTGTGAGTCAGCCAGTGACTCTTTAAACCTTCCTTTCGAAAACTTGAATAACTGCAGTCGGAACAAGAAAATGGTTTTTCTCCGCTGTGAGTCAGAAAGTGTTTATTTAAATCTGACTTTCGAAAACATGAATAACTGCAGTCGGAACAAGAAAAAGGTTTTTTTCCGCTGTGAGTCGTCAAGTGTATGCTCAAACTTCCCTTTCGAGAACATGAATAACTGCAGTCGGAACAAGAAAAAGGTTTTTCTCCAGTATGGATGCGCAAGTGCATTTCTAAATTTGATTTGTATGAACAGCAGTATTTGCAGTAGGGACAAGAGTGTCGTTTTTCGACTGGATGCTTCTTCGGGTATGTCATTAACTCTGGAAACAATTACAGTTAAAGCTTAATAAGTGTAAATACAGTAAAGTTACAAAAAGGCAAAAGTAGGAGATTACGAATAATTAATTTTAACGCGTGAAAATGGGTTTTACCTGTCTGCGTTATTCTTTGATATCGCTCTAAGCATTCCATTTTAACGTCCGGGAGGTCAATATCTATTTCCATACAAGGAATTTCTTCTTCTTGGGGTTTTGGTTCTGTCTTGATGGTAAAAGTCTCCACATTAGTTCTTTCTAAATAAAACAAACAACAATACGTATATATTGATATGCTGAGACAATTTGCATATTACTTTCTATCGAGGCCTATTACTTTTTATTGAGGTTAATAACTACAAAAACTTTTAGTTTTGTTTTAGGGACAGTTTAATAAATGATTATTTATTTATTTATTTAATTATTTATTTATTTATTTATTTATTTATTTATTTATTTATTTATTTATTTATTTATTTATTTATTTATTTATTTATTTATTTATTTATTTATTTATTTATTTATTTATTTATTTATTTATTTATTTATTTATTTATTTATTTATTTATTTATTTATTTATTTATTTATTTATTTATTTATTTATTTATTTATTTATTTATTTATTTATTTATTTATTTATTTATTTATTTATTTATTTATTTATTTATTTATTTATTTATTTATTTATTTATTTATTTATTTATTTATTTATTTATTTATTTATTTATTTATTTATTTATTTATTTATTTATTTATTTATTTATTTTTTCTTTTCAATTAAAATACATTGTTTAGCATGAATTATTAACCCCACTAGTTTCACAATTTAATAAAAGTAACACACATCATCAAACAAAATGTTATTATTTACTGTGGTATTAGTTAATACCTACAATTTTTAACAATATAAAAAATCAAAGGAAAAAAAAATCAACAACAGAAAAAACAAATAATATATGCCTTTGTGGTTTAGAAAAAATGTAAATAAAAAATAACATAATGAAAACAAATATTTATAAGAGGGATAGTTACATTTTTTACATTAATTTTTGTTTAATTTTATTTATTCATTTATTATATTTATTTATATATATACATTTTTTTTAAATGGAAAATATTTCACGGACTCCAGATATTTTCAAATCAGAGGGTTCGGCTCGGTGGAATTCCTAATTTGACCGATAAATCCTACTGATCCCTCAATATAAATATTTAAAAAAAAAATCGTAATCCTACGTATTTAAAATGATTGATTTTGCATTTTTATATACAAATTCTTTGACAAATCTAATACGCCTAAATTTTTTATGGGAGAGCTAGGTATAATGCCAGTAGTAGCAGAAATAACAAATGGTAATATTTTTATAGTCTGAGAATGCCAAATGCTTTTAATTTCATTTCCTAAATCTGTATACTTTCTTATTTTTTTCAGAAACAGATTATTCAATATTACAGAAATTTGGAATAGCTACATCAATGATATAAGTTATTTTTTTAATTTTGTCATGTAAAATTGAGCTACTTTTATTGCTTTCTTGAATGTAGGTATATACTAAAGCAAGTTTTGAATGAAATAAATCGAAATTAAATTTTTAATTTAAAAATTTTGATACGGGGAATAACCGATCTTTCTCATTGGAACCTCCCTCTACAGTTGCAAACATTTTTAAACTTTTATTCTCAGCCGCTGGCCAATCACTCTTAAACATGGCCAATGATGACCTTAAAAATAATATTTTGTAAAATATATACATATAAATGAAAGCCCAAATTATTCATCTGTAAATATAAAAATGTGTGTTTCATAGTTTGTCCCACAAGCGATCCTATACCATTTATCAGATTGTGATAAAACCTCGGTGATTTATTGTGCGAACGCCCGTGAAGATTTCAATATATATTGATGAGCTAGAAAATTGTATAAAAAAAGAGTGCGTCCAACCTTTACGCACGGTTGAAGTAAAACTTCTTTGACTTTTGTGGCAGGTATTGCTACTCTAGCGAAGACGAGAACCCTTTAGATATAAAATCAAACAGAGATTACAGTAATTGTACCGATATCCGAACGTTATTTCCGTCCGAAAAATATCTGAATTATTACTCGTCATATCGCGCCTAAAGAAGTCTCACTTTAAAAATTCCCGATTCGTCAAGTTAAAACCTCTCTTCATTGGAACATGATGTGTTTTATTATACAATCATTAAACATATGCAATTCGCAGGGTGCCCCAATTCTCAACGTTATCCTTAGGATTAAAAGAGCTAATAAAAGATTAAGGTAAATATTGGGGATCCCTGTCATCGGTTAATACGCACTTAAAAAAAAATCTTTTGATTCATCTTAATTACATAAAAAGACAACTATTTGCATTGGGGAAAGTAGAAAATATTTCATTCCAAAATTTCGTCTTTGTCCAAATGTCTTTTTGTTATGTTGGTAACCTTAATACTATACGGAGAGATGCTACAGCGAAGCGTAGCAGACTTCATTGGAGTTTTGGACGTAAGTAATTTAAAAAACACAATAATAAACAATATAATGAAAAATTCAAATAATGAAAAATAATTAAAAAAAAATTAAAAACACAATAACCTCTAATCAGAATCATAACTTCACA
Source organism: Limnephilus auricula (assembly GCA_951813805.1). Classification (NCBI taxonomy): domain Eukaryota; kingdom Metazoa; phylum Arthropoda; class Insecta; order Trichoptera; family Limnephilidae; genus Limnephilus; species Limnephilus auricula. Next base: position 3,812,129 of record OX638391.1, read on the forward strand.
ATCAAGCCGAGGCACCGGAATCATGTTGGATACGTCATCATTATAATTGAAGCGATAGAATTGGATAGTATCACTTCACTCAATCATGTTGGATTTAATTATAATTTTAATTTTAGAAAATAAAAAGTCGAGCCGAGAGACTAGAATCATGTTGAATTTCGTCGTCATTATAATGGAAGCGATGAATATTAAAAAAAACGATAAATATAATAAAAAAAAAATAAAAAAATATATATATCTAATTTGAATCATTAGAATTGGGGTTGTACACTTCGCTGGCCATTTTGAAAAAAAAACCGTGGATTATGTCTTTATTTTTTGGAAGTGATCTCTTCCCGAGGAACTCGCATAGATATTCCTCATAGTGTGCTACGCGCCTTCCGAATCTTGGGACATTACCTTTCACGTCTCTCCAGCAACGTTCGATATTTTGTGTATGGGCTCCGGTTTTGTGGTCCACAAAATTAACACTATGGTTAACATTTAAATGGAGGAAGCCTTCATTTTGCAGACAGTCATATGCTTTCCGGCAGTCCGAAATGATTGTAGTGCCTGGCAAAATGTGTTCCTTTATAACATTCAAAAACGTTTCCCGCGAACGGTTTTCCACGGCACATCTTCTTTGATTATCTATCGAGTCCGCCAAAAACCCACTGTCCAGTGACTTCTCTTCCTTTATTGTTTTTTCATTTACCAATTTTTGCTTCATCAATTTCTGCAGTGAGCTTAACACCTCTAATATGCTGTTTCACCTTATAGCCCCATAAAATGCATACTTCCCTGCAAAATGACGACAAATTTACGACGCTATCACTCCCCATGTCCAGTTCTTCCATTAAAAACGAGGTTCTGGGAGGACGCATAACTGCCCAAAATAGCACATGCGTGCATATTTTTTTAATCGACAAATTGGACAATGCAAAAAACGTATCTTTTCGTGCCGAAATTGAAAAATTACAATAAGATTTAAAACGTTTGTGGCCCACACACACATACGTAATCTTTCTACATCTGAACAACATGTTGGAAAAATTGCATTCATTTCCGCATTTTTTACAAATTTCTCCCTCGGTAAGGCACCGTGATTTCGCAACCATTCTAACAACACGTCTTCCTCTCTAACGATTTCTAAAAACCCGACAAAAGTCAGTAAGCAAGATTGACACGACATTTTTTAAATTTCAGAGCGTCTTTCCGGAGGGAAAAATATTTAGAATTTTAATTTTAGATAAATTAAAATCATTAACAAATAAATCCGAGAACGTGTTTTGTGACGAAAATACTTTAAGGTTTACAAACTAAAATATTTCGGTTTTTTTTTTACACACTTATTTTGGTTTGACATTATTGAAAAATCATAAATACTAATGATCAAAAAATAATTACAAAAAAGTACACGAAATTTAATCATTTATAAATCGTGTGTTTTGAGCATTTTTATTGCTTACTTGAATGTAGGTATTTATTAAAGTAAGTTTTGAATTAAATAAATCGATATTAAATTTTTAATTCAAAAAATTTAATACGCCCAGATTTCGTGGTATCTTCAAAATCTTCTAGCCGTTCCTTCTACACAAACGTGTATCACGAATACCAAAATACCAAAGTGACAGCAAATGGTTACAAATGGCGGCTTGCAATCTCACAAGACTAAAGCTAATTTTAATTTGACGTAATTGAAATTTAGAATTAAATATTATCCACTGCCCCCAATGCAAAAAGTTGTCTTTTAATGTAATTAAGGTGAATCAAAAGATTTTTTTTAAATAAGTGTATTTAACGGTGACAGCAATCTCCAATGATTACCAATATTTATTTAGTTGACAGTTTCAAACTATCGTAAAAATGAAATAAAAATGTATTAATAGTTTCATACTCCGCCTACTGGTGAATACGGAATATTTTTTATTCAAAAGTTAGATTTTGCTTTATTATTACGAAAATTGAGTATTTATGTCGACGGAGACGAAAAAACATGCATTTTATATTTCAATTTTATAAGATTATTTCACTTACGCGAAGTATTTGACAGCCAAATTTGGCCAAGTGAAACGGGACTTATACAACTTCAATTACTACAATATACAACTATTTACGTGCACAAAATAGGTTATTAGGTTCTTAGGCTGGGTAACCTAAGTAATTCATGCGTATTTAGATTGAAAAAAATCGCAAATATCAAATCCAAAGAAATGGCGGCAAAGGAAATGTTCGGCTCCGTATTATCCGTGCGTATCCGTGTATCGAAATTCGAATTCCGTATTATCCGGTAAGCGGAGTAGTAAACATTTACCAAGATTTTTTTTAAATAAGTGTATTAACCGATGACAGAGATCTCCAATAATTACCAAGATTTATTTAGTTGATAGTTTCAAACGATTGTAAAAATGAAATAAAAATTTAAAGTAGAAATACACTACAGAAAGACATTTCACCTGAGCAATCTTCCTGCGTCCTCCATTGATGCATTGGATCCATTACTTTGAGTAGAAAAATCTGAAAAGAGACATTGTTTTAGAGGAATTATAATTTAGATTGTTAACGCACTTCGGATATTTTATTTCAGGTGGAATATCCTGACAAAACAATTAAGTCCTAAGCGTACCGCATATAAAGCGACGTCAATATTTTTTTTTATTTAGACTATTAGCTAGTTGAATTACGAATTATGATATTTAAAAATCTTTCAGGGATTGGTCGTCACAATTACAACCAAATAGTAAGAATAGCGTGATTAAAACCCGGGGAAAAATAATAGTATTAAACTTACAGTGTATGGGATTGATAAAGATTTATCTTCGTTTGTGTTATGTTGAAAATTGCTTTAATTTTTTCTATCAAAAGTCACGAAAATAATGAACGCTATCTTTTCAAGATTGGAACAGAAATTTAACAAATTAAAAAAATCTTTTCAAATCCAGACAAGCAATTAAGTAGGTACCTGTCTATGCTAAAATTCAGAAGACCATTAATTTAATTCTAATGAGGCTGGCACATACGTGCCACAAGCCGCTTGTCGCAAGGCTCGGCAAGCTGTCGCACGCAAACGTTGGTCACCACAGGCGTGCACAACCTTGCGAGTTCGACATTGTGTTCAGAGCGCCCGAGCATGGTGGACGTCGAGGCAACTACATCGGCTGTCACATTTAACCTGACTTATTTGTACTTTAAATCAAAAGAAAACGAAGAGTTCGCTGAAAGAGATAGTGGATGATTCAAATTCACAGAAATCGTACCAGATAATTTATTTTAAATTCTAGTATTTTATTCATTCGTTATCTTCGTAGAAGTTTATTTTATTTTATAATAAATCTAAACGAAAATATGAAAAAGAACAAGATACAAAACAATAAAAAGGTAACGGCGCACCTTTTTTTACATTAGGTCCACACAGGAGGCCCTGAGGAAAATAATTTCCCTCAGGACCTTGTCATCTTTGGGGATGCTGTGTGGAGGGTATTTTTAAGGAAAGGAATTTCTGGGAAGGAATAAGGTATGAGGGTTGGGTACGAATCTGGGGTTCAGTGTGTCTATATCATCCACCGCCAAGACCCAGACAAACCTTACCCCATGAACCCGGGCACCCCTGCTAAGTCATCCAACGTAGTGAACTACTTGGGTGACCTATGACTGAGGTTTTTGCTATCCAATTCCCGGAGTTATAATTGTTCCTGGAGCGGCGGATCCCATTCCCGCCTTCTAAATTAAGACTGGGACTCGAACCCAGGATCACTCGTTTTATTAATTACTTTAAACTTACATTAACGGGAATAACCTTAAAAAAGTTTTTATAAATAAGAGATATTCAGTAATAGTAATAAATAATAAAAGTTTAATATTTTTTTATTTATTTAGGGCTATAAAAATATAAATAATATATTTTATATTTTATCGCAATTTACGATAAACAGCACGGAGCAAAAACGGAGACCTTACCGGACCAGTTCATAAGTTATACAGTTACCGCCTCCGCCCTCTGTGGCAACTGAAAACCAACTAAAACAGGCTGTTTTCTCTGTCTTGATTGGTCAAAAAGCTTGTTTAAACATAGACGAATAACAATCAGCTGACAGTTCGCAACTAGCAACGGCCGCCCAGGGAAATGAGCAGTGACAGTCGCAAGTCACCGCTTGCGTTACCATTGACAACGGGGTTTTGTGTGATTGTGTAGTGTGCGGGCCATCACATTGTCATACAAAGACAGTTGGCAGTTGAGAGTTTTCAGTTGCCTCAGTGGGCGGAGGCGCTTATACTGAATCGCCGTAAAAGCTTGCCGAGTTTGCCGCTTGGTGATATATATATATATATATATATAACGAGCGGCTAGAAGATTTTGAAGATATCACGAAATCTGGTCGTATTAGCTAAACACTAATTTAGGTACCAGAGTTTTGGAAATAAAATGACTTAAAAAAACATATTTATTTTTCTAGTAATATAAAAAAAATAATACATTCACTTTTGGATCACAAACCATGTTACAAAAACCTAGCGTGGCCGCTAAACTACTTGAAGACTGGAATTTTTTTTTTGCCTTGACGTGAGCAGGCGCTAAAAAGGGGGAACTTTCTTTTGTATCACAAACCATGTTACACAAACCTAGAGTAGCCGCTAAACTACTTGAAAACGCTAAACTACTAAGTTCAAAAAATTAAATCGAGCTGTTGACTAAGCACGAAATGTTCGGCACACTACACCATTGACAGTTCGAATTGATTCAAATTATGTCGACCAACGCACATTATTTGAAAAGCCGTTCCATACAAAATATATGAAAAAAATAACTATCTTCATAATTATTTTTTGCGTGATTTTTTCCGATGTTTTAATAAATTCTGTTAATCGGGACGGAGACAAATCCAACAAATCAAAGATCATAAAAATCGATTCAGCCGTTCTTGAGTTATAAATGGTGTAACTAACCCGACTTTGTTTTATATATTAAGATTCTTTGACAAATCTAATAAGCCTGAATTTTGAATGAGAGAGCTAGAATAGAGAGATAAAGCCAGTAGCCGAAATAACAAATATTAACATTTTTATAGTCTGAGAATGTCAAACTCTTTTAATCTCAATTTCTAAATCTGTATATTTTCTTATATTTTTCAGAAACAGTTTTTTTCCATATTACAGGAATTTGGAAAAGCTACATCAATGATATAAGTTATTTTTTTAATATTGTCATACAAAACTATATCGGGTCTATTATGACTAATTGTTATGTCTGTAAGTATAGTTTTATCATAATATATTTAAAAAAATTCATTTACTAAAAATTAATTTAATTTGTATTCATAATATGGTACTAAATATATATTACGGCAGTCAATTAAGTTATGTTTAATTACCAAATTTTGTTGAATTATTTTTAAAACCTGATTGTGCCTAAATGTATACTCGGACGGCACTAATGTAGAACATCCCGATATAATAATATGTTCTATAGTTTACGGAAAAGTCATACATTTTGTACTTAAATCATCAATTTGATTTGTATCTTTGATTTCCTTCTATTTCTGCGCTCAACTCTCCAATACTTAGGCGCTCCGCCCACTGAGGCAACTGAAAACCAACTAAAACCGGCTGTTTATCTGTCTTGATTGGTCAAAAAGCTTGGTTAACCATAGAAGAAGAACAATCAGCTGACAGTTGGCAACTATCAATGGCCGCCCAGGGAAACCGGTAGAGCAAGTCGCAAGTTACCGCTTGCGTTACCATTGACAAGGGGGTTTTGTGTGATTGTGTATGTGCGGGCCATCACATTGTCATACAAAGACAGTTGGCAGTTGAGAGTTTTCAGTTGCCTGAGTGGGCGGAGGCGCTTAATCATTTGTTTGACAAAAGTTTGTCAACGTTCGTTTGATTGAGATAATAGAAGTGTTTTGCGTGAATAATTTTATTTGACCAGGAATCTAATAATTCCTGGTTGGTGTAAAAATGTACATGTAAATCTAAATATGTATTGGACCACTTAATTATGCCAAATGAGTACGTTAATGGAGATATTGCCCAAGTATTTATTGCCTTTACTAAATTTTTAGCAGACAGATTACATTTTTTAAATTTTGTGATAGTTTGAAATTTAATCCTAATATCATTTTTAATACTAGTATGACCTATCTATTCGATTGCAAGTATCCCAAATATTTATAAACCTCATCCCCTTTCACACATTTAACTTTGAAATTTCTAAATATACGTATCTAATTTCTATATATCGTTCTATATTTATCTAAACCAAAAGTCATTTTAATATCATTTGAAATTAAGTACCTTAATCATTTTATCTATATTTGATTACGTAATAAATAAATTTTCGTTTTTTTTTTTTTGTATTTCTCAATTAAAACTCTTCAAAACAAAATGTCTAGAAATTGTTACATAGTTAATGCCCAAGAAATACAAAAAATTGTGAACGCTAGTACAGCATACCAGGGCAAATATTATTTTGCATAAAAATTAAAATTTAAGTAACGATAGTACATTGAAAATTAAAACTCTTCAAAACAAAAAGTTTTCGTTTATTGACAAACAAGTGATGGAAAATGATCGATTAATCCGTGGATCGGGACATCCCGCCTTCTTACCGTGTTTGTGTGCCTCACCCTGTCTAGCACACAACCTATTTATATTTTTTGGACGTCTTCCTGCGTAATTTTTATGTTAGTAGCTACCAAAATTGCCTTTAAGTCATTAAAAGCCTGATATCTCTTTGCCGTATTTGTATAGTCCTTGAGGGACATGTTTCACAGGAGATCATAATAGAATGCATATGCCTCTGTGAATCGTAAATCTAAAATACTTTTGGCCGTGAAAATCTAAAATCATATCAGTCCCAAAACTGTTTCAATATTAAAAAATAATGAAAATTAAAAGTTCACGAGAGCCAGCCCATTTGACAGCAAGGTTTCAAAGTGGATTTATTTCAATTACAGAAATGATCCTCAATAAACTGTCAGGGATTAGCGATTCATGAAAGGCATTTACAATAGAAGGTAATATTTTTGTACGTTGATTGATCTGGTGAATGTTATTTTGATGTTACTCGAAAACGAAAACATTTTTGAAATACTGTTTGCTTCAAATGAGAGTTTATTTGGAAAGATATTTACATTTATTCAGCCTTATTAAAAAACTTTCTGAAAAATTTTAACTATTGTTAAAATTTTAAAAACTTTGAAAAACTAAGTTGATTTTTAATAATTTAACGTTATACCGTTGGTCGTTGGCAGATTTGTTGAATTTTCAAATGATAGATTCTATTAAACAACACAAATTTCAAATCATATAGCCATAAAACAATATTTTTTATTGCTTACTTGAATGTAGGTATATATTAAAGCTAGTTTTAAAATGAAATAAATCGATATTAAATTTTTAATTAAAAAAAATTGACCCTGGGAATAATCGATCTGTCCCGTTGAAATCTCCAGTGGCAAGCATTTTTAAACTTTTATTCTCAGCCGCTGGTCAATCGCTCTTGAGACGTTCATTTCTTTGATGCGTTTACCAAAACATGTAATATTCATTTAAGTTATCAAAAAACATAACTTTCAAGAAATTCTTACAGAATAAAAATCCTATAATGAAATTTAATTACTGATATAACCTATAAAACCATTTTCTGCCACAATTCACAATACGATTATCGTACTATAACCTGATTAAAACTGACGAAAAACAACACAAATAATAGTAAATATATTGATTATATGAATATAAGAATGAATTAGTCATTACGATAGAAATCATAAACTAAAACATCATCCCAATCAACCAACACAAGTTCGCAACGGAATTCGCGGTTATTTTCTTTCTAGCGTGAAAGTAAATGCGCCGGCGCACCATAGCATCACCTTGCGGATATTAATGAAAACAACAATTTAAACACGTAAAATATAACGTTGCCAGAATAAAATCATTTTTTTAAGTAAGATTTGAAAAACGAAATGTACTGACTTTACAGAACGTGCTACAGAAACATAGTTTAAGTGTTTTTTTTAATTAGATAATCTATTATACTTTATTTTATTAAATAATCTATCATTAAAAATTAATAACGTTTATAAAATGTAGCAGGTTAAGAATTAGCAGAGAAATCCTGGAGTTTTTTTTTTAAATCCTCAGGGCTTGTTGGTGTCATGCATGTCGTCTTTGGGGATGCGGGGTGGAGGGTCTTTTTAGGGAAAGGAAGGAGAGAAAGTTCTGGTATGAAAAAGGTACGAGTGATGTGTAAGCATCTGGTGGCCAATTTGTCCAGGAGTGACGGACGTATGAATCCATCCCTCCAACTGCGGTGCATGGCGATGGGTCGAGAGAGTCCGGCCGAAGAGGTCTCGGTTAGGTTTCTCTCAACCAGTCTCTCTCGATCTGCGTATCTCGCAGTAGGTGCGGAAACGCATCCGCTGCCAAGGCTTAGAAAAAACACATCCCATGAACCATCCCACCGAACCTAGCGAAACACTTGGGGTAATTGGCAGAGGTGTTGGCTGTCCCATAAATAATTCCTATAATAAATAATTTCGGCGGTACCCATACCCGCCTCCCAAATTGTATTTGATACTTTATTGCAAAAATGCAACATACGAAACATTAAAAAAATCGTTGAATAAAAATCAGTAAATTGTAAGACATATTTATTTTTGAGGTATTAAATCTGCCCTGATGACGGACCCTGTGACGCTGTCCGAAACGTTGTCTAAAGAAGGAGGTAGCGTAAATAAGGAGGTAGCGTAGGTAAATATATCACTATAACTTTTGGTCCTGAAAATCTAAATCATATCTGCAAGACAGATCTTCATTGAAAGTGAACTAGGTTCTAATACATAAGTTAAAGGAATTCATGGAAAATATTCTAGAACCATAATATTATTGCATAAGGTATAAGCAAACGAAGTGCTGATGAAATTCGATTATCTCGAGTTTGGCCTCCTCGATTTCTTCCCACGTATTTTATTATGGATACGTGATGGTCCGGAGTTATTCATTTAGTCCACCCACTGCTGCGGCGGGCGACGTGATCAAGGAGTAAAGAAATATTATGTGGTGCGAATGAAGGAGACACTTGAGATCTAAAACCCAGGGCTTCCGGTGTGCTTCAGGTGGGAAGACAACTTCACACAACCTCTCAGGGTAATTTGTTCGCTTTTGGGAACAGCTCACATAGTTCTGATTAGAATACTTATGTCTCCTTTACTGTCGTGACGAGAATGCGACGTAAACGATGTAATAAAGGATATACAAAAATACCATGGATATACAAAAGTTTAAAAAGGAGATCAAATTATGGCTATAACTAAACATGAAGATGAGGAACTACCCCCAACGCAACCTACAGATAATAAACATAAACACTTTTTAAAACAACGCAAGATAATAAACATAAACACTTTTTGCTTTATTTATTTATATTTCGTGGAAACCAACAAAAACCAACAACAATGATGACGAAATCATGATCAACACCATACAACAACCTGCAGTCCACCTCGGAACAGGAATACCCAGTGAGGAGGACTGACGATAAAATACTTCACTTTATATTCTTAATGTACTTAATATTGTATTTAAATTTTAATTTGTATTGTCATTAAAAAAAAAAAAACACAACATATAAGAGAGTACAGCTGTTACCGATACTATTAAACGGATTAGGTCCACAAATAAACACTTTGAAATTATTGAAGTAAAACTTCTCTAGGCACGAAATGACGAGTAATTCAGAAAATTTTCGGACCGAAATGACGTTTGGATATTGGTACAATTACTACCATCTGTGTATGTGTTGATAGACTCTCCTATGCCTTGTTCTGACTGGGAGGTTATTTTAGTAGCTAATATATTAGTAACTAAACGTGTCCGAACACCACAATTTTAGTAGAGTAGGTTAGTCAGCTCTTTAGTAGATTGATTTGGTTCTATTTTTTCGGCGAGTAGAGTTCCCCTTCACGCGTCCCTGCGCACTGACATGCGCAGTTCATTCGTAAAATTCTACTCTAAAGTTCTTTATTATTGCGACTATTAATCTATTTTCGTGACCATAGTTTATTTATTTTCATCTCACTAATTTATTCCTCCACTTCTTCCAAAACAATCATTACAATCAGCTTAATTAGGGTATTTACTTTATTGCGTTGCAGCCCGTCATGTCGCGATGCGTCGCTTCTAATGAACTCTACTTGACAGCAGGGCGAACACTTTTTGGTGAGTCAAGTAGCGAGTTACTCGCCACTCGGCTTACTACTTGTCAGGTCAGAACAAGGCATTAGGGAACATGTAACTTTTATGCTTGCATTGCAGATCTTCGCAAACAATCTCGATTACTTTAAAAACCAAATCAACAATCTTCTACCATGACCTCATGGAGAACAGTTATGTAATTGTTGCATTATTATGTTTTTTCTTTCTCTCATCTAGGTCTTACCTTTGTATGTTGAAGATCCTTGCTCTCAATCCACAGGTTTACATGTCACTCCCACAGTGAAGTCAAACCCGATGGTTATTTATTTATTTATTTATTGACGCCATATTGGGCTTTTACATATAGAATACAAATTTCTTTAATAACAGCAGTATAACATAAATAAAAAAGATTACAAAATATATAAATAAAGCATTTGATTATAATCAAAGAATAAAGCATAATAATATAATAAATAAGAATATATCTTATGCTAAATCCACATGCATAACTTTAGAGAACTCGTAGGTACAATTCATATACCTCTACGAGCTACAAAAATCTTAGTTATCATGTAAGATGTCAATGCAAACATTTATGTATGTGATAGTTGAAGCGCATTTTCGATAGACTCAAAAATTATGTTTTTGTGACGCGCTAAGATTTCTACTGGTAAATGCAGGCTATTTACAATAATATTTTGCCGACACCGGGATGATGGGTAGAATTTTAATCATCTTCTTCTTTGGATTCTTATTTATCTTTGGGATGGTATGATGCTCTGTAGGGAACCCGCTTGCACAGCGCGGGTGTAAACTGTGCGACCTAAAGTTTAAGTTTAGACCGACGGAATTCAATACTTCGTTTGTGTGAAAGCACTATGAAACCATAATTAAAAATCTCGCCTCAAAATGTTTGTCCAAGGTAAACCCGAAACCACTTAACCGATTTTGATGAAATTTGGATTACTGTGTGTAATATGGTCCAACTTCAAGATAGGATAGCTTTTATCTTGATTATTGACCTCAATATTTATTATTGCGAATTAAATGTTTTTTATGTGAAAATTGTTTGAAATTATTTGTATTTCCATAAGTTTCTGACAGATGGCGGTGTGTGTTAATTTATTGACACAGCACTTGGTTATATAGGTTAGGTAACCATCCAGTAGATGGCGTTGTGTTTCGTTAGCCACAGCAACGCGTGGGCGGGTCAGCTAGTTTATTATAAGAATTTTGTACATTGTATAGATTTTGTGTTATTTCATCCGCCAAGCTAGGGATGTCCCTGCGCTATAGCGGGTGAAGTTTACAGATAATATAATTTATGGTAATGAAATTTACAGATAATATAATAATTGATGATAATGAAGTTTACAGTTAATATAACAATGAAGTTTACAGATAATATAATAATTTATTTATAAGTTTACATAATATGATTGATAAATTAAACTTTAAGTTATTAAATTGTACAAATTAAAATAAATTACAAATTATATATATCGTTGTTTCTAAATGTAGTAATAATAATAATATACTATAAGAATGATATATAAAAATAATTATAGGTTGATATTGATAGTTATTAAAGTTATACATTTCAATTTAAGTAAAAAAATTATATATCATATTGTCTAAATGTAAGGATCCATTGTGATAATTGTTTTTTAAAGGTAAGTGGTTGGGTTTCGGTTTTTAAGTTCTCAGTGAAAAGGTTAAATATTTTAGGAGCGAGGTACATGAAATGACTTCGAGCTGACATGGTATGTGGTGTAGGTACATTGTAGTGTCGGTTGGTTATTGTTCAGGTGGTGTAATTGTGATGTAATAGGGTTTTTTCTTATATTTAAACAAGAAATGCTTTAGAGTAAATTTTAGATGGAGTTGCCGTATAATTAAGACATTATATTCATTATAGTAGGTACCTCGTGAGGAAAGGAAGGAATCAAAGGGAAAACAAGATTTCGAACAGGACCACGGAAAAATGGACTAAAGTCCTACTAACTAAAGCTATTTCAACACTAAACAATATTTGTGAGCCCGTCTAAACGAATGCAGTTTGTTTTACGAGCCACCGATTGACCTTAAGAAGTCCCCGGAGCCCGACATTACCGGAGGGTTTCCGCATTTTTCCATACATATCGTCACTACTGACCTTAGCATTCACCAAATGTGAAACTCCGCGACATTTATCCTTCACAGCTGCGACATCTAAAATCATAAATATGAAACGGAGACCTGAAATGTGCGGTACCTCCGTCCTATATAATATCTCATACAATAACACATTTTCATACAAAGCGCGGAGCGACATTTCGGTTCTAATCGAAATTTCTTTATTTCGTAACCTATTACAGTTTGGCATTTCAGCATGTCATTATAAAATACATCTAATTTATATTGCCCTATAAGGGCTTATATTGCACACGGCGAGGTAGATAGACCTTTGTATCATTAAAATCATACATTATTTTCGTCATATTACAAATTATGAGGAATGAAGCTAGATGTTTCTAAAAATACATATTTCTTAAAACTTATTTTTATTAGACGTTCATACGGCTTCAACAAACATGTGATATTAGACAATTACAATTTAGTGGAAAATAAAAAATTATACAAATGTAACTTCATTATCATAAATTCTTTTTTATATTATCTGTAAACACATTATTTAGGAGAAAATAAAAAAAATATACATATGCAAAAGAGTAATAAAAGCTAACATTAATATTTATTTATGAGGTGTGTTATTGTAGCCTTCTCTCAGGTAAGGTCTCAAGCGGTAAGGCTCTCGACTCCCAATCCGAAGGTCGCGGGTTCGAATCCGGCAGGCGCAAATAAATTTTATTTGAACATTGATTGTTTTGAGTTATTTCACAATTAATTAATTATAAATAATATATTTTATATTTGCGGCACTATCGAGAGTGGAAGATACTCACAGTATCGCACTGGTGTAATACAATAATACCACCATTTAGAATTAAAACGTTGCTTCAAATGGCTTTAGCCGTGTTTGGTGAGCAGAAGTGGACACTCCCCCACTTCCTCTTTACCATCTCCTTCTCCTCTACACTACCTTGAGGCTCACAACATGCCCTAATTGGGGATGCCATAGTCTCACTGGTTCCAGACGGGAGCAGTAGGTGTATGGTATTATAGATGCTAATTATATTTGTATTGAAGTAAAACTTCTTTACGCACGCTTGACTTGGGGGGTAAGCTGGCGAATGCGTTACGAAAAGTGTAATGCGTTACGGGCGAGGTGAACGGGCTGTATCACACTGTACAAGCAAGAGAGATATACGATTATATTTGGGTGAGGTGAATAATTATTGCACGACCTTTTTAGATGATCCATTGTTTGATCAGGATTTTGTATTTTTTAATATTATTCGATTGTCTTGTTTTGTCAGGTACGTTATTGTATATTTTAGACGCAATGTATTTGAAATTTCTTTGACCAAATGTTGTGTTTGTTTTAGGTATTTGTATGAGTTCTTTGGTTTTGTGCCGCGTGTTTACAATATTTTGGGTATTTTTATAAAATGTATGTGTTTTATTTTTAAACAGATGAGTTAAGATAGTTTTTGTGTAAATTTGTCGAATATCTAATACATGGAATTTGTTGAATATATAGACAGTACTTGTTATTATGGGAACTTTAAGAATAACTTTCATAATTAATTTTTGTGCCTTCGATAATGAATCTATAGCTATGAAAGAAATCTATGTATAAAAGGTACTTCTAGTTTTCTTTTTTATTCTATGGTTATATATAAAAATTAGCTGGTATTTCCTCACGAAAATTCACACTTCATATATTATAAAATTAATATATTTATTAATATGAAATCTGTCATGAAGGTAATGGTTAGATTTTTTTTTGAAGTAAAACTTCTTTACGCACGCTTGAATTGGGGAGTAAGCTGCCGAATGCGTACGAGAGCGTTACGAAAAGTGTGATCGGCGAACGATAATAAATTTAAATAAATATTTGTAGAAAATTAATATATGTAAATGTATATACATGTATATATCTACTACACATATAAACATTTATATACACATACATATAGATGGAGCTAAAGAAGTTTTACTTCAGTCGTGTGGTCTAAAGCAGCGTTTCCCAACCTTTTTAGCCCCAGGGAACGGCAAAAAAGTATTATTTCGCGGACCGGGCTGCCGACTAAGTCTAAGAATTTTGTACTTGATTCAGCTTTTAGTTTTTTATTATTGTGGTTGGACCACTTTGAGAAACTTATTTATAAAAATTGATAGCAGTCATATAATTATGAAGCAATTACGAACAAATTAACGTTTACTGTGGGGAAAAAACATTTCAAAGTACCCCATCACAATTTTTTTCTCAATAAATCGGTTTAACCGATGATAAATCAGTTTAGGCACATAAAAACCAAAATTGATTTCGAAAGATTGTTATTTTATCTGGTAAAGTTATGTTTTAAATTAAAAATAAAACAAGTTTATTTATAATATGATAAGGTTATACCGTAACGAAATATTGTATTAAACATTACACGTTTCAAATCTTTTAATCATTCAGTAAAATAAATCAATACGTTAATTAGTAAATTTTCAGATTTTTATTTTTAGTTCTTTTCATGATGAAAATACTTCATTTTGTCTATTTATTTACACACTTATTTTGCATAGACATTATTAAAAAATTATAAATACATGACATCAAAAACACTTACAAGAAGTACACGATTTTTTAAAATTTATCATCACTAGTTTGAGCATTTTTATTGCTTACATGAATGTAGTTATGTATTAAAGCAAATTTTTAATGAAATAAAATCTATATTGAGTTAAACTTTGGTACGGAGAATAATCAATATTTCTAATCGGAACCACTCTGTATAGTTGTATAGTAGTAGTATTTTGTAAGTCAAAATTTGAATTCTTGGTCGCTGGTTAGTGAGCCTTAACATTATGTACTACTAGCTTCTGCCCGCGACTTGGTCTGCGTAGGATTACTACTTCGAGTAATCTATTTTTTTCCTTGGTCCCATCTACGTTTGTACCAACATTCTTAACCTATGTATTTAAAATATCTATAATTCTTGATTCGATTCAAAGTATTAGGCGAGTACTTCAAATAAATTCAATAATAAAAAAAAATCAAAAATAGAATTTTGACTTAACAATCATTGTTTTGCAAAATGTAATCATCAAATTTTGACATTTTCTATTAAACAATAATTATTATTTTCAATATATTGAAAATAAATAGCTAGCGTTATAAATTATAGCCTATATGTTATTCTGATGTATGAGCTATATTATTGTAAAATTTCATTAAAATCCATTCAGTAGTTTTTGCGTGAAAGAGTAACAAACATACATACATCCATACAAACTTTCGCGTTTATAATATTAGTAAGATTATATTCGCTTTCGCGAGATTTGAATGGATGCCCTGAAAAGGTGTTCGAAACTAGTAATGCCATTACCACTGGGAGTTTTAAAGACGGCTGCACCCATCTTCCAAATAAATGGTAAAAGTATTGTTTATTTTCCATTACGTAACAATGCGATCGCCGAGTCCATTCGGAATCAATATCGGCAAGATAAATAGCCCGTCGCGCCGTGACGGCCTCGCGTGCCCGCCGGAATATTTCAATAATAGAAAGGAATGAAATAACAGACTTTTAATTATTGAGGAAAGACGTTACTCAGATTGAAAGCTTCCAATTTCCCGTCAGAAGCTTTTTTGCCATTTGAATTACACTTCCTGGAGGAGATAATTAATTTTAAATCTATCTGCCAGCTGTCTGAATTAAACGCTCTATGGCCCGATTGAACTGTCGATCAGCTATCGTCATTTAACAGATTATCATTGCGGAAGTAAACAGGTTTCTTATTTTTTGGATCGCGTTTTGGATCTCAAAATATATTAGGATTTTTTCTTAATTTATTGTTTGAAACATTTACAGAGTGTTAACTAACTAACTAACCATCACGCCGTTTCCCCGCAGGGGTAAACAGAGAACACGGACTACTAAAAACTCGGTCTTGGCACACACTCCTTGCCTCATTCACATTCATACATCTTCTCATACATACTATTCTATTATTCTGGCTCTTGACATGGCCCGACTCAAGTATCTAATTCACTTGATCGCGCCACGTCTACCATTCACATTCGCGTCATAAATTTTCTTTACACTCCTTTCTTCATTGATTCGCTCAACTTGCCCAAACCATGTAAGCGTCCCTTTCTTAATCTTACTTATTATCTTAATTAGCATTGCATTCTTTTCGATATCTCCACATTTCTCACACGATCATACATGGTTTTACACACATACGCCTCAGGGATCTCATTTCCACAGCATTCGGTCTAGTTTTATCATTTCTCTGCCATATCCATGCTTCACTATCATACATCAGGGTAGGTACCAGCACTCCATTGTGGACTGCTAGCTTCGCTTCCGTGGAAGTAGTAAATATAAACGTAAACGAACGAAAAATAAATAGTAAATATAAAGGAACCACAGTTGAGATGTTATGGGCACATAAGACGCAGACCACCGCATCACAGCGGAGCATTTCGGGCAGCGTTGCAGTGTCCATCAACAGGGCAGATCCGAGAGAGCACAGACACATCGTCGGATCTGTCGGATCTGCCCTGATGATGGACACTGCAACGCTGTCCGAAACGTCGGCTAAAGGAGGTAGCGCAACACGGCATAACACCCCAAAAAGAAACAACGAAAATATCTATGGAAGCTTCATCGACAGTCATCTAGAGGAAGACCAAAGTACTCCTGGATGACTCAATGCTCCACAATTCTACATTAAAAACGGCCTGGTTGAAAGCGATACCCAGAACCGAAGAAGTTACAACGAGAACGAGAAGAGCCGACCCCAACAGCCTACCTAGGCAATGAGTTGGGAAAGTGTAAGGAAGAAGAAGTAAATATAAACGTTAATTTAACGATTTTTTCTTCACTACCTATCTATGCAAATTATATATATCATGGAAATTTGAAATGTTGTAAAGGACAATAAATCCAATAATATTTATAGGAAAATAATTGCGCCTTTTTCGATGTGCATTTTAAGAGGATTTTTTTTCTGAAAAATTAAATTCTCTTATTAAAGAAATTTACAAAGATTATTTTGAAAGTTCTATTCAGAGTTATTTTATAATTAAAATTATAATTAAAAATTATTATTATAGGTTAACAAAAATAGGAAATATGATTCTCTGAAAAAAAAAGAACTTTCTTTTTATTCTGCTGACCAATTAACATTTATAGCATTTCAAATTTCCACGATCGATATTTAAAGGAGAGTTGAGGCGGCGGCGTGACTTTGTTTTTTATACAAATCTACACTTTTATTTCGAACTTAATGAAATTTTGCACACTTGAATAATTTCGAAAATTCCCAATCATTCGCTACATATTAAAGCAATCCGTATTTGAATTTAAATTTATATCTTTAATTATCAAGTAGGCTGTAGAAAACATTTAAATTATTAACGCATTTTGGCATCTTATAGAAAATCTAACATTTATGTATTTTCCTTTAAAAAAATTAGATTTCAGAAAATTTGATTCATGACTTCTATGTCTACATGCAAGGTAGTTTGAACATTCCACAGGTGATTTGTCTTTATTTATCAACATGCGTGCATTCTAAACGTTTTAGAATTTTGGTTTCTTCAATCCAATCGAGCAAGAAGATGACCAAACTTCTCCGCCAATCCAATAGTTATTTAGAAAAATTCCCTAAAATGCTTAAAAATTATTATCACTAACGAAATCAATTGGATTTTCAAAACAACGTGAGATTTAAACAACCATAGTGGGGCGAATCCGGTTCTACTCAAGGGTAAGGAATTGTCTCTAATCCTAAAAATAATGATCCTTTTGTTGTAATCCGAAAGAATTGGAGTCTCAGTTAAGAACTACTCATTTTTCTTGGAACGAAAAGTTTGTTAATTTCAAGGTTAAGGACTATTTAATTTACGTGTAGAACGGAAATCTCTCCTACTTAAAGAAAATGTTATTAATTTTAAGGTTAAGGACTATTATTTTACTTGTAGAACCGGAATGTCTTCTAATTAACGAAAATGTAGTCCATTTTTAAGGTTAAAGACAATTACCTTTCCTTGAAAAACGGAATTGCTTTTAGTTAACGAAAAAATGAAACCGGAATGGCTCCAAGCTAAAGAAAAAGTACAATAATATATAAATTATGGCGAGCCACAAAGTTAATATTTATTACGAACATGTAAAGAAAAAGTGGTTAATCTTATGGTTAAGGACAATTCCTTACCTTTTTGTAGAACAGGAATGGCCACTCAGGTCACCTGTTTTAAAACAATTCTAAAGCGTCAATCTTCAAAAAACACATAATCAAAAATTTTGTAAAGAATTGCAATCTAACCGAACAGTTCCGAGTAAAAATTTGTAGTAAAAAGACTCGTTCACTGAATTCGTGATTCAGTTTAGCCGCGGGGAGCAATCGCAGAAGAATCGGAAAAATAATATAGAGGATAGTCTAAAAATGATTCGCTATAAATCCAATTTTGAAGCGGTCGGACCTCTCGGACGGCAATAGAAATGTATGTGTCGGTGTTACGATATCTTATATATTACTGTGTTAGGAAATGAAGTGTGGATCGGAGCCCAACGAAATACTAAAAACTGGTTAAGGATAAATTGGTATTTTACGTCGTGTTCTACTATTACTTACTATTGTAGTAAATTGTAAAACCAGTCATTTGAGGAGATAGATATGCATCGTAATGAAATTCAAACAGAAGTTCTTCTTCTTCTTCTGGTGCCCTGTCCGTTCAACGGACGTTGGCTATCATGTTGGCTATGCGGACTTTGTTTACTGCGGCCCGGAACAGTTCTACGGTAAACTGGCCAAACCACCATCTCAGGTTTTTCAGCTCTTTCTTCCAGAACCCCGTCTTGAGATGCGAGATCTCGTACTTCTCCGGATGTCTCATCACGTGTCCTAGATATTGAAGTTTTCGGATTTTTATTGTTTTAATAACATTAAAACATAAAATTAAAGTCAAAATATAAGAGAAATTATCCAAAAAATAACTTAATAAAGCAAAAAAGTGTTTAACGCACATGTAAGTTAGTTTTTTAGAGCACCCAGAGATGTTGTCGTACCGTGGTTGTACTTGGACTATTATATAAAATATTGATAAAAAATCGACCCGTAAAAACACATTTTTTTTAAAACTCTTATACCCAGGTACATCTATTTTCAATTTTCGAAATAGTTGCGCCATTCCTTGGGCTGTTGGACCAGCTAATAGCCAATTTCAGAGAAATGCTTGTGTGTGCGAGTGAGTGCCATTAAAAGCTGACAGAATGCACTGTCATCGACAACGAGTCTCTCTGTGTCGGGAGGTGAGTTAATTTACATTTCTAAGATTTGCATTCATTCATTTAAAAAAAAAATCGAAATTCAAATCGATGAATTTAAAAAGGATTGTTTTATACTTTAATACATTTACAGCCTTACTAAAAAAAAAACACTCCGCGGCCGTTAAACGCTGTTTCTGTAGCACGTTGTGTAAAGTCTGTACATATTTTAAAACAAAACGTTTCTAATAACAAATCGAAAATAATCGAACAAAATCGAACAAATATAAGAATTTTTCGGTTGCTCACCCTGAAAATTAGTCCATTTGCGCATGTGCAGTCGGCCATATTCTTTTCTAACGCGGGCGGCAAATTACAGTTTGACATATGAGATTTCACGTGCAGTTTCTACAATATTTTTATGGATAATTTCTAACACAATCACCAATTTACTATAATAATAGTATTATTCAACACAATTACTATTATTTGTGTTATTTTTGTCAGTTTTGGTCCGTTAATAACGTCATGTTTGTAATTTAATTCTGTGAACATAAAAAATATAGGTTATTAATTATAAAATTTTGTTTTTCCGATTGAGTTTAATAAAACTTCCATAAAAGTTATGTTATTTAATAACAAAAATGCATGGTGCTTGTGTACATAAAAATAAATTATAGGAATCAAGGTCTAAGTTTTACAAAAATAACTTTAAATTGTCAGGTATTTTCAGTTATTCTTGGGGAATTATTAATTTATTTTTTTTATAATTTTTAATTGTATGAACGAGATAAAAAGTGAAGTGATAGTTTTGTTGCAAATTCATTAAATAACAGGACTGTGTTTTTTAAATTTCAAATATTCAAAATTTTTTCGATGTTTTAATAGAAAATGTTTGGTGTAATTTTTTTTTTCAATTTTTTTCACGTTTGATGTTTAAAATACTGCAATTTGTAAACACTAAAGCATATTTTAAAATACAAAAATCTAAAAGGTAATTTTATCTATTTTCTAAAATGGCATTTGGTTTTATGACATTTTGAAAAATAAGAAATATATAGGACATTCAAAATACCTTAGAAAAAAATTGAAAAATTACAAATAAAACAGATATGTACAACAGTTAAACTACCCTCTTTGGCCGTGTAAGCGATGTACATATCTTTCCATGAACAATTTTTTGTCAGTTTTTAATTAGTAAGGTTTTTTCATGCACGGTCGTTTAACAATTGTTAAATTTTTTTAGAAAGTTTTTTAGTAAGGATGTTATTGTTTTATGTAGTGGAACAGTTTCCGTTTGCTACAGTCCTAAGCATCGAACGCCCGACCTAGAGACGCCATATCTCGAGCAATTTCATAGAAATGAGTTTATGTGCGTATGTATGAGCATACTTACCACCAAAAGTAAAGAATTGGGTTATTTTCCACTTTCAAGATTTGCATTAATTTAATTTTGACAAAATCAATATTCAAATTTAAAAAAAATTTAAATAAATATTTACAGTAATCCGAGTAAGACATTTTTCAATTTGCTAGAAGATAATATAAACCAAAAGCACGTTTCAGGAATGGCTTTTAAAAGTTAGTAGCATTGAAGAAGAAGACCATTAAAAAAGCAAGGAAAGATCTTTATATCCGGAGTGCAGGCATATTTTTACTGCCGCAAAGTAATGTACTGAAAACTTTTAGAAAACAGAATATTTTTATTACCGGCAAACTGAATCACGCTGTCTTCACAATGATGAAGTTAGCAGTGAAAATCACAGTAATAAAGCTCGCGAGTTCCTTTTAATCGCAGCTTTAGATATTGTCATAGTTAATCTTAATCCAACAAGCTTATTTTTGTATGGCTTGGCAGGGGAGCTCTACCCCCTCATCTTTAGCTGATGGTTATCTGCGTTCAACGGGGAGAAGCGAAAGAGTAGAAACTACTTAGACCCGGCTGCAAATGAGAAAAAAGCTCTAAATGGTGAATTTCAATTGCTAGCTACTTCTCGGGGGCCTTTCACGGTCCCCTTTTCCAATGCGCTCTTCGCTCGCTAAAGACGCGGAGCTGCAGAGTTTAGGTGCCGCGTACTGAAGTCGATGCGATTTCACTTCTATTCTACCCACACTCTTCTGCGAACATAGGAAAACTTAGACGATCAATAGATTATAAGGAAAAATGCCAAACATAACCTGAAAATGTTGATTTATTTGTTTATTCAATCTTTTTGAAAGTTCACTTTCTGGCCTCATTTTACTTTACATGAAACAAATTACTTTTGTGAAAACCACTATAATCATTGTTATAATATATACATGTTTCAAAACCGATGATTTCTTCGTCAGAATAATAACACGAATAACTAATAGTAGTTAATAATAATAACATTAAATTTCTATTATTAAAAATTTAGGCATATTAGATTTGTCAAAGAATTTGTATATAAAAATGCAAAAATCAGTCATTTTAAATACATGTAGAATTACGAAAGATTTTTTAAATATTTATATTGAGGGATCAGTAGGATTTATCGGTCAAATTAGGATTTCCACAGAGCCGAACCCTCTGATATGAAAATATCTGGAGACGGTGAATTATATTCCCATTTAATAGTTTGGTAGATTAACGTGTTGTTCTTGTATTGTTTTGTATTAATTATACTTATATAATACACTTGCATAACGTAGATTTACTAGATGATCATTTATATGGAAAAGTGTATGTATCTGGTGAAAAAATATTTCCATTTGTTATTTCGGCTACTGGCATTATACCTAGCTCTCTCATTAAAAATTTAGGCATATTAGATTTGTCAAAGAATTTGTATATAAAAATGCAAAAATCAGTCATTTTAAATACATGTAGGATTACGAAAGATTTTTTAAATATTTATATTGAGGGATTAGTAGGATTTATCGGTCAAATTAGGAATTACACCGAGCCGAACCCTCTGATATGAAAATATCTGGAGTCGGTGTTTTTTTTCCCATTTAATAGTCTGGTAGACTAACATGTTGTTCTTGTATTGTTTTGTATTGATTATACTTATATAATACACTTGCTTAGCGGTGGATTAACTAGTTTTATGGAAATTTTCATTTTTATGGAAAAGTGTGTGAAAGGGTTTAGTTTTTCCTAAGGGGAAAACTAAACCCGGACCTAAAAGTCTGGTGCGTAAAAAAAAATCATGACTGACGAAGAAACCCTCGGTTTTAAAACACATAGATATTATAACATTGATTATAGTGGTTTACACAAAAGTAATTTGTGTCATTTAAATTTATGTATTTATTTATTGTTTGTAACATTAATGGTGTGTTAGCAATTTTTAGATTCGCTCACAAATTACACTTCGTGCATAAATCAAATTTTAGTTGTTACTAGGTTAAGTTTTCTATGTTTTACGTTAGCTTGGGATGCTGTTTGCAGGGTCTTTTAAGGGAAAGGAGAGAGAGGAATTTCTGGGAAGGAAAACGGTTTGAGGAATCAGGGTGATGTATAGGGAATGACATATACAGGAGCGAGGACGTATAAATCCATGGTGATATTATGGTACTGATTCACTGGGCTGATCAATGTACAAACCTCCTCACTAACCGACATTTAAGTGACCTAGATACCATAAGATATGATAATTGCACTGATTACTTCAATTAAAATTCAGCATACATTCCTAATATTCATTACCTATAAAGTCGGTCTACCTATAGAATCAATAAATTACAATCATTTGATGAAAGAATAAAATTTACTAAAACTTTCAGATAGAAGACTTATTTCCGACTTGACTCTTATTTTTAAAATTGTTTTTGGTATTATAAGACAGCCCTGATTTATTAAGCCTAATTACCTTCCATATACCCTCAAGAACAACGCGATCTAATATTCTTTTTAATTTCAACAACAATATCAGCCCTGAGTCATTTAGAAACTCGCTTATACCAGATTGTATGCAGTTGGCAATGCTTTTTCAGAAGTAGTAGATGTGTTCAACTTCATGGAATATAGTTATAAGAAAGCTGTAATAACATACCTCAATCGCAACAATCATTGTTAGGCATGATACCATTCTTCTGCATGGCTTCTAATTTATATTTTACTGCTGATTCTAAACAGTTTTCTAAACTTCTAAACTATCAGACCGAAGAGTGTTAGCCAATAAAAGCATAATCTTTTTCAAAATTTATATAATTGTTTATTGTTTATTGAGGCATTTTAAGTAGGTACATAGTTATCTATGTCCTAATACAATCCTTATATATATATACATAATTAAAGTAATACATTTATAACACATCAATCACATATAATTTTTTATTATTTATAAATGATTTATTATTATAAATCTCTAACTAGCAGCCCTGCTTCAACAGAGCCTAACTCTAAGTACTTACAGTGCCATTTCAAACACATATAATTTTGAAGGTAACAATAAACTCAATACCAAACTACTCCACACAATAGCCAATTCCCTAGAATGCAATGAATTGCAAATGAAACTACGAAGTACTTATTTTTGAAGAAATTTCTATTATACCACTATAAACTTTAAAACCCATGTTCACTTTATTGTAAAAGCCTTAATGGCGTATCTTCTTACTAATATTATAAACGTGAAAGTTTGTATGGATGTATGTGTGTTTGTTACTCTTTCACGCAAAATTTACTGAATGGATTTTTATGAAACTTTTTAATAATACAGCTCATACATCAGAATAACATATGGGCTTTAATTTATAAAGCTAGCTATTAATTTTCAATATATTAAATATAATAATAATTTTTTAATAGAAAATGTCAAAATTTGACAATGACATTTTGCAAAACAATGATTTTTAAATTAAAATTCTATTTTAGAAAATATTTAAATTAGTGAATTTATTTGAAATACTAACCTAATACTTTGAATGGAATCAAGAATTATAGATATTTTAAATAAATATATTAAGAATTTTGGTTTAAACGTAGAAGGGACCGAGGAAAGAAAATAGATTACTCGAAGTATTAATCCTAGTAAATAAATATACACCAACCAAACACACTAGATTGATCATCATTGCACAAAGGCTTCTTTAGCATGAGAGATCAGTTGATCATTACACTTCTTACATTAACAGACTGATTGTTCCTTAGAGTTATTGTTCCACAATGTCACAGGTAGGTAATATTGGCATACATTGTTAGATAGGATAGGTAGGAAAAGTAGGTTGGATGGAGGAAGGTATAGTTAATTTATTGTTTGAAACATTTACATTTATGATATTGAAGTTGTAATGTGCACAGATATTAACACTCCAATTAAAATGTTCACAGCATGCGTAAACAAGTTTCAGTTGTAATTAGATTCTAGTAGTGAAAAAAAAACAGAAATAATAGTAATCAAAATGAAATATAGAACATGAGATATAAAACATAGTAAGTGTATATTACCTACAGAGAAAGATAAGAATGAAAGAAAGAAAACAACATAATAATAAAATAATTACATAAATGTTCTTCATGACATCATGGTAAAAGATTGTTAATTTTGTTTTTAAAGTATGCTAGATTGTTTGCGATACGGTCAAATTCAATAGTATTGTAGAAGATACATTCGTGACAGTGGATTGAAGTATGCATTATGGTTACTAAATATTTTAAGATTAACTATATTATTGTATTATAACAGTTGCGTCATATTATTTTATTTTATATTTATTGGCGTCTGTAAAGCTATTTTAAAAAAATATTTTATAAATCATAAATGGTTAAAACAACTCTGTACTTTTGTCCACACAAATATATTACACTTTAATAAAGTTTATTCGCGTCACATGTTACTGGATATGACACTCTGACTCCAGCCACGTTAACTCCCGTGGACACGACAGTTCAAGTTCTCTAACCCGGAATTAAATTCCATTTACCAAAAATACTGGACTTCAGGCAGAAACTTTCAACAGTGTCATAAACCTTCATTTTAAAATAACGAATTCTGTAATTTTCATTTTGTTGGACACGCACGTATGAATTATTTATCTTTGAAATTCGAGTCAATCAAACGATCAACATATCAAAACCGTTTATAAATTCCTTTTAAAACATCTGCTTTATGTACAGGGTGTTAAGAGATGTATCTGATTTATTTTAACCAGTGATTCCTGACCAAATCTGTGGTTAAAATGTAGATTGCATTCTGGTCTACAGGGATTTTTTCTTAACTTTTTCAGGAAAAAACATATGAAATCAGTTGGTATTGGATAGTTATATAGATAGTTATACCACTGAGCTAAGCCGATAATATATTCCTTTTGGTCATATTTATCTGTACCATACGTCGACTAAGAACGACATAATTTTTTTATGCTATGTTGAATTGTTAATATTTTTGGGAGAGACTTGGTCGTGGGAGATAACCTAGACCTCTCCCGCCGGACTCTCTCGACCCACCGCCTAGTATCACAGTGGGAGGATGGATTCATAAGTCCGTCACCCCTGGATACATCGACCCCAAGATTCCGACCCACCTCTTATACCTTCTTCGTTCCCAGAACCTCCTCTCCCTCTTTTCCCTAAAAAGACCCTCCACACAACATCCCCAAAGACGATACAGGGCCACCTACGTGGAGCTATTGTAAAAAGATGGCCACATTTTGACCATCGAACGCCCGAGGGTGTTAGCAAAATGGCCAAAATGTGGCCAAAATCGCTTCACTGGTTATATGATTAAATATACAATTTGAGGTTTTATTCAATAAGTCATTCCACAATTTTTTAAAGATTGAATTTTTAAAATATCATTTTAGAAAATTTTACGTGGGATTAAAATTTTATTAACATTTTTTACTTCAATAAGGTAAAGAATCACTGGTTGTAAATCAGGTACATCTCTTAACACCCTGTATAGTCGTTATTTTATGCATATTATAAACACAGGATGCTTTTCATCCCGCCAAACAATGAAAATCAATTATGAAGGCTAACTCTATGGGAGTCAAAACTAATAAAGGAATAAATCCCTTTGGAATGAATATGAACCTCCCTATGGGCGTCGCACAACATTCACACATCGGTTCCTTTATTAATTAAATAGAATTTAAATGGAATACACGGCAGACAATGCGGACGGATATGTTGATAAAGCTAATCAAAAATATAGGTGTGAAACTGTGAAGTAAAGAGAAAATGAAATCCTTTTCCCATGTTGGGATCGTGTGATTTTTCTTACAATTTTTCTTTATCCCTTTCCAGACGGTGTTAACCCGTCGTCACAGGGGTGAAAATTCGCTAAAAGGGTGCGGGCGTTGGGTCATCATGACCCACTTATTCAACATTAGGTATTTTATTATTATTATTTATTATTTATTAGTGGAAGATACTCTCAGTATCGCCCTGGTGTAAGACCACCATTCAGAATTGAAACGTTGCTTAATAATGGCTTTAGCCGTGTTTAGTGACTAGATCTGAATAGCCAGGTACTTTCCCACCTTCCTCTTCCCCATCTCCTTCCCTTCCATACTTACCTTCAGCCTCACAACATACTCCAATTGGGGATGCCATAGTCTCACTGGCTCCAGAAGGGAGCAGTTGGGACTCTTGTCAGGTATCTCTATAAAAAAAAAATAAATTATATTCATGCTTTTTTTCTTAAAGCTATATTTAAATTTATTAAGGAATTAAATCATTTAAAACATGACATCATATCGACAAAAATATATGTTTTTTTTTTTTTTTAACCAATAAACATACCACATAATAAAAGTTTTAAAAATTAGATTTCTCCAGCATAATCGTACTGAACACAATTTTTTTACATTATTAAAAATTAATTGGCACTTTTAGGAACTAAACAAACTAATCTTTGGAAAAAAAATAACCAAAAGTTAATTCCAATCATCATTGTCAACGCAGTCGGCGCAAAATGGGTCGGCGAGGAAGGGTCATATTTACCCTTTTCAGCTTTCGGCACGAATATGATAAAATAAAGAATCAAAAACGATCATTAATCACTTAACTAGAATTATTCAAACTGTTTCATTGAAATAATGAAAGAAAACCTCCTCCTCCTGTAAAACTTGCAAATGGTCGTTTGGAAAATTAAGTAACTCGGGTATCGATCACCGTCTGACTGATTTCTCATTACAAATGTTTAAACAAAGCCTACGTCTCCAGCTACTGAGAAGAGCGGCAACATAGTTAAAAAACCACAAAATTTATAATATGGCGGGTCATTTTGACCCATCCCCAATGACACCGGGTTAATATGGGGTGAACTTGGAAGGAGGGGGCGATTGTGGGTGGCAGGGGAAAAGTGTGATAAGGAGGGGTGGGGGGCAGCAATATCACAGAGGGGGTGGGAGTGCTAGGTCAGCAACTCCATTCTTCCACTCACGGCAAACTTACGACTTCGATATGTGGACTTGAAGGAGTTCCCACCTCAGCCGGCGGAACGTTTTATCTCGCACCATTAAGGCCTTTTAATGCTGGCGGATGCAATTTTATTCGCATTAATTCAGCTGGGTATAATATGTCTGTATAATATGAAAAAGTATTTTTGAAACCAAACTCAACGGCTTGGATAAATTATTCAACTACCCAAATAAAATACATTTGAGTTTTCCGTTAAAGAAAATTATTCATACTTTTTGCAGTGTATATATAAATGAAGGATAAAAGCAAGTCTTTTGATTTTTAAAATAAACCAAAGAATCTATTTCATGATAGGTCTTTCCTAAAAACTTGAAATAAACATTGCAAATATATATATATATATATATATATATATATATATACATATATATATATATATATATATTTAAAACGAAACAAATTATAATATTTTAATTAATGAAGATAATATTAGCGAAAGTCAATCAAAAATCCGAAACAGAAAAATCAGAAAGAGATACGGATACATCTGGGACTCGATTAAAATATTATAATTTGAGGTTTAACTCTTTAAGTTAAAAAGTTAAACATAAAAATAAAAATATAAAACAAATTACTTTGTGTTAACCACTATGATCACATGTTATAATATCTACATGTTTCAAACCGATGGTTTCTTCGTCAGGATAATAAAATGAATTAATTATAATTTAGATATTATATTATGTAGATATTATTATATGTGATTATAGTGGTTTACACAAAGTAATTTGTTTCATTTAATTAATATGATGCCACAAAGTAATTTTGCAAACGTTGAAAAAAATTATTTTTATAATTATTTTTTTTCATTGGATACATAATAGGTAAAATAACGGTAATAACTAATAACATCGTTAAATAACAGAATATCTTGATAATGTTATTACGTATTGTTAGGTCGATATTAATTTCTATTATATATATTTTTAAATAATTGTTTTTTGCGATATTTTTTAATTAATTAATCACCTCTCTCTATAATATTTTTGTCCATAGTTCTTTTTAGTCTATACTTGTTTGTTTCTTTTGTTATTTAATGTCATTACTACCCTGACGAAGAAACCATCGGTTTCGAAACATGTAGGTAATTGTGATTATATAATAGTGGTTTAATACAAAGTTATTTGTTTAATTTAATATATATTTTAAGTGGCATTATTTTAATAGTTTTTCGGACACTCCTCCGAAGCCAATCAGCCATTTAGTTATTATTGAACCGATGTAGAACATTCTGCATGTTTAAATTATATTTTATTTCTATTTCCAATCAATCTCACGAATAAAACTTTAAAGGGTAAAACCATTAGTTTTTTAGTATTTATAGTTCGAAACGTCATGTCAAATAAATAATGCCACCTGCTATGCATCCTTTACGCTGGCAGCGAACACTCCCGTTTGTAGGTATACTATGCCAGCGAGAGGGTGCTCTTTGACAAACGGACAGATTTTTCATT
This sequence comes from Limnephilus auricula, assembly GCA_951813805.1. Lineage (NCBI taxonomy): Eukaryota > Metazoa > Arthropoda > Insecta > Trichoptera > Limnephilidae > Limnephilus > Limnephilus auricula. The sequence continues at coordinate 3,841,531 of OX638391.1, forward strand.
AAGTATCCAGGGCTTATTGGAAAACAGTCCGAGTGGAATGACGACGGACGGTCGGGCTGTCCCGGCCAGGCCATTTCACCTATTCATTGTTCCAAAAGAGAGGAAGATTGCGGACAGTCCATGAATAAGGTTGCTTACAAATTCTGACCGTAGGAGGCTATAAAAAAAGTATCGATGCAAGACGCTACGTTGAGGGGGAGTGGTGCAGTTGTGCTTCAAAAATAGTGGCGCTTTAAGAATTCTTTTCTCCTTTATCGACTAGTCAGAAGTCGCCCTTCCCGACTCACCGGCGCACACAAGGACGGCCAAATGAAATTAAGGCGCCAAAAATAAAAAAAAAGCATTGTTTTCTAACTAATCGTAAATATTTTTAAAACGTTTTTTTCAAATAAATATAAAACGATTCAAAATGAACCGCAAAAATTTATTTTGTTAAAGCAACTAATAGCCTGAAGCGCGCAAAGTTGAAATATATATCGCGCTGCTGATGTGTTTCATCTTCGTCTGAATCTCGTAGCTTCGCTCTTCCTGTTTTCCCTATTTAAAAATCAGAAAATTCTCAACATGAATATTATATTTTCAGGTATGTAATTTAATCTACAATTGTTTCTAACATAACAGATTCAACATAATATAGATATATAATATATGTTTTATGAAATATTTTTGTTGAAAAAATAATTGAAATATTTACTTCAACCAGAGTTTGGTAAAAAGTTCCACGATATTATTTTACTAGTTCAAAAATATAACGTACAAATTATGTCAAAATGTATAATTGATGCCCACCTTCTTCTACATATTTATTTTTTTAATTTTTGTTTATTTATTCCATTTTTTTTTAAGAAAGACTTACATTCCCGGGTTACGAATAACCCAACAACATTTGAAAATCTCCTATTACCACCACACTAAGCGGAAGATGTTGCTTGTGTCGTGATAGGGGACTTAGCCAGCCGAGGAATCGTACACGGAATGCCTGGGTGAGACCCAGACGCGATGCCCACTTAACCACCGACAGGCCTATTTATAATTAAATAAAAATGAACAATTTTACATGTTGTCGTTATGTTACAGTTTTATCATATTGGATGCTTTATCTTAATTCGAAATACAGAAATAATACATATTATCAAATATGAAATACATATATTTATTATCAAATATAAAATACTTATATTTATTATAAACTATTAGTAAATAAATAAGCTATTTTAAGAAATGGATTCCTAATGAATCTTCTCGTACGTATTTTTGATCAAAATTTCAAATTAAAAAAAAATATGAGTGCGTGTAACCTTTAGGCGCGTTGAAGTAAAACTTCCTTGACTGTTGTGGAAGTGTGGAAGGTATTATTAAAAATGGTACAATTACTGCCATTTGTATTTATTTTTATTTTTAAACAGTTTAAAGATGAATGGATACACAGCTACACCGCTGGCTGTTGAGTTTGGTCGCTTGTATTGAGAAATGCAAAAAAAAAAATGGATATAAATTCGCTCTTGATTTTTCATCCAAGTTTTGGAAATAATAAAAATATTTTAGCGAAGGCGACAACCTTCGAGAAAAAACAAACACAAATGGCAGTAATTATACTGATATACGAACGTCATTTCCGTTTGAAAACGTTATTTCTAAGTTTTTCTTTGATATTTTTGGCGTCGGGAATTGATAATTCGGCCTTGTGTGCGGCAATGTGCTGGTGTGTGTAAAAGAGAGAGTTGTAGACTTGTAGAAGGAGGAGACAATCTATTCAAATATCCTGCACACACACCGGTGACTGTGGCGCCAATCCGATCACCGACGGATGGTGGATTCGAAAGCTTTGCAATGGAGCTATTTTTTTTTTATTTCACGATTTTTTTTGTCGAACAAATAATAGATAGGTTTTTAGTTTACGCGATTCCTTTGGCGAGTGTAGTTTAATTTTGGCGTAGAGCACGCACGAGCTGGCGCACAGAGCAAATAATTCACCGTTGTACCAGAACAAATTTAATTGTTCATCCGTAAAAACCGTTATATTAAAAAAAAACCATGCGTGCCATAAAATAGCAGCATGCAAAATTTATTCGGTAAATTACATTACGTTATCCTGTCACAAATTACGTTTTTATATTTTTATTAAGATCAGAAACAAATGTCTATCTTAAAATCCTATTAACTAGATAATTTAACAACCCGGCTTCACAAGAGTTTTGTTTTTTGTTTTTGTTTTGATTTTTGAAGTAAATACTTCTTTACGCACGCTTGACTTGAGGGGTAAACTGGCGAATGCGTTACGGAAATTACAGCGTTACGGGAATTACAGCGTTACGAAAAGGGAAATGCGTTGCAAGGCGAACGGGCTCTATCACATTGTAGAAGCAAGAGAGAGCAGTGCGCGCACACATTTTCTTTCTCTCTTCCCCTCATAGTCAGTGCATGAATTATTTCAGTCAGTATTTTGAAATACCAGTGACGCGCCAAACGCGGGGGGGGGGGGGGGAGCGGATAATAAATTTAAATAAATATTTGTAGATAATTAATATATTTTATACATATAATCATATATATAGACGTACATATTGAGGGAGCTAAAGAAGTATTTACTTCTATCGTGTGGTCTAAAGCACAATCGTATTTTATAATATATATATTTTTTTTATTTATTACAAATTCTAACCCCCTAAACTACTCACCTAGTTTGTGTTATTGCACATAATGACAACATTATGTGCAATAACACGGTAGGTACATTTTCAATCGTTTTATATGCATAATAACGATGATAAATTAATAATTAGATAAATTGGTTAAATCAACAGAATAGTATAAATATATATATATATATATGTAAATAGCAGTAAAATGAAAGTAATTTTTCATTTGGGAGGCGGGAATGGGTACCGCCGCCTCGGGAACCATTTATTGGATAACAAACACCTCTGCCATAGGTTACCTTAAGTGGTTCGCTACGTTTGGTGACTTAGCAGGGGTGCCCGGGTTTATGGGGTGAGGTTTGTCTAGGTCTTGGCAGCGGATGATCTAGACACACTGAACCCCAGATTGCTACCCAACCCTTATACCCTTTTCCTTCCCAGAACGTCCTTTCATTAAAAACACCAACCACACAGCATCCCCAACGATGAAATAGGCCCTGAGGGAAATTATTTTACTCAGGGCCTCCTGTGTGGAGCTACTGTAGAAAAAAGAGATGCATATAGAAAGCTAGTATAAATTAAGAGTCATAATATCAATAGTTTCATATATACAGGTATACGAGGTATTACAAAATTACAAGTCTTTATGTGAATTCCAATCACGTTTACAAGGGCTTCTGTTAGTAGGCCATCAATTTAAATCATCAATATCTAATAGCCATTTCCGTAGATTATATTAAATTTGACTATAAATATAAACTACCAATAATGGTATTATTGGTAGTTTATTAAATATTTTGAGTTCAATATAGTTTAGAGTTCTTTCGCCGTATTTACTGGAACATTTCGGATCCATCAATTCTCCATTTTGAGTGAATCTTGTATTGAGTAATATTGGTTAATATAAACATTAAAAAGCAAACAGAAGGCGGGTTCTTTAACTTATAACTAAAGTGATTTATATGTTTATTATCAAAGTTTCGGACAGCATTACAATGTGTCCATCATCAAGTCAGAAGTATAAATGATGTTTAAGGAGGTAGCGCAACACGGCATTATACTTCGAAAAAGAATCACTCAAATACTTTAGGTCATGGGTCGGCAACCTTTTGTTGTAAAAGCAAATATTTAATGTGGGGATTAGTGCGGGCCGCACTTGGATCACATGTCATTATAGTCTGTACAAATATTTTAGTTTTGAAAATAAAAAGCTTCTTGATGTTTTATAAAATCAATGAGATTTTTGCAATTATTGATTGACCTGCGAGTTCTTTTTAATATTCGCTTGCATTTTTGAAGTAGAAACACGTTTTTTCGATAATTCAGAATTAAAAAAGTTTGCTCACAAATATATATACCTACTACCAAACGTAGTGATTATTTGCTTGCTTGTAGTTTTCAGAAGTCAAACTCCCATCGAAATCAAAAATGTAGTTTTTTTCCTTAAAAGCAATTTGAAGTGTGGTATCACTTTGCAAGTCTATCACGTTGATTTGCAAATCGCTTGGTACATTGTCGACATCCATTGCAAAGGAGTTTTCGAAAATCGCCATCTTCCGTGATAACTTTTTAAAGTCAGCAAACCTGTTTTCAAACTCTGTTTAAAGTTGTGTTAATGCACTTTTCATTTTAGTCAAATTTTTATTTCTGTCAAACTGATTTTAAAAGGATTTGCAAGATGTCGGGAATTTTTAAACATGCTCACGCGGGTCATTTATAATTCGTTCGCGGGCCACATTATTGCCCGCGGTCCTGGAGTTGGGCTGCCTTGGTTTAGACATTATTGAAAAATCATAAATACTTATGATAAATATACTTACAAGAAGTAAACGATATTTAATAATTTATCATCGTGCGTTTTTAGGTATACATTAAAGCAAGTTTTTAATAAAATAGATCTATATTAAATTTTTAATAAACAAAAATTGACACGGGGAATAATCGATCTTTCTCAATGGAACCTCCCTGTACAACTTTTATTCTCAGCCGCTGGTCAATCGCTCTTACGTAGTGCTAGAAAGCAAATGAGGCGACGCGACATGTCGATGGAGTGAATTTTGGTAACGAGAATTTGCGTACTATTGTTTTATAATGTAACTGCAGACGTGTTGACAAGTTCGCAATACAAATGGTGACAATGGCGCTACGGAGCAGGCCCATGACAACATGTCATTGACATTTACATAATGAATATATGCCCAGTAGTACGGTCATCCCCAAACAAACAGACTTCATTACATGGAAATTAAAGCACACTATATTAACAGCATCAAACAATTTAATAATTCTAACATTTTAATATTGTTTTTTAAAGCATTCTCATGACCAACTAACCATCACGACGTTACCCCGCAGGGGTAGCCAGAGAGGACGGACCGCCAAGCAACTCGGTCTTGGCATACACTCCTTATCTCATTCACATTCATACATCTTCTCATACATACTCTTCTATTATTCTGACTCTTAAAGTGGCCTACTCAAGTATCTGATTCACTTGATCGTGTCATGTCTTTCTAGATTTTTTTCTACCATTCATATTCGCGTCATAAATTCTCTGTACACTCCATACTTCATTCATTCACTCTACATGTCCAAACCATCCAAGCGTCCCTTTATTAATCTTACTCATTACGCTCACATCAACCTTGCATTATTTTCGGATCTCCACATTCCTCCCACGATCATACATGGTTTTACCACACCTACGCCTCAGGGATCTCATTTCTACAGCATTCTACCATCTGCATTTCTACATTCATCCATTTTCTGCCAGTTCCAGGCTTCACTGCCATACATCAGGGTAGGTACAAGCACTCCATTGAGGACTGCTAGCTTCGCTTCTTTGGACAGATTCTTGTTGGCGCCAACGGCGTTCAGTCCTCCATTAATGGAGTTACCTTCATTTACCCTTCTTTCAATATCTCTATCAGCCTTCCCGTCTGTCGTAAACATACTTCTCAAATACAGAAACTCATCCACCTGCTTAATCCAAGTATTCGTCATTCACAACTACATTGCACACTATTTTTGTACTCTCTCTTTCAAACACTATGACTTTAGATTTACTTACATTCATCATTCTTCATACATACTTCTTTCATCCAGACACGAGAGGCTGTAGATATTCATTTATTTTTTAAGCATTCTAAATATAAATAAATTCGCATAAGATCCCATAAAAAAATGGTCGTAAGTGATTTTTTTGTTGTTTTATAAAATATAATTTTTATGTCGGAATAGTAAAGTGGTAATGATTATTTATGTCCCACGAAAACCGTATTTAAGTCAGATCACTCTATATCTGCGAGATGTCGCTAGTATCTCTTTTCAACGGATCCACTTCTTTCAATAATCACCATTTGTATTCGCTCTTCTGTAAAAATTACTTTTTGAAGTTAAACACTTCTTTACGCATGCTTGAATGGTGGGGAGGGGGGGGGGGTAAGCTGGCGAATGCGTTACGAAAAGTGTAGTCGAACGTTACAAAGTGCGAGGCAAACGGGCTGTATCACACTGTGGGAGCAAGAGAGAGCAGTGCGCAAGCACATTTTCATTTTCTCTTCATTTCATAGGCAATGAAATATATTTCAGTTAGTATTTTGAAATACCAGTGACGCGCGAAAAACGGGGGAGAGCGGACGTCGAGAGGCACCATTTGATCACAGCGAGGCGAATGATAATAAATTTAAATAAATATTTGTAGAAAATTAATATAATATATGTATATATATATATATTTTATTCATATAAACATAAAATATATATACATACGTACATATAGATGGAGCTAAAGAAGTTTTACTTCAATCGTGTGGTGTAAAATACACTGGTATTTTTTTTTACTTAAAACACTTTTCATATTAAACATATTTACATCGCGGCCTCTGTGGTCGGCTAAAATCCCGGGTTCCGCAAGTAATTTTTATAACAATACATAGTATATTTTCGGAATGTTCCAGAGTGGAAGATAGCCGGGTTTAGTGACCCGATCTGAACAGTCAGGTACTTACCAACAATCCTCTTCTCCATCTATTGCCCTTCAGCCTCACGTATCCCCTCAATTAGAAATGCAATATTCACATTTTTCCAAAAATTTGAATAAAATTATTTCTACTTATTGTTTATAATAAACTGTTTTTATACATTGAATAATAATATTATTGAATATATAAAAGAAATAAAAAATTAAAATTATTTCATTAAAGGAAAAACATCCGATGTTATAAGGATTCGCCGATTTATTTTTATTTTTTATTTTTATTTTTTATTTTTGTCATATATTATAGGTAACATCTATAACAGCAGATGTGAAGAATTGTGTAAGTTGGTACGAATCCAGCAACTGTTTGAGTTTTATCGCCGGGACATCAACTTTTAATCGTATGCACTTGCTCGATAATAAAAGTATAATATTTGTCGACGATTGTGCTGCCCCATTTTGGGCCCATCAAACGCCGGGCAGTAGCAAATAACGAAATTACTACGGCCTTTTTGTAATGTGGCGCATGGTAAAAAGGTCATTTGGGCCGAGGTCGTAAAACCAAACCGTAGTTTTATTCACTCGTAAAGCACTGTTGGTATGCATTATACCATTATAGTTTATGACAATACAACTTATGTAGGTACCGCATAGCGTGGACATGGACATACGATATAGTACTAACACCCTGCCGCCCGCGCCGCACACCAAGACGGCCAAAAGGAATTACGGCGTCAAAAATAAGAAAAAGCATTGTCTTCAAACTAATCATAAAGACAATATTACCAAAATCTCATAGCATAAAATAATAAAACATAAAGTAACACACAAAACCAATATAAAACACAATCACCCACAAACACACAACACATAATATAAATATACCTATTTAAACCTTATATAATATCTATTATTTTTTTTTTATTTTACTTTAATTTCAAATCTTTGTTTTTAAATTTAATTTATCTTAATCTTATGTTTTTCATATATTTTTAAATGTACTGTGTAAAAAATTATTTGTAGATAAAATGGAGGCCTCAGCACGGGTAAACCACCTAGTGAGGCCAACATTATTGAATTTTATTATAAAATGTAAAAATATTGCATCAATAAATAAAAAAAAATAAAAAAAAAAACAATTTATATTGTAAAAGCAGGACCAGTAGTTTCAAAAAATTAAAAAAAATTATATTTTTCATTTCAAATTTGAAGTCAAAATCTCGTCTTTCATCATTTCAAATACGAAATGGGTTGTTTCAACTCCAAAATAATGTTCGTCAAATTTGAAAATTTCACTCAGTGTTCCCCGCCAAATCACAATCTTAGGACCAGTTGTGTTGGAAAATTTCACGTTTGATTTTCCTTCAAATCGTCAATCACCGCAAAATTGGGTTGTTTCAACCTCCATCAGACGAAATTTCAACGAAAATTCCATACAAATGTGATTGGAGATCACCTTAATGTGATCAGCCGAGTTCGAACCATTAAGCTTGAAATAAAGGGAGGCGCATGCGCAGACGTCAATATTGTGATCTGACAGGTCGTGGCGGGAATGTCTGTAATATTTTTAACTAAATATGGCTGGACAATTTTTGTACATAACGTAAAGAATGCACAATGGTTAAAACTTCCGAAGTTAGATATCCTCTCAAAGTATATTGTTGTCGAAAATCGTCAGTTTCAGAGATTGAAAATGACGTAAAAACTGGCGAAAACATTGAACAAAATAAAAGTTTTCTCTTATTGACCGATGGTATCACAATAATTGTCAACTGTAATACTTACATTATGAATCTACAATATATAAGAAACCTCTTTTTTATGATTGACATATCCCCGTCAAATTATTTTACTGATTATTTACCTTGAAACCACGGAGCTGCATGGAGCTATAGGTTCATGTACATGGATACAACTGAGGAATTCCCGATTTCATACAAGATACGAAATTAATAGTATTTTATAATAAAAATCCTTTTGTGCTCAATATATATCTTTATTAAAATGTTTATTTATAAACGTAAAACTTCCTCGTCATAAAAGTTATAAGAATAAGTACACGTATATATAAATCAGTATTTGTACACAGTTGTATGTGGGTAAAAAAAAAACTGTTTATTCATTTCACTTGTATGTTTAATTGGCAACTTAAGAACAATGTTAAAATTATCTGTTCGTGATTATTGCTCCTTTGTACCCATATCTTTCGTATGGAGATAAGTTGGTTTCTGTTTGGAGATATCCTTTATCCAAAACACAGACTTGTCATAATTTCAGTTGCAATCCTCCATTATATATTTCTCTCCAATACTGCAATGCCGCTAAAACAAGTATCAATATTATAACATATCTTACTTCATCCGTTGGTACCTGATAAGTAAAACAGACAAACTTAATATTATATCAAATAATAACAATAAATGAGATGTCCGTCATTCATTGTTAATAATGTTGGTTGCAAATATAGTTATACGATTGTAGGATACCAAATAAACTTTAGTAGATACGTAATTATCGGAATTCGGACTTAAAAAATACTCATTATTAACCTCTAATGCACGAGGTTTTATGTTGTTAAACGTAGCTTGTAAATATGGGCACGTTGAATTCATTTTCCATATATTTTTATGTTTTCTTTAGCACTTTTCCTACGTGGCTTTCAGGTTACATCTCTGAAGTGGTCACATTCCGGAAAATCGGTCTAAAATTAAATAATATACAAATAATACGATTGAAAGTTACTATATTAACTTTACTATGTATGTAATTGACTGAATACGAATAAAAACAACACTCATTCTCAATCATTTACGTTTTATATCGTAGAAAAATATTAGCCACAGCAACGAAACAAAAAAGCGGTAAAATTCTGACGGCCGTGGTCGGCGTGTGCATGCGCATCGATAGATATTTTATAAGTGTTGCCATCATAAAAATATCTCGGTCTTCGATATAAATAATTCTGCTGAATAAATGCCCGATTCGGCGGGGAACACTCGGTGAAATTTTCAACGTTGATTGGAGTTGAAACAACCCATTTGGTATTTGAAATGATGGAAGACGTGATTGCCAATCAAGTTTGAAGTGAATTAAAAGAATATTTTCATTATTTGAAACAACTGCTCCTTAATGTCTGCGCATGCGCCTCCCATCACATCAACGCTAACCGGTCAAACTCAGCTGATTAAATTTCACATCACATTTCCTTCAGATTTTCGTTGAAATTTCTTCTGACAGAGGTTGAAACAACTCAATTTTTCGGTGAATGACGATTTGAAGGAAATTCATACGTGTAATTTTCCGAAACAACTGGCCCGTGTACGCCGCTAAAATTCAGAAACGTCTCCATATACCATCAAAGAAGTTATCTATCCCCCATCCACGAAGAAGGTTCCCGTTTTTTTTTTTTTTTTTTTTTTTTTTTTTTTTATTAATAAGAAAAAGATTTTACATACAGGTGATTATATATTGACAAGTTATACAATTATACATAATTATTCTACTACTCCATAAGTTGAGCTCAAAGAGCTCGTGTTTATGGGAGGAGTATTTACAGCAAAAAATAACGTTCTAATTAAATTTGTAATCAATAATCAAAAACTTATAAGATAAATACAAACATTATTACATAGGTTTACAATTTAGAAATAATTTTTTATTGAAAGACAACATTACATATATATTTTTTTTACATTGAATAGTGCAGATTAAACTAAGCGTAAACTAAGTGTAAATTAAGGTTACAATGTATCATTATCCAATTTCAGGGACTTAATTTGTTTTTTGTATTGTTCATATTTCAAAGTTTCGGTTATACTAATTTTGTTTTTGGACAACAATAAATTGTACCATTTCACACCTAAATACAGGTAGTGATGCTGAGCCGTGGTGGTTCTAAGCATAGGGATGGTTATTAAGCCTTTAGTTTTGAATCTATTGCTTATGTTATCTGAGGGGTGAATTTTTTTAATAAAATATTCTTTATAAATTTGATATAAGGCGTTTCTTTTATACAATTCTGTGATAGATGGTACATTAAATTCCCGAAATATCTCTAAAGTAGGGAAGTCGTATGGTTTTCTTAGGATGATTTTAATAATTATTCTTTGTATTGTAATTATGGGCTGTAAGGAAGCCTTAAAGGCCCCTCCCCAACCAATAATGCCGTACTGTAATAAGGACTGAATTAATGCATAATAGACGATTTTGATAGTTTTCTTGTTTAAGATGTTTCGTATGTTATAGAAAACGTAGATAAGTTTTCTTACTCTTTCTACGGTGAGATTGATATGATCTTTCCATTTAACGTTTTGATCTATTAAGATTCCAAGATATTTTACATTTGATTTATGATTTAGCTTAGCGCAGTCCGAATTACATGTACCGTCATTTACACAATTTTTGGAATGAATTGTTATGTTAATTAAGTTATTTGGCACTTCTTCTTGTAGAGAGAATGGAATATAATATGTTTTTTCTGTGTTAAGTGATAATAAATTGTTATCGAACCATTTTTTTATAACCTTCATGTCTTGATTGGCTGCATTGGTAATATCGTTCCACGTCTTTTTTTCGATAATTATTGCAGTGTCGTCAGCAAAAGATATAAGTTTACCATTAAGTGGTAACTTAAACATTTGGTTAACGTAAATTATAAATAAAATTGGTCCAATAACAGTCCCTTGTGGAATTCCAAATTCTAGAGTTTCATCTACACTTAGTGAATCATTTAATTTTACTTTTTGACTTCTTTGAGTTAGATAGCTTTGTAGCCAATACCTTACCTTACCAATAATACCAATATCATTTAATTTGTTAATTAATTTTGAATGGGAGATACTATCAAAAGCCTTTCGTAAATCAATGAAAATACCAAGACATTTGTTTTTTTTATCCAATGCATTATATATTGTTGAGGTTAGTTCAGCAATGGCATCGTGAGTGCCTAGTTTCTTTCTAAAACCAAATTGGTTAGGACTTAGTATTTTATTATTTTCAATATAGTGCATGAGTTGCTTTTTTACGATTTTTTCATAAATTTTTGCTATGTTTGAAACAAGAGATATGGGTCGATAATTTGATATTTCTTCAGAGTTGCCTGATTTAAAAACGGGTGTTATGATAGATTTTTTATAAATGGAAGGGAATATTCCACTATTCAAACTAATATTTATAATATGTGTAATTGGAATGCTTAGTAAATTATTGTATCTTTTCAATATTTCCACTGTGACTCCATCAAATCCTGGTGCAGATCCACCTTTTAAATCATTTATAACATTTTTTATATCGTTTATTGTTACTGGTTGAAAAATTGACAGATTATTTTGTCTAATATAGTCCTTCTCGAAATTATCTATTTTATAATTTTCCTCGATCCGTGTAGCTAAATTTTGTCCGACGTTAGCGAAATATTTATTAAAAGCATTAGCACATTTTATTGGCTCCCTTATGGCGTTAATAGAGTTTTTTCCGATATAAATTTTATTAATTGGAGTTTTTTTGTTTTTTCTACTATTTATTTGATTTATTGTTTTCCAAATATGTTTTACATTTTGTTTAGCCAGGTTAATTTCATTTTTGTAAAAGTTTTCCTTAGTTATTTTTATTAAAGATGTTAATTTGTTCCTAAACTTTTTATAATACGTGAATATTTTTTTATCCAAGGGAAATTTCTTTGTCAAGCGATATAACTCTTCTTTTTTTCTAATAGACACAACTAAGCCATGTGAGATCCATGGTTTTATTTTTTTGAATTTTGCTTTAATTTTTACAGTTTTAATATCAGTTGATGTTGTTATATAATTGCAGAGAATTTTATCAAAATTATTTGCGCATGTTTCAGCACATGTGGATTCCAATACGGGTCGCCACGTTTCCGTATTTATTTTTGTACTTAATTTATCATGGTTTAATGATTTTTTTATGAAAGTTTTGCTTTCTGATTTTGTGTGATTATTAATATTAAGTTGTTGTATAGAGATGCAAGTGTGATGGTCAGTAATATTATTTTTTAATACAATCGTAAGTAATTTGTCAGTATGTTTAGTATTACACCATATATGATCAATACATGTTGGACGTTGACCCGTAATTTCTCTAGTATAATTTTTTATACATAATATAAAATTCATTTCAGACATAAGATTGATAAATTCTGTTTTTATTTTGTTATTATTTTCATTAGAAACGTCTATGTTAAAATCGCCAATTACAGTTATGTTCTGTTTATTTTTTTTTGATAAGATAATGCTTCTTAATTCATCCATAAATGTATACTCATTTGATCCGTGCGTTCGGTAAATAGCGATAATATTAAAACATACTTTATTTATATTTACATTAATATCTAAGCAGTTGACTCGCTGCATAGGTACTTCTTCCACTGTGGTGTTTGAATAGCAGGATTTAACAAATACAACAATACCACTATTTCTGTTAATAGCATAATGTGTCATAAAGTAACTATAACTAGGTATACAAAATTTATTGTAGGCGCTGGTGAATGCTTCAGTTAACACAATAACGTCCGGTTTGTGATTTAATAAATTAATTGAAAGTAAGAATTCATTAAAGTTTTGTTTCATTGATCGGATATTTAGATGTAATATTGAGAATGAATTCGGTATGTTATCTACTATGTTGTTGCAATCATTTAAAGTGTGACAAACATGTTCCGCAATATTTAGCGCATCATCTAATTCTTTAGTGAAAAAATTATTCATATTTAAGAGAATAAAAACAAAATAAGTATGCAACATGCAAACTTACTCGTATTCAATTCGCATTTGCGCATTTTTTAACATTTTCTTGCGGAATTCACATAAGTAACTGTTACCTGGATGGTCATTTTGGTAACCCTTTCTGTTTGTGCAGTTGTGACATTTGGCAGGTTCTTGTTTTTTGGGACAGTCTTGTATTTTGTGCTCTCCTGCACAGTGAAGGCATCTGGGACTCTTCAGGTTTTCAAGGCATCTTAGTGATGTGTGTCCATACCCGATACAATGATAGCATTGCATGAGTGGATCACAGTCTTCTACGTGTGCTTTTGTGTATCCAATGTTGATCCTTTCTTTCGATATTATTATTTTTCTTAATTTTGGTGTTGTTTGGATAATAAAATTTGATAATTTTTCAGATTTTTTGTTCTTGAGCTTTTTTTTAATAATAATGGGTTCATTATCAGTTTCTGAGGTCATGGCGTTTTTTATGTCTTCATTTTGATTTATCAAATCTATTAAAAGTTCTTCTTCTTTGTAACAAGCATCAATTCCTTTAATGATAATGCAAGGTTTTTTTTTCTTTATTTCATCAGCATGTATTCCAATATCTGGGTTTTTGTTTATTTCATTTATTATTTTTTCGGTATCATTTTGTTTCTCACATGTTAGTATTATTTTGTTTTGATATGTTTTTTTTAGTCCAGAAATTCCTATTCCTAGTTTGGATACTTTTATTTTGTCTTTTAAAATTTTTTCGATTTCATCTGCAGGCTTGTCTTTTTTTGAGGAAATTAGTAGCGCAAAATTAGCTTTAGGTATTGGGTGCGATTTCTCCCTTACCACCATTGCATAGCTTTTTTCTTCATATTTTTTCTCTTCATTTGACGCTTTTTTTATCAACGTTTCTAATTTGTTTATGTAATCCTCTTGATTTTGAATCACTTTATTTTGCAAACCAATTATAGTGTTTTGTAGTGATGTTATTTCAAACTTCCATGAATCTTCGATATTGATTAATATTGTTTCAATTTCGGTTTTAGCTTCTTTCGCAGCTTTTGTACTGCCAATTTTGTTAAGTTCCGTAAGTATTTTTTCGATGTTTATTTTGAGTTCCATATTGGAACATGGTCCCGAATGGGTTAAATTTATGTTTGTGGGCAGTTTACTTTTGCAGTGTCAGTCTCGTTAAACGACCGCTCGTCGCGAGACTTGCGACAATACTGAATTTTTTCGATTTTTCCTGAAGGGCGTGCATTAGAAGATATAAGGGCTGGAAATTTTGCCCTCCAAAAACTTCTAGGATAGTCCAGAACATTCCACAACATTACAGAACATTCCGTAACATCCTGGACTGTTACGAAATATGTTGCGGACCGAAATGTTGTGGAATGTTCGGGATCAGTCTGGAAACTTCCCGGAACATCCTGGACTGTTGCGGAATATTCGGAAATAGTCTGGAAAGTTTAGAAACATCCAGGAACATCCCGGATCATTGTGGAACATTTCAGAACACACTCGAATGTTCTGGAATGTTGTGAAACATTGTGAACCATGGAAGCCCTTTTTTGTATGGGTGGGGTATACATGGCTACCACACAATCCCATATCAACACCCTGAGCGAAGCTGAGTACCCCAGCAAGTCATTAATATTTTTGAAACGCTTTCCAAAAACCAAATTCAAATTGAACCGCAAGAATATATTTTATGAACGTAACCCAATTAGTTGAGATATGCATCGCGTTGCCAATAATTCTCATTTGCGACTGATAATCCTGTTTTCCCAATTAAAAAATCAGAAAGTTTTGAACATGGATATAGCTTCATATATTATATGTACCTACTCAGTTATTATTTCCAGCTTTAGAGATTTAACGTTATATAGATATAATATATGTTTTATGAAACACTAATTTTATTAAAAAATAAATTGGAATGTTTACTTCAACTAGAGATTTGAAAAAGTGCCACGATATATTTTACTAGTTCAATAATACACCTTATAAGTTATGTGAAAACATTTTTTTCTCCCTTTCTTAAATGGAGCGTATTCTTTTCAGGTAGTCTTGGCGACCCCTGTCTAAAGAAATGAGGGTTAAGAGAAAAGAACCGCATATTTATAACGTTAAAAAATAATAAATTACAATTTATCATCATTTTACAGTTTGTTTTGTAGCACTAATTCAAAATACAGAAATAATTCAATACTAAATAATTTATATTTTTAAATTACATTACTACGGCCACCTGACCCCAACTATCCCTAATAAGTTATTTTTTGAAAGATTTTTTCATGTAATCTTCTCATACGCATTTCTGGTCAGAATTACAATAAACATATTTTTGGCGTGGTAAATTGATAATTCGGCCTTGTGTGCGGCGAGGACGTAAAGTGAATTGCTCGTTTCGTCTGAATGGTTACGGCTCTCTAGTTTGTAATTGACGAGTTTAGTTTGAATTTACAAGCTACTTAGAAAGAAATAAACAAAAAAAAATGTTTTGTGTCTGTTAATATGAGGATATTTTTGTTTAACGTAAAAATTTTTTAAGGCGCGATACGACGTGTAACTTAGATGTTTTTCGGACGGAAATAACGGTTTCAAATAACAATCATGTCTAGAGATGAATGATACACAGCTACACCGCCGGCGGTTGAGGTTGGTCGTTTGTATTGAGAAATGCAATAAAAATTATGAAAATAGATTCGCTCTTGATTTTTCAAGTTTAAGAAAAAAATGAAAATATTTTAGCGAAGGCGATCAACATTTAAAAATAAAAACGAACACAGATGGAAGTAATTTTACCGTTTTAGTAATATCGCCACAACAGTCACACAAGTTTTATTTCAACTGCGCCTAAAGTCTGTTGTTTAGTTGTTGCATACAAGTTTGATGTTTTGGGTAATTTCCAAAATAAGTTTGAGGTTCGTGTGATTACTAGTTGATTTATTTAGATATCATAAATATTACAATGAATACTAAACTGGACTCTAAAGTCCTTATTAGACTAGGCTCTAAATAGTTCTGGCACTCTCCGCTGGCAGGCTGAAGGTGCTTTATCATATTAGAATTTTTATTAATTTCCAAGTGCTCTAGAAGGTTGACTTTATTTTGCATGTCTAACAACTCGAGCGCTTTTTGTCACATTATGACTCTATTTCCAAAACCACGGATAGCTTTGTTGCCAAAATGTGGCAAATTTTTATTTTTTTAATGCGACTATATAATATATTGTACATTCAAAATAAAACCAAATAAATATTTAAAAAAAAACAATAACTTTGTATACACCACTTTTATTTTTTTTATACTTTATGCCGACCGGGTTTCGCTACAACCGTAGCTTCTTCAGGGCAGTATAATCTCTAGTTATAAGTAGAATATAAGTAGAGATTATACTGCCCTGAAGAAGATACGGTTGTAGCGAAACCCGGTCGGCATTAAGTATAAAAAAAATAAAAGTGGTGTATACAAAGTTATTGTTTTATTTTAAATTATAATGTCACATCACAAATTTATTCTTTAAAATGTTTTAAGGTTAAATACTTAGATTTAATAATATTATTTTTTTATAAATCCTACGAATATGAGAATAATTAATTGGCTATAATAATAATAATTAATTGTCTAAAAAACTATAATCAGTTTGTATGTCTCCATATTCAGATTATGAGGTATGATTTTTTAATGTGGGCGGAAAAAATTCCGTTAGAAATCCGAGAAAAAGTTTTAAATTGCTCTGTCGCTCCATTGGCGGAGTTGGCTTATTATTGTTGGCGTAGTTCAGCGGTAGAGCGTTGGACTGCCATTCCGAAGGTCGCGGGTTGGAACCCGGCGAGCGCAAATAAATTTTATTTAATTGATTTGTGTTATTTCACAATTAACTATTTAAAATAATATATAGTATATTTGCGGCACGTTCCAGAGTAAAAGATACTCTTAGTATCGCCCTGGTGTAAGACCACAATTCAGAATTGAAACGTTGCTTGAAATGGCTTTAGCCGTGTTTAGTGACTAGATCTGAATAGCCAGGTACTTCCCCATCTTCCTCTTCCTCGTCTCCTTCCCTTTCCCACTTACCTTCAGCCTCATAACATACCCCATTTGGGGATGTCATAGTCTCACTGGCTACAGACGGGAGCAGTTGGGACTCTTGTGAGGTATTCACTCTAAAAAAAAAAAAAAATTTATTATCGCAACGTGAGTGATTTTTATCTACGAGATAATATTTCATTATTTGGATTTTATTGCAGAGCGGCAATATTTTGACCTTCTAACATACGAGTAATATGCTCGAGACCTGACAGGTTTAATCAATAAAGTAAAGGACGTCTCACTATAGCAAACATATGTAAAAGCAATTGCACTTAGACAAAAATACCCAATTACGTACGACCTAATAAAAAATAAATAAAATAAAAAACAATAGAATCCCGTCAAATAAACTAACATAATTATCATTTTAATATATATTTCAATCCATTTATTCCATTTCCAATTCATTTTACTATAATATCATTTTAATATATGTATGTAATATCATGTATATTTCTATCAATTTATTCCATTTCCAATTCATTTTACTGTAATATCATTTTAATATATGTAAGTAATATCATTTATATTTCTATCAATTTATTTCATTTCCAATTCATTTTACTGTAATATCATTTTAATATATGTATGTAATATCATGTATATTTCTATCAATTTATTCCATTTCCAATTCATTTTACTGTAATATCATTTTAATATATGTATGTAATATATGTTTAATAACCTTTCCTGTGATTTGTAAGATCAAACTCTTTAGAGAATTAATTCACACTTCCAATCAACTGCCTTTTATTGTATTGAACCTAAAATGTAATTAACCTTCATATTCAAATAACCATGTTTGTATACAATTTATGTAACTCTACGTCTGTCTCGACACAGGTTTACCCTAGTGAGACAGGCATTGAAAAAAATAACATGTAATTATAATATATGTATAGATTAAATAATTAAAAAAAAATCAACAAAGGGTTAAATTCTGTTAGAATTTAGGATTATTTAAAAGCTCGAGTGTCTTAAAAGGTTCCATGTTCCGCCACAATGTTTTAAAGTCGCGGCGGGCTGCGCACGGCCCGGCCCGGCGCGGCGGTGGCATCTTTATGCGCCGTGTGACCAGATAAGATGGTACAATGCACAAGTTTTATGGGGCCGTGTGCAATAAGCCTCACCACCATAAAATACGGATTTAAACTGATTTTCTTGTAAACTTCCCACTTGCTTGATTTTGCGGCTTATACCGTTTCCACTTTGTTATTATTTGTTACTGAAATAACATCGTGTTTCGTCTTTATTTTTTACTTTCTTCTTTAATTTCACATAATTACCGTTTCGGCTCTACAAATATATAGATATTATCTTCAAAAATAACATATATTTATTTAGAAACTTTAAACCTTAAAGTTTTCAAGAGAAATATGTTATAAAACGGTAGAAATTCGGAATGCGGGGGCTAAAACAGTTTATATCATTGACATGATGCTCCTTTTAAGTTTGTGCAGTGAATACGAAAAAATGTCGGTTTTAGAGTTTAGGGAATATCTTTATTGAATAACAAACACCTATGCTATAGTTCTAATTGTTCGCTATATTTTGTAACTTAGTAGGGGTGCCCGGGTCCATGGGCTTATGTTTGTCCGCGGCGGATGCGTCTGCTCATCAGTCCTTTAAAAACCCTTGACACAGGATCCCAATTATGACATAGGCCCTGAAGGGGATTATTTTACTTAAGGTCTTCCGTGTGGAGCTAATATAAGAAATGATGACCGGATAACTCATAATCAACTCATCTCAACACCTCCTTTGAAAAGTCATCAAAAGTGATGAAAAAAAAAATGAGTACGAAAAATTACGCGCTTTTAAAGTAAAACTTCTTTGACTGTTGTGGCAGTTATTACTAAAAAGGTACCATTACTGTCATCTGTGTTTAAAAAAAATATTTTTAAGGGTTCTCGCCTTCGCTATAATATTTTCATAATTGTACCGATATTCAGTTTCAGTTTCAGTGCCGGCAACCCGGGCGTTTATTTAATATAAATTGGATGATTTACAATTTTCAGTTCTTTTACCTGCCTCACTAGACAAAGTCTGTTCCGAGGCGGGTAAATAACATAATAAGTATATATATATATATATATATATATATATATTTAAAAAGGATATTAATCATAAGAGACATGCATTAAAAATATGTATTAATATAGATATGCATTAAAAGAGATATGTGTTAAAAAGATATGTGTAAAAAAGCAAAAAGTAAATAGAAATAATAAATATTTACATACCTTCTTATTTTGATTTTATTATTTGTTACACTACCATCAAAAGCTAACATACGTTATATTTATTATATTTATAAAATATATAAATTTTTTATAAATACCAACCAGGAATTATTAGATTCCTGGTCAAATAAAATTATTCATGCAAAACACTTCAATTATCTCAACCAAACGTATGTTGACAAACTTTCGTCAAACAAATGGTTGAGTATTGGAGAGTTGAGCGCAGAAATTATTAGAACATCATTTCTGTTTGAAAACGTTATTTCCGCCCGAAAAATTACTCGACGTATCGCGAGTACATAAATTTTATTTAAAAAATTGGTTAAAAATAGTTAGCTTAGTTTTGTTTAGGTTAGTTTATTTCGTATTTTAAAAAACAAAAAATTCATTGCTTTTAATGACTGTATAAAGAGGTGTTTAGTAGAGTTGATTCTAAGTTGTCATGGTACCGTAAAACATAAACATGGTAAAGTAGAATCCTGTCCAACCATATAGACACGATATGGCTAATGACAATATGGTTCACATCATTTAATTTCTAAGTGCGCCAGATTTACAATAAACTTGTATTTTTTTAATTAACACGTATTTACTTCCTTGGTAACTAACATAGTTATTTTCTTTGAATCCTTATGAAATTGGCTTCGAAACAAGCAGCTGTTTGTAAAACTTTGAAACTTAAATTAATAATTTAAATTGCACTAGACCGGAACTAACAAAAAGTACTTTCGATACGAAAAATGATTATTCTTTTAACGTCTTTAGAAACTTAATACCTTTAACTAGTTTCACCGTTCTATAAATATAAGCTGCTTATTGCAAGGAAAGAACCGAAGGTTTAATCTTTCTTTATTAAAGTATATTTTATATTCTGCACTTAATAAAGCGACACGACGCTATAAGAAACGACTGGATAAAGGTAGACGAACTGACTTCCTTATTGGAATTACTATTTACTAATCGGTTTAATTAAATCTTTGTCATTGTCCTTATCCTGATTTAATTAAAGAAAAAAATATTTTTGAAGTAAAACTTCTTTACGCATGCTTTACTTGGGGAGTAAGCTGGCGAATGCGTGACGAGAGCGTTACGAAAAGTGTGATAGGATTAGGCGAACGGAAGTTGAGAGGGAGATATATAAGTGAGTGAAGATAGAAAGAGAGAGAGAGAGTTACGTTTCGTATGTTACTGTAGGGGCAAGAAAGAGAGGTACGAGCACACATTTTCTTTCTATCTTTCTCTCATAGCCAGTTACGTTTCGTATATCTAAGACACAGTGCAGGCCTATTGTCTGTATCACACTGTAGGAGCAAGAGAGAGTAGTGCGCGTGCACAAGTTTTACTTCAGTCGTGCGATCTAAAACACACTCGTTTTTTTTAAAAATAGTAATTTATTTCCAATTAGCGAGTATCCGGCATGCGTTGCTATGCCACTCAAGAAATTATTTGGCTTTTAATTATGTTTATTGAAGTGATTTTGTATACAAAATATCCCACCACCCGCCTTCCCTCCCTGCTGCTAAACTACATGAAATACAACAAAAATTTCAAACAATTCGCGCACCATCTATTGTGATATTTTTATACAAGTTTTGTAATGCCAGAGCTCACCATTAAATACAGAAACCTTCGCGGGCCTATTTAATCCCTAGGGATGCTGCGAAAAGGATATTTTGAGGGAAAGGAATTAGAGGAAGTTATGGGAAGGAAAAGGTATGAGGGGTAGGTAAGTGATGAACTTATGAATCCATCCCTCCCACTGTGGTGCAAGGCGATGGGTTGAGAGAGACCTGCTGGAGAGGTCAAATGATCTCCCTCAACCAGTCTCTCCCGATCTGGCCTACCACACAGTTGGTGAGCAGAAGCATCCGCCGCCAAGATCTGGACAAACTTCACGCCATGACACTTACTATGAACCAGTGCACTCCTGATAAATTACCAAACGTAGCGAACCAATTGGGGTGACTTACGGCAGTTTTAATACACGTTTTCACGTAAATTTAATGATTAATTTTTTTGTAACTGGAATTGAAATCTCTGACACTCTGTCATTACGGATAAG